>QDHC01003859.1:0-22130 GCA_013186455.1 Papilio dardanus tibullus
ATTCGCTGAAATAGCTAAGCGACCGCTGCTCATAGACACATGCATTGCAGATGCGTTGCCTACCCTTAATCTACAAAGGAGGAGACGCACAGCAAGAGTATAATTCCTCTTCCTATGCGTCCCCTCCTCCGCAATATCCACTTCCCCTTCCCATCATTTCCTTATACATACATATTCCTAAAAAATATTTAATATGAATTATATTAGGTCAGATTGTGAGTGAGGTTTTCATCATTCATTCATCCGTGTAGCTTAATTTAGTAACGCATTACCTCCTTTGCATATATGTAATTATTAGTATGAAAAAAAAATAGTTGCAATGTTTGTTACTCATGCTTTTCATTTTTAATTGTTTTTGGTTAAAATATTTTAATAATCACCTCGAAAAGGTTTTTAATAAAAATTTATGATAAAGTCTTTTATGAATCTTAACTACGAGAGATCTATTTTAATGTAGTGGTCCCCCTTTGGTCGAAATTGAACCATATTTCTTAAATACATTTTTAAGTGCCAAAAGAGTGTAATTTAGTTGTAGTTTTAAATATACGGACATTTTTTTACGTCAATTTAATATTGTTTTATTTAAAAAACCTGAACATAGAGTTCTAATAATTAGTTTCTGCCTAAAAAAATTATATTTTTAATAATTCTATTTTTTTTAATACAAGTATTTCACAATTACAGTTATTTTTAAACGTTATTTTTCTTGTAAAGTGATAATATCTTAACTATAAATATAACAGATTCCCGATATCTATTCTTCTCGGAACTGATATGTTTTAAAATTAATCTTGATATCTAAGAGCAATAACAAACATAATTCTAAGTATTAGTCATACCAAGAAGACGAAGTTATCGTAAACATCGCTGATAACATTGAATATTTTAAATAATTTGTATCGTTGTAAAAGGGAGCCAGTACAAAAAAATAACAAATATTGTTAGGTTATTTCATTAAGACAAACTTGTATAAAACATTGTCATAACTCATTCTCTTTGATAAACATAGACAATAATACAAGTGGTCGAAGTTCACGGTTAAACAAGACTGGTGGTAAAGCCTTGTACGCACTAGGATAGTATTTTAGTCGAGTAGCAAGTATTCGAACAAAGGATTTACTAATCCATTCCACAAAAATGTTGCTGTTCGTTTAGTTACTTAATTACTACCCTACTGTGTAGGTTTAGGCTTAATTAACAAAAATCTAATAGTATTGAAAAAAATCTAAATTGCAGGTTAGAATTTATCTTGAAAGTGGATAGTCTGTCACATGCACTCGTCGACTTACACGTATCACCATATTCTATTATAAAAGTGAAGGGTAATTGACCACGAGTGGGAAAGGTAAATGCTGTAAAGTCCCCCGAAGCACTTCAGACTTGTTCAGTTCCGCTAATAACTCTTTACATTATAGATTATAAAAATCCCCCACTACGCACCCTGTATTGCATTTACTATTGCATTCAATATATCGTCTAGAAAAAGTTTGTATGATTGTATATAAAAAAATAGATTAAGTGTATCTTGAAGAGGTTTTTTTTTATATTATAAAGTGGCAAACGAGCAAGCGGCCAGCTGAACTCGCTGAAATAGCAAAAAGGCCATAGACATCTCCAATTGCAGATGCGTTGCCTATCCTTAATCTACGGAGGAGGAGACGCACAGCAAGAGGATAATTCTTCTTCCTGTGCGTCCCCTCACCCGCCATATCCACTTCCCCTTCCAATCATATCCTTATAAGAAAAGGATAGGAAGGGCAAGTGGGCCAACATTAGGCCTCCGGCACCACACTCGTCGGCCGAATCGCGGAATAGCTTCCATTTCACGCCTGCCTTCTGTGTGGTCGTGGTATTTCACCGGGCGGGCAATTTAAAATTTAAGCAAAGAAAAATAATTAAATATTACCAAATAGGTATATTTTGTAATAAAGTGCAACCGGGGTAAATAACTAGTTTACAGTATCATAATCTGTTTTATAAACAATAAATGATAAACTTAATAATTTAGATTTATATGCAATAAATATTTATAATTTATATTTAATATGAAAGTCACTTTTACATTTATGCAGTTTATTTGCTTGTTTTAATATTTTATTGTTACATTTATCTTATTAAAAAAACCAGGGGAATTTTTATTTTGCACTAGCTGTTGTACGCGACTTCGTCTTCGTGGATATAAATAATATAGCCTATGTTACGCGGGGATAATGTAGCTTTATAATATTGAAAGAATTTTTGAAATCGGCCCAGTACTTAGTTGTTGAGTTATTTCAATACAAACATAAATACAAAGTTTCTCTCTTTATAATATTAGTATAGAAGTATAGATTACATCGTCAGAAATTTTCATACACAAGATAAATGGTTTCATTCGAATAAAGAAATCCTATTTATCTTTGCTTTTTCTTTTTTTATTTTTATTTTATTGATGTAACTAGCGACCCGGCTTGTGATGCAATGCTGATACTAAATACACTACAGGAAAACTGTGAACGTTGTATAAAAAAAACATTCCTTTCAATCTCTCTATCTCTTAAAAAAAACATCATCAAAATCCGTTGCGTAGTTATAAAGGTTTAAGCATACTTACATAGGGATATTGGGACAGAGAAAGTGACTTTATTTTATACTATGTAGTGATATGCAATTCTGATAAACATTTCAAAATAAAATAAAGACTAATTTACACTTCCAAGATTTTATGCCAAGTTTTATTCTATAGGAAGTCCAGAAATAAAACTTCATCGAACCGTGTTAATTCTGTCTCCGCGAAAAAACTGGTTTCTTATAAAAAATATGTCTTCCTCTTAAACAGGAATACTGTCTATTTGTAGCATTTCTTCCCAACGGCGTCGCGTCCACGACACAGGAATTAAACAGGGACGAACTCAACTTAATTAATAGACAAATTCTTACCGAAAAATTAAATATTGTAACTGGTTTAATGTATATATTAACAGAAACCATTTAAACGTAGCTAAGAAATCCTTAACCCCCTTCCGAAA
Organism: Papilio dardanus tibullus; assembly: GCA_013186455.1. NCBI lineage: Eukaryota > Metazoa > Arthropoda > Insecta > Lepidoptera > Papilionidae > Papilio > Papilio dardanus. Next base: position 3,009 of record QDHC01003859.1, read on the forward strand.
AAATGTATAAAGTACTGCGATAAACGAGGATCAATAATTCGTCGATTACTGGAGGACACTCGGAACTAAATAAGATAGACCATTGATCTCATTGTACTAAATAATATATCATAAAAAGTACCAGGAACAAGGATGTTCTGTATTTTGGAATAAATTTTATGAAGGTACCTACTAGTACCAAACATAGAAAGTACAACAGCAATAACGCTGATTCTCGTTTCGGAATAAGCAGTAAGTAAGTAACATAGGTCATGTTGCTCGTATTTTACTCTAGCAAATAATTATCAATGCATCGTCACGTTAAACAGGACAAAGTGGGTTGGAAAGGGTTCTATCCAAATCCAAGAACCTTAATTAAAGAAGAAGCTTCTTCACCTGTCAAAAATAATTCGTAATTTTTCTTTATTATTAATGTAACACTCACACGTTGCTTAAATCTCACTCTATTTATTAAATGTGCGTTGCTTTTCGTCCCAGTCCGTCCTTACTAGCCCTCATGCTCCTGCGCATGAGTCATACAGTTTTTCTCCAGGCACGGCGCGCCGGCGGCAATCTTTGAATTCGCAAGGGGCACAGACTAAAAATAAACAAAGAGACTAGGCAGATAACTAGTCATTGTTTATTTGGCTTTCATCATAGTTAATTGAAGTAGTATTACTCATTCAAAGCACATCTTAAGCCCTTGTAAATTTTAATGAAATTAAAAATAAATAAAACTCATTATTTTAATAATCAGACCTAAGTAATCGTGTCAGAAAGTATTTCCATATTTTTAAACTAAAGTACAAAGTATTTGTTTAAAATAGTCAATTAAACAAAACGATTGATTACGCATTATTTAACAATCATGACAAATATTACGATACGTGTTTACAATTTCGGTCATTGGTACGTGACTATTCGTTGAATTTTATAATCTTTGACCGAGTGCCGACCTGCCTTGTGTGGTCATGAGTCACACATTTCTCGAAGTGAATGCGATTACATCAATTTGGTAAGAGACGGACAGGTGACTCAGAGAGTATGCTAGTTTACACTGGCGAAACATAATCACCGAAACATATCTCTATCTCATTGTTTTCTAGGACAATATGTGAGAAGGCAGTGTTTCAGCAGTGCAATTATGATTATGTTAACAAAGTCATACGCGTATTAAATATCGTCTTATCAGCAAACCGCAATGATGAATGGTTCGGAATTTCGTACAAAAAGTTTACGATAAAGGTTTATTTCTTTAGTCATTGTTTTCCTGTAGCCAAGGGCCCTAACAACTGCCTTGTGTAAATTTTAACTAGCCTATTTTTATTCTGCAAATTCAATATGCATCTCTAAACACCAGAAAATCTAATAATCTCCCTTGGAGAATGTTTTGAAGAGTTGGTACTTTTTTCACACACTAAAAAGCCGTTATAGCTTCTAAATGTATAAAAGCAGACTATAATTAGGGTTCTCGAAGACGTTAAAAAAGCTAAAATTTAAGAATTACTCCATTTGAAGTTCTTACATCTTCCTAAAATCATGCAATCTTACCGAATTCTTACAAATATGACTATAACGTCAAACCTGATAAATATTGACGTTTTTATGATAAGGAATCTTCGGTAAAACATTACACTGCACTTACTAGGAAGTGATAGAAAAGGACACGAAACAGGAAGGAAGCTGTTATTAATATGAAACAAGGAAAACCAGATTTAATTTATGAAGGTCTGATATAGGGTATTCTGAGTATAAATATAGGTGTCGACAAGGGGCATCGAGGTCACCTAAACCCCCTACAGAATAAAAAAAGTAAAGTAAAAACCACTTCGATAAACTAAGGTGCCTCCAATACCAAAATTTACTAAGACTTAGTCCTTGCCTGATACTTAATTTAAAATAATTATTTTTTTTTTAAGAAAAGGTGGAAAACGAGCAGCGTGAACACCGAGGTGATCATCGACGCCCATGGACATCTGCAATATCAGATGCGTTGCCGGCCTTTGAGGAGGTGATACGCTCGCTTTGTCCAGATTAAAAGTTTTTTTTAATTTTCATTTAAATCTCGGATTTTCCTTATTCTTACTTTTTACCTCCTTCCATATTATTGATACAGAAATAATATAAACGGGGAATTTATTGCGCCTTATCAAGTCTGCCTATTCCGTGTAAACGGACAATAGGTATTTATTTGGCTCGGCTAAAAATCGGTCACTTACTTATATTTCCTTAAATATGAGATTTCCTCAAAAAAGCGCCTTTAATAAAACATCAAGTTTAGGAAGCTTACAATAATTAATAAAAAAATATTAATCGACTTTTCCTTTCAAGATAATTCCATGGTCCTAATTTAGCGTTATATTTTTTTATTATATTATTATTATTCGGTTTTTGGTATTCAAAGATGTCTTTAGTAAAAGATTTTTGTCTAAATACACGCTTATAAACGTTCTAATAAATAATTCCAAATATTCATTAATACCTAAAACGAATTATTTAAGTCGCTCCCATAAATACAACAACTAAAATTAAATTTTAACAATTAAAAATGATAATATTTGTGTACATTGTACGCACGATTTATCTAAACAAATATCTTTTCATTCGTGTTACGAAAGATATGACGTAAAACATGAATTGAATTAACGGTTGCTAATTGATATAGTGATAACAATAAATATACAAAGAGGTAGGGCAAATGGTTTTTTGTTTTCCAAATACAGTTTTCACCGTGTTTTACCCGATTGATTTAAGCCATTTAAGTGTTTATAGTACATCCAGCGTGCGTTCCCGAAAAGGGCTTGACTTAATTTCACAGGTGCTTCAAACTCTATTCTCTCTAAAACGCTGTACAGCCAAAGCTTGAACTCAGCAGTACAGAATTTTAGTCGGGTTGCAAAGAATTTAGTAACTTTTAGTAGAGTAGATTAGTATCATTTGTTCGCATACTTGCTACTCGACTAAAATACTATCCTGTTAGGAACAAGGCATCAGAGTCGTTTATGTTTTTCCTTTTCTCCTAAAGCAATATCCTATTAAGTTACAAGCTTCCCAGCTTCCATACATTTTTATTTGCTGTTGTAGATCTTATTAAATAAATGATTATTGCATAACCAATATTTATTATTTTGTTAGTCAATTTATCATTTGTTATAGATCCAATGATATAAGTAATCAAGAATCGAAGTAAACGTAATCAATAACGGGGAATAAACAAAAAAAGTCACTTTAAGATAATGTAACACTTAAAGTTGGAAATCCCAATAAAATGACAAAGAAAGTTGAAAGAAATTCTTTCAAAATTTCAGTGAATAGGCTTAGATAGTGAAATGATTCATGACATACAAAAATTATACTTATACAATACACAATGTAATTTTCAATGCATTACCTCTTCTGAAAATGTGACCGGTAACTAAGTACTTAAACAAATTAATGCAACTTAGTGTAGACCGAAGAGTAACTATGATGACGGTTGAAAAGTCGAACTATTGGAGAACGCGACAGGAAAAAAATGTTTTCCTTTATATTTTAACGCAATGTGTTCTTTAAAGTACTTTATTACAATGTTTGGGGAAAAATAATTCACCAACGTTTATTTTGCTTAAGAACGACCCAAAGAAATCACGGTCAAGATTCCTACGGTTTCATCAATGAGTGACGCATCGCACGGGGGAGATTACCGCGCGGCGCACGCGGCGCTCGCGACGACCGCTTTATAAGCCGAGCGCGTTCCAAATTCAAATCATTCACAAGCTAAAGCTAGCACGAGCTACAAGTGTACCAATACCATTACCAATTTCACACAAATAAAAAAATGAAGAAGTACTCAGTTATCGGCAACAATAAGAAAGTAACGATGGAGACGAACGCGACCCGTCTCAAAGTCGTCGGCAACAACTGCATCGTTCGGGTGACGACGAACCGTGGAGATATAGAAGTGATCGGCAACGATTGCCGCGTGGAAGTGAACGATAATTACGGTGCTATCAATCTAGTGGGTGGAAACGGAGTTGTAACAATAAGTAAACGATGGAGAGGCGATAAAGTGCAACTTGTAGGACATAACTGCCATACTTTGGTAGACGGGAAGGAAAAGCCTCAGCAGTTCTACGAAGCCCAGCTGTCACCGTTTAGCAAGGACCTGGATGACGTCATCGATTCCATCTTCACCTTCGTTATGCGATGAACTTTTCAATGAAGTGATAAAGTGCTTCAAAATGTGTACGGAACCGTTCCCTTAATAGGAACGGAGAACTTTCAGTGCCTTTTCGGTCGCCGCTTCCACTTCGATGGAGACCTACGGCTGTTAACCCTCAGCTTTGCTCAGCGAGTTTTTGTGTGCTTCTAATAAAAGAAATGTTAACAATTTCCTCGTTTAATTTACTTGATATCATCCCACATCTGATTTGAATAGATTGCCTTCAGTTGAGAAGCAAAAGTAAACCTTAACCTGTGGTGTTAGAATTAAAATTCGATCGTTTAACACTGATTTGCAAAGAGCTAAGCAGGATGATGTTTTTCTTATTGGGCATTACCTTGTATTAATATTCAAGGAACTTCTTATAAAATGCATTGTTCATTTGCGTATCTACATACGCGTCATCAAATCCATCCTCGTATCAAAGGCTACGTAACAAATTATAATATTTGAATAGTAATATCTAGTTTAGCTTCGTTTATTAATTGTTGAATTACCTCTATTCAACTTGTAATAGAAAGTATTTTAGAACATCTATGTTGCTACTACATTGCTAAATTACATGTTTTTTTTAATAATACAAAGTGACAAACAAGCAAGCAGGATTCGCTGAAGAATCCGAAGTGATCCCTGCCCATAGACATCTGCAATTGCAGATGGCTTGCCTACCCTTAATCTGCGAAGGAGGAGACGTACAGCAAGAGGATAATACCTCTTCCTATGCTTCCCCTACCCCAATCCACTTCCCCTTCCCATCATTTCCTTGTAAGGAAATGGTAGAAAGCCTAATGGAAAAATAAAAGTGGACTAAAATTAGGCCTCCCGCACTAGACTCGCCAGAAGAAACAAAGAATAGCTTCCATTTGACGCCTGTCTTCTGTGTGGTCGTGGAATTTCACCGGGCAAGCAGGCCAATTCGTGCGGAGATGTTAAAGCGGGCTCTACTATTAAATTACATGTGTACTTCTAATACCAAAACAATAGTAAAAAGTTCAATGGCCTTTATTGTATCAATGAATTAAAATATCGTTTCGCATCTAAGTTGATTTATTGATAGTGACGTCAGTAATACGTGACGTCAATTAAAAACGTAAGTTAGATCTATTTTAATTAAATTATTATATGATTGTAATTCTCGAATCGATAAGTACTAAACGGATGTTTTATATTATTTTAGTTGTTGATTTAATTTGCCTTTAGAAAGTTAAAGTTAGTACAATTTTTATTAAGCATAATCATACGCATGCGCAGAGGACAGAACGCATTATATTTTTTTTATTAGATCTGCAGACTTTTGATACCCTTTGTAGTTGTGAGCAAAATAGAAACTTGTATTGCTAAAGAGATTTTAAACAATGTCTTGGTTTTATTTTAAGATTTTGTAATTAGTTAATTCACTTTTAAGTTTTGTTTCCACTAACGAATACATCTATTCAAACATATTGATCTATCTGTTTTTAATAGAGAATGAGAGGAGACTCTTAATGCAGTAGATATCATTAGAAGTAATTCCTGCTATTTATTTCTATTCATGCAGATATCAAAGATTGTTTACTACGTCTAAACCTTCAAAATGCCGGAAGGCATAATTTATTACAAACCTTTAATAATCTTAAATTATTACTTAGATATTTTTTTTGTATCCATATTTTTATCCTTACATAGCATAAAACAATAACGCTTTTTTATATTATTAACTATTATTAGTATGGCTGTTATACGTTCACAGTTTTTCTGTAGTGTATTTACTATCATTAGGAACCCGTGCGAAGCCGGGGCGGGTCGCTAATTCGTTATAAACGTTAAAATATAAAATTGGTAGCATTGAAAGTTCGTTTTCAATTCTAAATACTGTAATAAATTGCCATTTATAGAATTGTTTATGACTCAAGGTGAACTCAATTTTTTTTGTTACGTAAGCTACAACCTTTGTAGGCGGACTTCCCCCACGACCTTTGCTGTAGGATATCCTATATTAGAGAGCGTTTTTAAAAGTAAACCGGATCGTCCTAACCTTACATACCAAACGTAGATTACATACAGAGCATACCCGTTTAAAGTAAATTGGAATCAATTTAATTACCGCATTTAAATAATATAATTTGTTCGATCTACGTCACGCAAAATACGCGCTAGTCGTGGAGTTGCGGAAAATGGTGCCCATCATGGATCGAAATACACTACACTTGTTCGATCTATCGTTTATCAGCCGAATTCCAAAAGCAATCCTAGGATCGATCCGAAAATAATTTTATAACAGAAGTCCATGATGATACGAGTAGTTTGTTTGATTTTGCCAACTTTGGATCAGTTATGGTTAACATAAAGGTTAAGACACAATGGATCGAAGTCGTTTATTGATGTTATGTCATAGTAGTATGACTAATTAGTATTTTATTCTACTCTGACAATGTTGGTCAAATTCCATATCGCCTAAATAGTCATTAAACAAACACATTTACCTTAGTCATATGTGATTTACCTGATACCTTAAAACAGCTTATCTAAATGACGTATATTGATAAAATGTGGTACGTCAGTTTTTTTATTCATGTATAAACTTGTATGAAGTAGCAATCTCCACCTATCAGCAGGTGGGATCGTGGTCAAGCACTAGTTTATACTTAACTAGCTGTTGTGCGCCGCTTCGTCCGATTGACGTTAAATACTATAGGTTATGTTACTCGGGGATAATGCAGCTTTCCAACGGTGAAAGAATTTTTGAAATCGGCCTATTGGTTTTTGAGTTTTTTCAATACAAAAAAATACAAAAATACAAAGTTTTCCTCTTTATAATATTAGTATAGATACAGATTAATCTTTATGTATTTATTGTTTTAAAATAATACTATAATTCAATATGATTTTCTAAGAACTAGTAACCAGTACTGATTATTTGTTAAATTAAATAGGCCGTCCATATAACTAATTTACAACGGTATTTCCGTTTATAAACATAGATCTATTTTCTAATAATAGATAAATATTCGAGGTTGTTTTGTTAGAAAACAAGTTATCTTCCAGTGATAGATAAGTTAAATGAATTCTCCTTTTGTGCCTCTTTTATCTTTTAGTATTAGTTTAAATAGATTTCTGTAACTAATTATAGACATAACATTTTATTGAAAAGAATAAAGACTTCAGGAACTGATGCAATGTTAGCCATACCACGGGGTTCCATCTCATAGAAAAGATTTTTAGTTTCTTTTGTTTCACTAGATGGCGTTACAAGAAGAGTATCTATTATATTATCTGTTCCCATACGTACCATGAGGAATCTGTCAAAATATGTCAACGTTATACTCTCGATTGGCTTACTGCTCTCCTAAAAAACTTTGTAGTTTCATAGAGAAAGTTCGTGTAGTAAAGATCAAAGTATGTATGTTTTCGTTATTTTTATGATGACGATGATGACATAATAAACTATTGCCCTCCTATCGGTCAGGTAATTATGATGTTACAATTATACAGTATCTGATCATGATAAGTTTATTATGTAAAGAACCTGTTATCATAGTTGTGTAATATTACGCATAATGATTAAGCAGTTTTAACCTCGGCCTTCCCAAATACAATCTTTGCACCATCCGGATTGATTCACGTTGATACCACTTCACTTTCGTAACTGTAGTCACTTAAGACAATCTGCATTATTAAGGGCAAATAAATACGCCACCAGTTTACTTCGGTTTGGTGCAGGTGCAGTCACCTTTGTCTTCCCGTTCGCAGAGCCAGACGCAGTCAATACAAGGTAGAAAGATGTAGTGATGAAAGAAAGCAGAGTTTCAAGAGACGAAAATGTCGAGGATAGTGAAAAATAATCCGTGAATAATATCACAAACAAGTTTTAACAACAAGAATACATTTTTCCGAACACTTACATCAATCTTGAAGCACTAATATGGCTATTAGCCAAACAATTTTATGTAACACTAGCGACCCGCTCCGGCTTCGGACGGGTGCAATGCTGATACTAAATACAATACAGAAAAAATGTTATATATAACAACCATACTAATCATAATTGCACCTGTGTGAAGCCGAGGCTGGTCGGTAGTTATACATATAAACCTTCCTTATGAATCACTCGATCTATTAAAAAAAACGCATCAAAATCCGTTGCGTAGTTTTAAAGATTCAAGCATATATAGGGACAAACATAAAAAAGCGTTATTGTTTTATACTATGTAAGGATAAGGATAAGGATACTACCTGTATTCCTGTGACTTCGTTGGCAAGGAATTTTAATAAAGCTTAATGTGGAAAACATCATTGAGATTCTCCGAGCCCTTCTAGAAGTACCTTCAAACAAATATATATCCATCCAAACTTATGTAGAATTTTAAAAGAACTAAGATTACTCAATAGTGTTATTCTATAGTTTTTTCATATAATTATCTAAGATTGTAGTTAAAAAAAGCAAAAGGCGGAAGAAACCGTTTACACCAACACGGTCTTTGAACGTTAGATTATAATCAGCTGACAATCAGCTCGCGGTCGCAATTACGCGGGAATCACCTGCGGGGATTATTTACTTTTTGTCGACATTAAAATAAACATTTTTATTATGTTTTTGTTATGCTCGCGTTAATTACATCAGAACTACAGAACATAATAACTACGAAATGTTCATGTGAATCTGCCAACCATGAAAATATACATTTTAAATAGAATGATACTAGTATATGAATACTACAGCCTAAAAAAAACTCGAAAATAATTTTAAGTTAAGTTGAAAAATAAAGTTATGTTGGTAAAGAAGGTAAGGACAGGCCCGAAGCTAATAGAAAAAGAGGTTTAGGATAGAGCGGTTTTTATACAATTTTTAAATAAGTCCGACAGTTTCATAAGTCTATGAAATACCTCTACCAGGCAAACATAAATAAGCAGCAGTCACAAAACTAGCTCAGTGTAAAAAGAGATCTTTGAAAGAGTACATAAAGTACCGATCAATAGAGAAGAGGGCAGGACGATATTAAAAAAAACATACAATATGTGAATAAGCCGTTGATTTGATAAATATAGCGTCTTATTGTGTGGCAAACAAATCACTTCTAATCTAACAGTAGAACCAATTAGCGTCTTTTATTGTTACATAATAATATAGCTGGTCCGGGGAATTACCTTTGCTTACTACCGGGTATAATTGTGTCGTAGAAGGTTGTTACACTTTTACCCGACCGAAGAGAGTATTAGGTTTCTTTGCGATTTCTAAAAAAAATGTTATGTCTGTTATTCTGTAATGCAATTTGAAGATCTTTGCGGAATACAAGTTTGTGAAAGTGCTTGAAAAGTTGCTTTATTCCTCAACTTTAAAGTTGTTATTAAGTTAATTTATTTTATTTAAGTAATATCTTAAAAGAGCTTAAATTCAAATCATACATGTATCCATATTTTATATGAGGTTGTTTAAAAATATAAAAGAGTAACCAAATACATTGACCTCTCAATATCATTATATTAGGAGCGAAACAGGCTCATAATAATTTAGCCAAGTAAAGATTGTATGGAGTTCATTGAAACTTGAACTTGTTTGAAGTTTGGAGACGAGGTCATCGGCTTCTTATAAAGAGAATAGAGTTTTGATTGTAAATAAACAGTAAGTTTTATCATTAAGTACCAACTACTATTACGTTATTGCTATCTAGCCTAATTTTGTTTTTATTTTTCAAAGTTTTAAGAAATTAATCCTGCATTTTCCAATAATTAAAGAGATCAACAATTTCAACTTAGCTGTCAGAGGTTCCATGGTGTAATGGTTAGCACTCTGGACTTTGAATCCAGCGATCCGAGTTCAAATCTCGGTGGAACCTGAAAACAATTTTTTTTCGTAAATATTTATTTTATTTTTTCTTATTTGAGAATTAGTTTATCTTACGTTTTTTTCCAAATTAAGACATATTTTAAAAAGATTTTACTAATAAAAAATATAGAATAAACATAAATAGCAAGTTAGCACCGATAGATGGCAGTATAATCAATTCCAATTTTGGTCGAAGTATACTCAAAACTGACATACATTGCCAGCCTTATTTGAAGAAATATTTCTCGTAGAGGGATATAAATTAATGCGCTTTTAAGAATTAAAACAATTCGTGAGAAAGTTGCATACTTAAAATCATTTTTTGATATTTTGCTATTTGAAACATGTAGGAACGTGGTTTGAAAATAGAAATATGGATTTTAAAAAATGTAATTACTTCGCTTGTTAATATTGTTAAGTCGTTGACATAATGTTTTTATGAAGGTTTTACTAATGACTTTTAATAAGTTATCCTTCATTTATAATCTACTAACGATGTTAATCATAATACATTTCTATCACAGCGCAATTATCCATTTATTAACATTATAAATGATCCTGAAATTATTTGAAGTACTGTTCTATTTCTTTTTCTATTTCTATTTCTATTATTTGAAGTACTGTTCTATTTCTTGCATGTCCCCTTCTACTTATTCTTATTTTATACTAACTATCGCGTACAATTCCGCTCGGATTAAAGAAAACGAAAACTTTATAAGTAGCCTAAAATGTTCTTCAATGCCATGCATTTATTTTTAATTTTCTTTAATTCTTACAGACGTTCATTCATCGTAAGAACCATAATGACCTATTTACAACCGAAAATATAGAACATGCGTTGACATAATGACATCAAACGTCCTTAGCAATAAATCGAATGACACCACCTGTATTAGCTAACCCCAAGGACTTTGCTAACCCGAACGCACGGCAGGTGACATAGAAAGCCTCGCCTGGCCTCCAGGGTCCCGTAGTTTTTAATGAAAAAGCATCAAATTCCGTAATTGACGAGCGCGCCCGTATTTCCCGCCTGTCTTTTGGGACATACAATTTATTAATCAGAAATAATAATTCACAGGTAATGCCCTTTCGGTGCGCGTGCGGCCGCCACCGCTGATAGCCATCGTAATCGGAAGGGTTGCCGCCTGCTCACACCGTTTTTCGTTTGAATATTTTAACTATAATATTTTTGTTTTTGATCTTCAATTAGATTATAAATATTTTTATTATTCAAAATGTTCAAACTTCCATAAGACATATTTATAAATGAAAATTAAGTGGCTGAAGAAAACGAGAAGTACCACTTATCCCTGAGGAAGAGCCCTCGAGTGTTCGAAACTAGTCGGTACCGTCATCAAAGCAAGGCGTGAGTTTTTAGCCGCTTAATTTTAGTTTATTCTTATTATTATCTTAAAAAATAAGAATGTTAGTAGATTTAACTATAGATCTTAAATTGAATCTTTGTCTCGTATCAGTATTTGTAATTACATTTTATTCTTTCATGGGTACAAGTGCGTTGAACATTTAAACTCAGTTTAAACTTTGGTGACATCGTACCTTCATCGTAGATTTCGAGTAGTAAAACACGCGATCTCAAATCCCATGGTGGCGAGGTAGCGAAAGAGTTGACGGTTTTTTTAATTATACTAATCAGTTAATTCATTAAGGCGCGGCACTGACTATACGATGCGGCCTGCCCACGAAAATAAAAAACCAAATTATAGCTTTAAAAGCACTAAGTATACATAGACTAAACGTTAAAATAAAATGAATAAGTACTCTGTTTTGCATTGATTTGTGAGTGAAATTAGGTAATTTTTGATTGCTGTTTACCAATAATACTGTTTCATGGTGTAATGTTTAGCACTCTGGACTTTAAAGCCAACGATCGGACATCAAATTTTGGTGAAACCTGCACATATTCGTTGTGCTTTTTTTCATCAAAAATATAAACAAGCTACAAACGTTTTGTTTTATTGTACACTTTAAAAAGGTTGTAGTTAAAAGTGCAGGTCAAAAATCCGGTAGCAAAAAGCTAGGTTCCACCGAGATTTGAACTCGGATCGCTGGATTCAGAGTCCAGAGTGCTAACCATTACACCATGGAACCGCTGTGGGATTTGTTATAAATAACTTACTAATTTGTGGATAAACTTTCACATTTGTTTTAAACCCTTCTACATAATAAATGCATTAGGTTGTCATAGTGGTAATCTATACTAATATTATGAAGAGAGAAACTTTGTATTTTTGTATGTATTATAATAACTCAAGAACTACTGGGCAGATTTCCAAAATTCTTTCACCATTACATAGCTACATTATCCCCGAATAACATAGGCTATACTATTTAATCCAACGCGGACGAGGTCGCGCACAACAGCTAGTCATATCGTACTTACATATGAAATTCTTAAATATTTAAATTGTGTAGATACAAGTGACCCTTTTAAATATCAGCTAAGCAACTGACCTATCATTTTTTTGTGAATATTTAGGTGTTTAGAAAACTTTCTTATGACTTTTGAAAAGTTAACGGTCTCTAGTCAACCCTTTCTCGTACAATGACAGCTGTCAAATGTCCAACAAATATCTAAAATGGACGAACGTGTTCGAACGCGCGTCCTGTCAAAACGGAACGTAAATTTAGCGAGAGTGCCGAAGAAGGTGTCCCGGGGCGCATTCGCGTTTATCCCACATTGTAACTCGATAAGATATTTATTGGCGGGAAACATTTGAAAATGGAATGACTCCTCGGCGGTTACTCGGCATCGCAGTAACGCTCACGTCTCCCGCCATTCTACATTTTTATTTTATCAATATTTAATGCGATGGCCAGAGGACGTTATGGTTTCACGAGATACGTTCAAACTAAAACATGTCCCATGATATTTAAGTTTTAAGAATATTCGAAACAAAAAATAGATATCGAGATCTTATCACTGTGATCTATTCCGATACTAATTATAAATTATAATAAATTCCACATCTTTGCATACATCTAGTGTTGATTATGCGATTAAAATTACCCACAAAGTTCCCGTAACCGAAGAAAATGATATTGTTTAATCTTATACTTGACTAACAAGAAACAAGGCCAAATACTTTTAATAGGATTAATAAAAATGTCTTTAGAATGATCCGAAGGAACGTATCTCTTGTATATTGCGATATCATGTTATGTCCTGCATATATGAGCGTTGAGCATACAATTTTTGTAGCGGACAGCAGTGAACTGTTTAAACCAACATGTAAGTAAGTAGATATTGTAGATAGTACTACATTTAATATAAACCTGATATATTTGTTTAGGAACTGGATTAAGTTAGCGGCAAAGAAATTAAGCTAAGATCTTTCACCTAAGATTCTAGTCACACCTAAAGTCTAAATCTAATCAGTATCACAAAATCATAAAATAGATACTATACTACTATACTAGGACTATAAGCAGTAATTTAGTAACTAAACGTGTCCGAACACCAACATTATAGTTGAGTAGATTAGTAAATCCTTTGTTTGGATACTTGCTACATGCTACTAGACTAAAACACTATCCTAATGCGAACAAGGCTTTAGAGCGAGTTTATACTGAAAAATATTTTTAGTTAGTTGTAAAAAATATTCTATCCACCTGTCGTGGACCAATGTGCTTTTTTTTATTAAAAAAAGCGAAACCAATAGAGGGAGCGGTGCGAACAATGCAAATCAGTCAAGGGGTTGACGCGGCGGCGCGTCGACACCCGACAAGTATTTACGAGCGACGGATGAAAAAAGTTTTCAAACTACCCACTCCTCATTTCAGACGTAATCTACGACGAGAACGACAAATGGTCTTCGGACCTGACTGCGCTCGCTTATTTCACTTTTTTCTGCAACCCTGTTATTTGTTTTTTTTCTTTTCAGCCAGTGTCGAGTTCTTTTTCTTAATTTATTTTGGTAGCCTTTTATTTTGGGTACAATTTATTGTATTTTTATTAATCTCTCTCGTAGCCAGTACTATTAAACTGAAATGCCTAGAAGAATTTGTTTTGTATTTTTTTATTACTGAAAATGAGTACAAAAGAAAATCATTAAAAGACTCGTCTCTGATACTTTATCTATTTGCTTTACCATGAAATTATAGAACAGAGGAATCTTTTTAGCTTGTTTCTTGATAAGAAATCTTCTTTTGTTTTTTTTTTCTTTGAGAACCATCGAGAGACATCATAAACAAAAATCAAGCCATCTTAAAAAGTCCATATTGCTTCTCTCATTAGTATAAGTTGAACTTTTTAAAAGGCCCGCAACGCATTTGCAGTTCCTCTAGTGTTGTTAGTGTCTATGGGCGTCGTTGACCACCTCGGTGTTCCCGAGCTCGTTTGCTTTCTCTTATAAAAAAAATAAACATAACATGTACAAGAATAATTTGCGTTAACCTCCCAATCAAACCCTCACCCTTCTGTAGGTCTGTCGAGACAATTTGTCCGGGGACAGTCAACGCGAAGACGATTTGTTCCACCGTCGAGGCGATATTGCGCCGCAAGACTGATGGTTCACGAACTCGCGCCCTTTTAATAAAATATTTACACCGCAGTTGCGGCTGGAAGGGCTGAAGAAAAGACATGATTCTTAAGTTAAAAAGAATGGACTTGATATTTCTTATTATGTATCAGTTGATGTTAATACCTGGGGCTTCATTAGACCGAGTTCGCGATAAAATCTGAGATTTTGCTTCTGCGTAAGGCCTTGCGTGACATCGGTCTAATAAAGCCGTAGGTTTAGGAAAATATTAGATTATAAGACTTATAGTAGATATCAATATCCTGCCAGGTTTAGTTCTCACGCAATCAAGTCAGCTTTTTCTATAGTAGCTACTACTACTCTACTCTTACATTATCAATGAAGTACAGGAACATTAGCGGTATATTGTAGGATAGGAATGCCCCAAAATAAACGGTACGAAAACGGAGTCAAGTTGAACTTTGGAATGATGCCTAATAATGTCTTATAAACTAGGTCTATCAATGGAAAGTATTAAACCGGTATAAATTATATCGATAACTTTCACTCTATTGGGCTCATATATTAAACAATTGAATAGGCATTCGAAAGGAAGCAGTAAACCTGTCGCCTAGTATACGGTTCCATGGTGTAATGGTTAGCACTCTGGACTCTGAATCCAGCGATCCGAGTTCAAATCTCGGTGGAACCTGTTATTTTGTTTAACCAGTTCTATCACTGGTTATGGTAATTTTATTAGAATTAAATATTTTAACCTTCAGCCATATCAGATGGTTTATTACTTCGCTCTTTTGGTTACGTGTATGACTCCTAAAAGTGAACCAAATCTTAACATGCTAATTAAAATTGAGTACCTTTTTAGGTTATTCAAATATTTTTAACTCTTTAAATTGCATTATATTTTAACGTAATATCAAAAATACTCGATATAAAATAGTTTTAACGCTAAGAATACATCATACTCTTGGGAAATTTGCATATACTCGTATATCGGTGTTCGACGTCACTCCGCGAGATGAAACCTTCCCATCCAATACATCTGCTGCGGAAAATCTTAATCTAATACGATGCGACAGCAAATGATTTATACGTAGAACCGATCCGCTGATCAGTGGCGCTAAAATGTTGCATTTGATATTTTATATTTAACATTATAAATATTGGGGAGCTTGATAATTTTGATACTGTTGACTTCATTGTAAAGCTAATAGTGGACCCCTAGATACGGACTGGATACGGAAGTGACAATCGATGGCAGGAGATAGCAGGAGATAGCAGGAGATGGCAGGAGATGGCAGGAGATGCCTACGTTAGGAAGTGGATGACCTAAAGCTGATGATAATGAAGAAGTTATTATATCCCGAAATGTTGATTACCAAGGACCGTATATTGTAAAGAAGTATTTTTTTAAGAAAACAATAAATACACATTTTCTTTAAAAAATGTAACAAAAAATCACAAGTAACTGAAGAATTTTCACACAATTTAACTTTAAGAGCCATCACAGGATAACTACACCTGAGTAATATCCTAATTAATTAGCTTAAAAACATTATAATAACACAAGTAAAATAAAGTAAAAGTATTACAAAATAAAATAGCAGTTGTACTAAGGGGTACAGAATTTAGTGCGTCATTTTAGGGCTCCAGTCCGCGCTGCAATACACTCAACTGGATCACACCTGAGCTCAATCACATTATGTGTCGCGAGGATACGAAAGGATTTTTTATCACATACATGTTCAGACCTTAGCGCTCGCCTTTTTGGAAATTAGATTATTCTTAATACTGATCAAGCAAATATTGCTCAAAGAAAGTTCTTGAAAGAATAAAGAGTGTAGGGTAAAGGTTAAAAAATATGTGAATAAAATTATACGTAATTTTTTATTACACTAGCTGCCGTGCGCAACCTATATCAACTTTACTTAATTTTACCTATGTCTCAAATGTTTCTTTACATAGAGTCATAGAGGATAAAGGATTCCAAAATCGTGAACTGGTAAGCTATATGGTGACATCACTAAAAACATTATTTCAAAGTGAAGCATTCAAGAAGAGAGCATATCACCTTAAAGGACAGCGACGGATCTGAAGTTCCTCTGGTATTGCAGATGTCCATGGGCGTCGATGATCATTCTTATTAAAAAACACTAATAAATTGGACAGGTCGTTTAGTTAATTTGGATCATGGTATGCGTTTAATCAAGTGACAATCATGAACCTGCGTATTTCATGGGCTCTACGTTTGAGTTACGGCGCTGTGCGGTGTTCAGTTAACGAAGTCCCATTATTAATGGCGCCACGGATCCTATGCGATACGCAATCTCCGGTAATCCCCGCGTCCTGTGTTGCCAGGTTGGTTGGTAAATTAATTAGGAATTATTACAAGAAAGTAGGCTCGTTTCTTTTTACAAAAATATTATGATTTGCATCAATTAAGTATTTATTTTATATAAGCGTAATTTGTATGACAGACTCTTATTTACAATTTATAATAATTTTAAATTAATTCCAAATTCTTGCAATAAAAATATTTACCTACACGACTTGAAAATGTTTATTTTAAATGCAGTTTTGCTTTTAACAAATGAATTGTTTATGTTTACTATAAATCGTTGGTATATCTGGCAACACTCGCACCCTCTAGACAAGGAAGGCACGCACTAATTACCGACGAGAATTCGATGCAATAAATCACGGGCATAATAACGGCGCGTCGGCCGTCGCTGCGCAGGAATGTCCGCTCCAAATCCACTTCGGACTGGACCTTTATAATTTGAATTTCGAACTGTCTATGAGGAATGACATTTGAATTTCGAATATTGATTTTTTTTTATAAAAGAAGGGGGCTTTAAAGCGGCTGGAACACAAAGATGGTCAACGACGCCCAACATTTGCAAGACTAGAAGATCTGCAAATAAGTTGCTGGTCTTTTAGAAGGAGATAGACTCACATCTTGAAGGACCCTAAATCGGTTTGTCTCACTCCTGCTCTATCACAACTTTGATGAGGATCTGCAAATAAGTTGCTGGCCGTTTAGAAGGAGATAGGCTCGCATCTTGAAGGATCCTACGTCGTTTTCACTCCTGCTCACATCAGCATCACAACTTTGATGACATATTGATTGATAGCTCCTCATTTTAGTCATCACCACCTTCTTGATAAACCTTCCATGCGATTCATCCACCGCTTAAGGTACCTTTTCGTATTTTTTTAACAATTTAATTCCGTTCTAGTTCTTATATGAGCAGACTACAACCATTCTAAATTCAAATTACGGCGTATCCAGCACATACCCGCGGCTGCCTCCCCCACGGGTTATTTATGAACAGTCACTGAGCTATGTAATAATCTGAGGCGGGATTTAATTTGTCGGACTGATTTCACACTAGGGTGCGATAGTGACGGGCTTATACGTTGATATCCTGGATGGAAAAGGACAGATCGCAGGCAGTTGGAATCGTTAGCGGTTTCAGGCGAGCCAGGCCGTAATCAGGGTTACCAAGTGAATGTTGTTTTACTGGAAAGTCTTGTGATATAAATATTTTGTCCCCTTAATTGCAGCGGACTTTTATTGGATTTATTAAGTTTTCTTTTCAATAAAAATACAGAAAAAAAATGAAAATAATTTGACAAAATTATAACCTATGTAAGAAAGATTATAATTAATTTCGAAATTTCGCTTGTTTTTTTTTATATCTTTCCATGATATTCATACTATAATTTTCACATATAATACACTATACTATTGCAGTTTACTTACTAATTGTATTATATATTTGTACTACAACATGGTCACCGTAGCTAACCGTAATGAAAATCGGCGAAGCGCATTTATTCTCTCGGGTTTTTTCTCTGGTGAAGTAAATAAAATAGGATTTGTTTGTGCATAGATCTTCGGTTTTACCTTTATTTATAAGTTCTTTTGTAGCGGTTACATGTATTTTATCTAATTTTAATGTAGACACAATGACTTTTTTGGTGTTAACAAGTGCGTAGTTTAAAAACACGCATATGTTAGCTTGCGACTAATGTTGGGATTTCATCCGGATAAAAACTCAAAATGTATAAATACCCATAATTTCTATCTTTTCGTCGTGATTTTTACCAAAAACGTGGATAAAACTATCTGTCATTTCACAAATGCAATTTAACATAAACATGTTTTTTTTATGAATAAATGGGATTGGAATAAAAAGAATAACAAAAATAAAATTATATCTAACATGCTTCGTTAATCAATATAATGATTAAAACCACTTTTGAATGCAAAATTATTAGGTACTTTCGCGTATGTATAGGTCTACCAGGATCTGATGGCAAAAAGGAAAAAAAGAATTGTCGCTACCAATACTGGGGAAATTGGAGTAAAACGTTTCGATACTTTGTTTTCCTAATCCTACGGGTTTTTATACGTGTCGGATAAAAACTCGAGTTTAATATCTTTTGAGTTTTTATCATCTGCCCATCAATACTTGCGACTGACTTATAGATGCAAGGTATTTGGCAGAAGCTATCGGGTAACTTGGATATATAGTCAAACCTGGAGAGATAAGGGACTGGGATATTTGTCTCGTTTATAGAGGTTTCTCTCTAATCAGGTTTGTCGCTTATGAAAGCTGTCCGCTTGGAAAAGAGAG
>QDHC01003859.1:22358-48432 GCA_013186455.1 Papilio dardanus tibullus
AATAAGTGACAGTATGTACTAAGGATAAGCAACAAAAGAGAAACTTAACTGTTTTAATTTAGAAAAGAGTAATTGTTGTTCGCGACTCCGTTCGCGTGGAATTATAAAATATAGCCTATGTTTCTCGGGAGTAGGATAGTTTTCTAACGGTGGAATATTTTTTAAATTGGCTTAGTTGTTCTTGATTTATTGTAATACATACAAAAATACAAAAAAATCAAAAATACATAGCTTTTTTTTTATACTTAGATTTGAATATTATGCTTGCGAAAAAATAAGGAAAATAAGCGATATTCTTAGTCGGCAATAATAGGAGGCAACATTAAAATACTAGGAGGTAATAATTGACAAAAGTATACGTAGTTTGTAATTCGAGCACCATTAGTGACGTCACGGAGCGGAACACTTGTTTCATCAGTCGTTAGCCGGGACTCCATTTGTTTGCCGCAACGCGACCTAATCCCGGCCTTGTCCCGGGATAATCCCGGCTCACGAATCATGACACTATTGTTGTAAGTGTGAAACCGACACAAATAGGCCTACGGCTTTATGCGACCCTGCTACCACCCTTGATATATAAAACAGGGACAATTTTGAATTTTACGTATTTGGTTTTAAAGTTCATTTTGCTGTGTAGTCTAGTAAAAATGCAGTGAAGCTTGAATAGCAGTTCATTTTTATAAACTTTAGCATCTTTTAAATGTATTGAAATCGTATTTCTTGAGTCATAAAGTTCATTTTCCCTTGTGATAGTTTCAGTATCGTAAAGCGTTTTGTCGCGTAGAGTACTATTGTTTAAGTACAAGGGATGTATAACACTTTAGCGAATTTTTATTTGTGAATGCTCATTGTGCGTTTAATAACGAGATTATTATTTGGTTCGAATGTTTGGGGCGGTTTGATCAAATATTGGCGTTGTTTAATGAATCGATGAATTCCGCGCAGGTTTGGCGTATGTTGTTTGTTCAATTGGCATACATTACATAAATAAAGGTTAATTCAATATATTAAAATTTACATTAATTTGCCATTATTTTGTAATGTACTATTATGTTATAACGTGAAGTGAAAACTGTAGCCCTTTTAATCAAATTGACTTGACACAAGTAAAGTTAATGTAAAGAAGAAATGTTACTTACAGACTTATTTTAATCATAAAATCTTCGATTATGAATAATGGTTGAATTTCGACAAATTGGCGAACATTAGTTTGAATTATTATCATTTATAGTAAGACGATAGAGTACTAGTGGTAATAAATAAAGTCGTATGCAATTTAACTAAGCTGCAGTCGGTTGCAGTCGATAGATATTATGCAAACAACCACTAAACTCTATTGGCAGTAACCCGTAACGTTAACGTGAACACTTACGGCTACAGCCTACCTACACTTCTAACTACTCTTTATACTATACGATATTTTATTGGCTGTCTTTGTTTGCTCATCTAACTTTAAGCCCTCTTCAACAGATTTTTTCAAGACCAAAACTCTCGGCTTAAGCCAGCTACAAACATTCAGTTTTAGCTGTAAAGTTCGCAGTTTTGTCTTCTCACGGTAGTTTTTTCTGCGCAGTCGAACTGTACAGTTAAAACTGAGCCTCTTTAGTCGGCTTTATAGAGCTCTTCCTCCTATAGAGAACTTAGTTAATATAAGTTTGTGGTATCTCCAAGTCAGTTTAGAGACCCAGGCCTTGTTACATTTAGCTATCATGTGGTTGAGTATACTGCTCGACTGCTTTTTATGCTTAATCATTGGTCGACTGTTTTCCACGTTATTCCTGATTTACATATAAGCGATTCTTCGTTTAGTGGTCTAATACTATAGGGCAATTTACCCATGTCGTTCCCGTGTCGTATAGTGTAAAGCGTATTTGAAGTCGAACGATAACCGTTCGATAATTATCGGTACTAGGAAGTTTGACGACACCCGCGGGCGCCGTGTGCACGCGACGCGCCCGCAACGACACCTAGCCTCTTTAATGTGATGTAAATTTATTTTTATTTGTGGCAAAGCGGAAAACGTTGTGGCCATTACTTGAATTGCTTTCGTTTAGGTTATGTTTGTTAAAGAAGCGCCTGTATAAAAAGTATACGCAAATATTTTTATTTAAAAAATCGACATTTCACGTTCTTTGACTGTGTAGTATATATTTTTTTAATTTTATTGGAAATATAAACCTACGTACACAATTAAGTTGTAAGCATTTGTTAGAATACTCGAATGTCTATAATTTTTATTCGTACTGAACCGATAGATTACTCCAGTCATTATAATACAAAGATTTATGATTTAAAGACCAAACGTTAGCTTCATTAGGCTGATGTTACGCGAAAGGCGACCTTACGTCGAAGCAAATACTGAAGGCGTTATAATCTAAGACATAAAGATAGAAACGATAATTTATACACAATTGGTATCCATTATGCTATCTAACAGTCGTCAAGTTGAAACTTTAATAGTAACGTGGCCATTATCGGATGTAAATGAAGACATATCCTGACAAACGAAGTCGTAGTTCGCGTGGAAAGCTAAATACCCCACAGGAATAATTGATGATTAGCGACTCCCGCGGGAGAGACGGCGTACCCGCTCGCATGCAACGCCCGCCATTGTGTGATTTACTTCACGCTTTATATGACGACATAAGTCATTTAACACGAAAGAATCTTAGGACTATATAATAAGGTTTATGAACTCTAGTCTAAATAAGTCAAGTCATAATAAAAATGTTTCAATCAATTACTCTAATTACTTTTAAATTGGTAGGCTTTTAGCATTTTAATAGAATAAATAAACAAATATAGTTATCAATAGCAACCACTAAGAAGCTTTCTAAAAGTAATTTTTGCCTTCATAATTTCTACAGGCGTTTTGAAAATAAATTACCAACATAAGTTTAAGTACTTTTTAGACAATAAAATTGTTTTAAATGTATATATTATGTATGTCTAGTGGCCTATTGCATGTCTTCGATGGTTTCTAACGAAAATTAACTGAAAGATGTAACCCTCGCGTAATTTATCTGTTGCTTGTTGCTAACAGAACTGCCATTGCTACGTAATAAAGTTTAATTTTTAATCTATAGAAGCTAATAGAATGCTTGGAAAAGCCCTTCGTGTACGAGGTTACCCAAATATGCGACTTTAGTATCCAATCGACTTGCTTGTACATAAGTATGCCTATTATAATATAGTATTGTAAATTACTATACATGGTAGACTTCTGTAGCTTTGTTGTACGAAGAGACTAACGGCCGTATTTTCAAACTCAAATATTTAATATCGTCTTCCATGTTCACGCTTAAACTCCAAATTCTACGGCGATCTCGTTTAATTATGACACCACATAGATTTTATGTGGCGCTTTTTGAGTGTTAGAAAATTCGATCTTAAGTTTACGTGAATATTTTCTAAGTCAAAAAGTATATCATGTTACATTTTAGGATCTATGTACACTATAAAAAACTTCTTTGGGAGGAAATTCGGTATCGAATATAAAGTAGCCGGGTGAATGATTGATTTGGAATAGCATAGAGGTGTCACATAAAATATTGATGTCATGTCATAAAACGTGCCCCTATCTAACGTTGACCATCAAACCTCTTTGCATAATTTTTTCGCATCCACGCAACTTGAATCTCAAGGGATAATACGCTTTTTTGGGATAATATAACGCAATATGTTAAAGAACTGCTTCTTAAGACTTTATTATTAAGTAGCTGTAGCCAGAAACAACGCGCGGAATTAAGCTAAAAAAACAATTAGAAAGTAGCCTACTTATGTGTTTTTATAGACTGTTTTGATACGAGTACTCTTTTGGGAACATTCACCATCATATATACATCCATTTATCCATCCATTGTAACCTTTGCATACATAATATTAGTAAGATTCTAACTCTTACCTGAATACGTTAAATACATTTTATTTGTCAGCGATCTTTAAATTGCATTAAAAATTTGAGTTACCAATATCCAAGTATAGGTAGTAAATGTTGTCTCTTTCTTTGTCGCAGATAATGAAAGGGATGTATTGATAATTCTATTGCAATTTGATTCATATATATACTTAATATTATAAAGAGAGAAACTTTGAATTTTTGTATTTTTGTTTGTATTGAAATAACTCAAGAACTACTGTGCCGATTTCAAAAAATCTTTTACTCATAGAAAGCTACATTATCCCCGAGTAACATAGGCTACATTATTTAATTCCACGCAGACGAAGTTGCGCACAAAAGCTAGTATTTTGATATTGCCTTGTGACGCGATAGATGAAATAAATTTTATCGTCCTATCACTTAGTATCGAATGGCTGCTCATAAATATACCAGAGTTTGTCGTATTTATGACAACATATAAAATTATACGCGATCTTCTCGCCTTTATTGCAGTAATCACTTTTCATTTTAATATTTTTGCATATAAAATATATATTAAATTTTGTTACTGTTCGTTATAGCTACCCCCTTATTCCGAAAAAATTATTATAAAACTCCGGATAAACGAGGACCAATAAGTCGTTGATAATACGGTACTGGAGGACACTCGGAACTACAATTAATAAGATAGACCAGGGGTCTCATTCGACCAAGTTATGTATCACAAGTACCGGAATTAAGGATTAAGGATGTTCTGTATTTTGGAATCAATTTTATTAATGTACTAGTACCAAAAGTAGAAAGTACAACAGTAATAACGCTGATTCTCGTTTCGGAATAAAGCATCTAATGTTTAAAAATAATTCAAAGTTATTTTTATACATAATTGTTTACTGTTAAATAGGTATTTAAAATGTGTTCTTTATCTATGTTTATGTGCAATTACAGATTGACTTGTAGTTAATTATTTTAAAGAAATAAAAGGGTTTTTATCGATTAGGTTTAGTGCCTAATATGAGTTACTCGTAGGTGTATATGTACAAAAGAGAAGCGCGATGCTCCGCGTATACATCAAGACGGAACGCAGCCAAAATAAGACAGCGAGTTAAAGGGAAGAAAACACGTGCTGCTTTATATTGGCTCGAATTCTATCACACGCACATTCATCCAATAACAATTCTATCAGCGCCCCCCAGTTGAGGGAGGGGGAGCGGAAAGGGGAGGCATTTGAATGCTCCGAGCCTCCTGTAATTGATTCGTCGTACTGCCTTTTGAATTTCAATGGACTACGATTAAACTGATATAACTCACTCGAGGTGAGTGGTCGTAGGTCCCCTCTACGGGGGGAATGACGGGGAACGGGGGGGACGTCGTAAATCAATCCGCGGTGTCGGCTTACCTACAAATTTGAATGCCGCAATGATATTTGAATTCGATTTAAATTATAGTCGTAGCTAGATAAGAGAGTCCAAGAGACCGCGATATTTGTCTCGCTTATTGAGGTTTCTCTCTAATCCGAGTTACTAGCTTATGGAGTTAGCTCGTCGGGACCTGAGAATGACTCTCGTTAATACTGGTTCCTCGCTTCTCTAGGTTTGACTGTATCTTGAAATTTTGTACGTTTCGTAGATACCAACCGTAAGTAATAAAAAATCGAGCAATTTTTCTACTTTTACATAGTTTCCTTTGTTAAGTGACTACCTTTTTTTGTGAACGTGACGATAAACATACAAAATACCAATTTGAGTTATGGCGATAAAAAATGCCGTCACATCGTCTTTTAAATATTTTACGCAATGGAAGCCGTGTTTTACTCCAAAAGTCTAGTCTGTATCCAATATAAGCTTTTAACAATTTGTGTGCAAGTTTTTTTAAACATTATTACAGCGATCGAGACTCTACCAAGACAAAACTGAAACACTAGAGGGCTATTATGTAAATATCAAGGTTGTAACGTCTCGACCGGCAATGGGATATCATAAGCTTCAATGTGATGCTACTGGGCGGACGCGGATGCTGAAACGCCAGGGCGCGAGGGCGCGTGAACGCCAGGGCGCGAAGGCGCCGGGACGCGTAACTTAATACGCAAGTTGGACACCCCGGTGACTAGGGATGCCCATCGATTTATCGATAGCTCGAATTTGATATACGATACAAATTGTAGTTATAAATTTTATTATTTGAAAAAAAAAAGACATTATAAACTTGCATGTTACCGTTGCCTGATTTAACTATGTCTATTAAATAGGCTGTTTTAAGATTATTGTAGTTTAAACTAAGAATTTGCCAAACAAATTCAGAACTCATGAAGCTGTCTGATACTTTATTTTTCAACATTATAATTTGAAACTGATTTTCAAAAGAAGGAGGTTATTAAGACTCATTTAAAGTGCTTACAGAACTAAAGGTTTTTTGTTAAATATTCTTTCCACGAATATATTGAAATAACTTGCAAAGCGGTGCGATGTCTTCTCAAAACTCTTGTTAAACTCTAAACGGATTCGACGTCTCAACTAAGCGACAGTTTTAAAGTACATCCCCGCCCTCCCTTAACTCAATTCTGATGCGACTCAAACTCACCGTTAGCTATCTTTATGTAAATTCATCGCCAATATACATTTGCGCTTGTAGAAACTGAGTACGCCTTTTTATAGTATGGGAGTGATATTTTTTAGACTGCAAATACATTTTGTGTTGAATGGAGGAGTAAAGAATTTCATCTCATCGGTGTCGTGACGGGTTTGTTAATGTACCAACGACATTTGTAAGTTGATTTGTTGGGATCCGTCTTTCAATGTGCTCGTATGTGTTTATGTAATTCTTATCAATTTGCATTTTTATTCCCTATTTGATATAACATGAATAAATTATACTCAAATGTCTTGTAAGGTTCATATTGATTGATTTTGTTACAATATACTTTTTTATTATTTTATAACGAAGGCAAACGACATGCAGCCACCTGAATTCTGTGTAATAGCGAAGCGACAGCTGTTCATAGACATCTGCAATTGCAGATGTGTTACCTACCCTTAATCTACGGAGGAGGAGACGCACAGCAAGAGGATAATTCCGCTTCTTATGCGTCCCCTCCCCGACCAAATCCACTTCACCTTCCCATAATTTCCTTATAAGAAAAGGATAGGATACTTCGTCGACAGTTAATATTATTAGCCAAGTATATATAGATACTTACCGTTTATATGCCAACATATTTTTTACTAATTTGTCAGTTTTATGGTATACATAAAAAGATTTAATTCAAAGATTACTTATGAGTAGGAAAAAGCTAACAATATTAACAAAATGATTATAATATTCCTGTATATTTTAACTTTAAGATTAAAAACAAAAACAGTATATTCAACAAAATTAAAATAGCATACGTTGCAGGAACGTTTAAGTTTTAAGCAGTTCTCAAGTGCGGCGATGCACACAACCTCACGTAGCTTAGCTTTTAGCGCGTTCATACAAAAGACTGCAGACGTTTCAACGTTGCCATCTCCATTTGCTTTCCTTAAACCTAACTCTACACACTATGTTAACATAACTTCACTTTTATTCACTTAAAAATAGAGTGCAAATTCGTCTACCAAACACATTTAAGACATAGCGAACCTCTGCTAAGAGGAAACGGATGTTATTTTGAGTGGAATAAGAATTTCTATCCATAATCGTATATTGCAACGTTTTGAATTGAGATCTATTTTGCTGTAGGATAAGAGACTTTGTACCATTGGACTAGGATAGATTTTTGATTGTATATTTGTGAAAGCAGGTGCGGCAGAGGTGGCGGCGACATGGGACAATTTGAATAAATTCGACGTCGGTGGCCGCGGAAGGGTGGGATGGTATCGGTAACTGATACTGGTGACGAGATAAAATTGGCCACGACTTGCGGATTATCAAGCCTTCTACTCGAATCGACTTTTA
Organism: Papilio dardanus tibullus; assembly: GCA_013186455.1. Classification (NCBI taxonomy): domain Eukaryota; kingdom Metazoa; phylum Arthropoda; class Insecta; order Lepidoptera; family Papilionidae; genus Papilio; species Papilio dardanus. The sequence continues at coordinate 30,172 of QDHC01003859.1, forward strand.
TTGTCCCGTCTGTAGCGGACACGATATTGAAGGAAATTGATATTTTTTAAAGCAATGATACTTCTGAAGTTATCTGTCTCTCTTTGCTTCCTTCCTCCTTGTATCTTTATTCACCTTTTCAGTTAAACACTGCCAAGTTATCCTGTAGACGCCCTAAAGCTTTTGAGTTTAGTAGAGTTTCTAACCATCAAAATAGGTACAATAAAAAGTCGCTTTTTTATCAAATTACCAACTATAAAAGAAATACTATGTAAAGCTCTACTATTTAAAGAATTTAACTTTATTTGAATGTATATGTCATCATCTCGTGAAATATATATAAAAATACAGGTTCCACCGAGATTTGAACTCGGATCGCTGGATTCAAAGTCCAGAGTGCTAACCATTACACCATGGAACCGTATATTCACGACGTCGAATTTAACGGAGCTAAGTCATTAACATTGGCTAGACGTCGTATTGTGTGAATCTCGTTTGGTAAGGTCAAGGCGAGTAAACAGGTTCCGTTAACTTTCAAACTTGTGACGTCAGAAAAATGATGCCTCGATCGTTTGGATCATGTGTTTTGTTAAAACAATAAATCTATCTTATGAAATACTAGAGACCCGCCCCGGCTTCGCACGGGTGCAATGCTGATACTAAATACACTACAGAAAAACTGTGAACGTTGTATATAATAGCCATACTAACATTAATAGCACCAGTACGAAGCCGGGGCGATTCATTAGTTACACGTATAAACCATCCACTTCAATCACTCTATCTATTAAAAAACGCATCAAAATCCGTGGCGTAATTTTAAAGATTTAAGCATACATAGAGATATAAGCCTTGTACGCACTAGGTAAGTATTTTAGTCGAGGAGGAAGTATCCGAATAAAGGATTTACTAATCTATTCAACTAACATGTTGCTGTTCGGACACGTTTAGTTACTAAATTACTACCCTAGTGCGTAGGTTTAGGCTTAAACGAGTCAGAACAGTAGTAAATCCTTTGTTCGGATAAATACTACTTGCTACTCGACTAAAATACTATACTGGTGCGAACAAGGCTGTAGGGACAGAGAAAGTGACTTTGTTTTATACTATGTAGTGAAGATAGCTAACAGAACATACCGGCTTGACACGTAGAGCTTTTACGCCAAATTATAATTAATTATGTAGTTATGTTTGTTTGATGTTACGCTTAAAAAGAGAAAAATAATCTTTGAGTTTCCGCACTGTCCGTGTACGTAATGATAAAATAAATCCACACAGGGCCGGACTCGGGTCCGAAATCTTCGTGCAATCTCGCGGGGGCGCAATCATCGCGGCCGCGCCCCATCAATTATTCACAATACTGATTGCGTCCGAGACGCACGTGGATGTTGTTGAATTATATATGCGAGGGCATTCTGACCGTTCGGGGACGGACTCGAGGTATTGTGTTGAAGATCGTTTGTTTTTTATCCTATAGTTTCCTACTTTTTGATACTTTTGAGTAATTATGATCTAAGATTTGTAATGGAGGATTTCGTTTGGCCTTTGAAATAGTGAAAGGTTACAATAGTTAAGACGATCATCTCATACGACACTAATTTCACGTCTTATTTAATTAAGTCTTAATAGAAAGTCTAAGTAAAAAGTGTTTGTAAACGACTTACAATGACATTCGATTAGTCGATTAGATATCGAACGTCATTGTCAGTTCCATATATTTTTAATGTTTGCTATTGAATCGCTTTGTAGCACATGTAGAGGTAACCCCGCAGGTAAGGTTTGTAAAATTATCTTATTTTTGAAATACACAAAAAATAACAACGTCTAAATGGAAGTCCGCCCCTGTGGTATACAATAGCCGGTGCCTGGGCGGGAGCAGTGCGTGCTAACAGGCGTTTAGCGTCCGCCGCCGCCCCTGGAGACCGCACGGCACTAAATCCAAATGTTTTTTGTCCTGCCTCGCCAGGCTTAGGCCCCGTAATCAAATAGTACAAGCCTACATGTTTTTCTATTTCTTTCGAATCGTCTACACGCAGGGAAAAGGCATGGTGAAAAAATGTTTCTAACTTAGAGAAAAATAAGATATTTTGAACAATGTTTTTATATCTATTTCATTAACTTTCTTAGGTTTTAATTAATATAAAAAAAGCTAATACAAATGTGGATATTCTTACACATTAAAAAAAAAACTCGCAGAAAATTCTCAAGTCTTCTGATATTAATTGTGTTAAACCACCACTCAAATTAAAGCGTCGTTTAAAATCAAAATGGTGTCAACATTATAGAAGATCGACGTAGAATTTGCAGTCTAAGCGTGGACCTAACATGTGAGACGCACTTAAATATTTGAATGGCGATTAAAAATTCGGCTGTTAGACTGTTTTAAATGTTTTTTTCCTCGTATTCCATCTCTTCATTATAACCAGCTCACTATACGTCTCCACCGAGGGGCTCGGAGCCTACCGTAAGGTGTGACTAGACCATAACCAACCACGCTGGCCCAGTACGGGTTGATCGACTTCACAAATATCTTTGAATTTCTTCGGCGATATATGCAGGTTGCATCACGATGTTTTCCTTCACCGTAAGAGCGTTCGGTAAATATGTAGGTGCATATGAAATTCTAAATCGAAAAACACATTGGTACATTGCGGGATTCATACTCGGAACCTGCAGATTACAAGTCAAGGGCTAAACCCCTGAGGCATTGATGCTCTTATTCCATCTCTTACGATAACAAAATAGGTTTGTAAAGTTAAAATATATGAAACTATAACTACGTAGTGTTGATAACATCGGCCATTAGTATAATGAGCAATCGATCAAGTGAGTACACAGCACTCATCAATGATTGGCAAACACTTCCTAGCTATTAGCAAACGTTTTTTCCTTTTTTGCGGTCAATCGTTAGTTCAATATGATTGATTAGTCCGATTGTGTTTGTAAAATTATAGCCCTGATACCCTTTTTGATTAACTATAATATTGTATTAATAAACAAGCTGTAGCTCGCGACTTCTTCCGTGTGGAATTAAAAAATATAACCTATGTTAATCTGGGATTATGTAGCTTTCTAACGGTGAAAGAATTTTTGATATCGGCCCAGTAGTTTTTGAGTTATTTCCTAAAGCAATCAGCGTATATCGTTTCGGAATTAAAAATAATTTTGTCCCCTAAGCATTTTTTCAATTGTCTTCAAAATACTATTAAGGTAAGTAGAGTTTTCCCTTTGTTCTATGATATGCTTTTTAACCTTTAATATTAAGTCGTTTTATACATTTGAAATGAAAACTAATTAAGTTGTAATAAGAACGTGAAAGTCACATTAACATGTTTACTACAGCAAGTAAAATCATGAGTACCGCGGCAGGCCGATATCAGCCTGTTACGCAGTAAGCGTGTTAAAACAAGTTATTAAGAGTCCCTGCTTTGAGAAGTTCTTTCTTATATAAGTCAAAATTCAAAATTATAAAATGTTAATTTAGGCAAGAAATATACGTATTACAAAAAAGAAGAATCGCCTGGCTCATAAACTAGGCTTAAGTTTAAGTGATGCGGTAGTCCAAGCCGTGATAGGTTGTTATGAAAGTTCCTAAGTATAGTCCTACAAGGATATTATGGTACTTTTTTTGACATGGACAGGGGGGCGCCTACATCGTTTTAGGGATAACAGTAGGTAAACATTTCCTAACTTCTTAGGAAACCCTCAATTTTAAATTAAATGACAAAATATAAGTAACTGATTTTATACTTATCACATAATCGCGTGTTTGCATAATCATACCCGAGATCCTAATAAAAGCAAATTGAATTACATGGCACGCAATTTTTTGTGGAAAGAATTTATAATTATGGCAACATTATAGCGGGTCTTTCCCTGATTGATTAAAATGTGACGCTGTCAAGATGACATTCTTAGTTTACATATTTCCGAGTGCCGTAATATCCTTGCTCCTGCAAGGAATTATTTTATGAACTTAAGACTAGGGAGAGAAATAAAATATGAAATTAATTATTACATTGTCATTTATTGAAGTGAAAGTTGCTTAATGATAATATAATTTGTAATTATAGGTAATAATGACATAAGGATTGCACATTCGTCTTTGGAAACGTTCTTACAATATTTTCTATACATTATTTACAATGAGTATAACAATTTTTTTTTTACTATTATTTTTAAAAATCTCGAGACGATAAAATGTCTAAAACACCAATATTATACATTTTTATTAAACTATTTAAACAATATTTTATTAGGAAAACTATAATTCTAAAGAAAATTATTTGGTATACATTTAATGGAAATTATGACTAATTTGTAAATATAGTATACATCAATATGGCATTAAAAACTATGCTAAGATTTTTATGGCACTATAATTGTAACAACAAAATAACATTTTATGAATAAAAACTGACTAATGGAGTTATATTTACTTTTTACAATTAACTATACAATTTAATTAATGCAATGCATAATGAAGTATATCAATTGACTATTTTAGTGATTTAATAATTGAATACAGATTATATTATTTGTGTGCGAATGTAAAGGATATAATCCTAGAGGGCGCGGCAGTGCCCCCGTCTAGGCGAATATGATACAAAATTCGCCCTTTTCTAATAAAAATGGAATACATGGAAACTATTTTTATGGCATGAGAGGCTTCACATTGAGAAATAATTATTTAAAAAAAATCATGTACTTTAGTAAAAAAATAAAAGGAAAAAAACCTTGTGTTTTGTATTTTTTATTACAAATTGGCAAACGAGCAAGCCATCACCTAGATTCGTTGTAAAAGCGAAGCGATCGCTGCCCATAGACATCTGCAATTGCAGATGCGTTACCAACCCTTAATCTACGGAGGAGGAGACGCACAGCAAGAGAATAATAACTCTTCCTATGCGTCCCCCCCCGTGCCAATCCCTTTCCCCTTCTCATCATTTGTACAACAAAGGCTTTATTTGGTTTATCAGCTTAACTAATTTTAACCTAAACTTCATTTTAACAAAATTCATAGGAATGATAAAAATTGGAATACATTTCTATTTTTGGAATGATATATTTTTGGATACGGCTATCATCTTACAAGATATGAAGGTAAATTATCGTGTTAGTACAAAAACACTAATAACCAAACTTAATTAAAACAGCCTGTACTTACACGATGAGATCAAAATTTAAAAAATGAAGCCTTCACATCTCTATTATGCTAACATATGGTAACATACCTTTTAGGTGATAACATGACTAAATCGGTATCGTTATCAATGCAAGTAAGGTTCTTAGCAAATGGAACTTTAATCACAATGTAATAAAGTCTTTTTTACATCATTACTTCTGTCACTGCGACTGTGTCTCAAATAATCTGTGTGAATAGATTTGGAATGCTATACTTACTTAACACTAGATTGCTGAAGGAAGTCATTTTGACTGTTTTCTTATTTAAATCAGAAATACACATTAGTTATTCTTTCACAATGCAGTCATTTTGGCTGCTTTGACGCAACGTAGGTATATACAATGTTGCCGTATTTCTAGTGTTAAGCATACTGATCTTTACTGACCTAGCAACACATTAACCATAACGTTATCATAAACATCATTAAAATCCTAACGTTTTATCCCAAACACATTGAACTCTTACAATAAAATCACAATGATACGTCAAAAGAATCTTTGGTGCAAGCTTTGTACACGAAGCGCCCATTCAAAATTGAAATCTAAGACTTAGTAATAAATTTGGTAATGCCTCAACGCCAGTCGGGCGGCGCGAAGGCTGTCGAGCTTCAGGAAGGTAGAGCCTGCAGGGGCGGCACGGCGCTGCTCAGGTGGCTGTGGAAGTCAGGGTGCGGGGGGCGCAGCTCAGGATGCGGGGGACGAAGGTCTACGGACAAACATTCAAAATTTACTAAAAAAACACATGTATATTAAAATTAACAAAATATTTTCTTCTTTAAAGATGCATATACAGCTTAAATATCTAGGAGAACTTATGCAACAGTGACTTTGCCCAACTTACCTATTCGATGTTCGACAGCATGCATATCCTGTGCATGCATACCATGCACGTCAGTATGCGGCAGATGCTGTGGGGGCCTGAGGTCCGCATGCTGGGTCTCCCGGTGTCGCCGCAAGTCCACTTTGCGCTGGAAGGCTCGCCCGCAGAGCTCGCACGCGAATGGCTTGAAACCGGTGTGCTTGCGAGAGTGCGTGATCAGGTTGGAGCTTTGGCTGAAAGCTTTGCCGCATACTTGACATTTGTGTGGCTTCTCACCTGTGGACAAATGGTTTAATGATTAATGAGGTAGGTAAACTCTAGCCGGTGATGATTTAAAAAAATCAAGGATTTTTCAGACAAGAGAGTCATATATTAGTGTTTCTTTTTTAATAATTATGTTCTAATTTTGTAATTAATTTTGATTAAAATATTTAGCCTTCTCAATTATTTACAGTAGGTTGAGTATTTTTTTCAATTCCATAGTGTAGAAAGCATCGTAGACTTGACATATTGCGGCAGGTTGGTCGGCAAGTAATCCGTGCCAAAGTCCTCCGGTATCGACCCGCACTCGAACGACGTGAGGAGACGTTCCTACCTAGGGTTGCCACCTACTTTTATAAATATGAATTTTATTTTTGGCATCAAATATTTTGTTTCTTGGCATTGTTATATTATTTAAGTTGTTTAGGTTTGTTAATAGTATAATTATACTGATATTAACTATGTGTCTATGGTCCTGATCATTATTTAGACTATTTTAAGGTTTAAAACTAGCTAACTAATTTAAGTTTTCTGAGAATAAGAATAAAACTACGTTTTATTTTAGCGTCGACAACCTTATTGAGATAACGTTCCACGTGCCTATATTAATGCAGGTGTGCGTAATCTGTGCGGAGTCCGGCCCGCATTACGGATGCGGCCCGCAGCGCGCCGCCGCTGGACTTACAAAAATTTATAGCCTCAGCTATATACGCTATTAACCGTTTATGTATCGTGATTCGAGCGAGAGAGGAATTTAATATCTGCTCACTTCATTGTCGGCCTCTTTTGTTCACCGTCGACGCCTTCTCAAGTTTTCATTCTTTTCTAACAATACATAAAGTTCATTAATATTTTATTACGTCGTATAGCTACGTTAAGTAAGTATTAGTATAGGGTCAGCAGGAAAATAATCTTTTTACGATTTACTTTGTATTGTAAATTGGTAAATGGTGCGAAACTTTAAAAAAGTTATTTATTATATTTGTTAACTTTGATGACACAATTCCCAGCTATGGATGATGGGAGTGGCATTTATGATTTTTGCAATTTAGTCCAATGCCAGCTTTAAGTACCAGGCGAGCATAAATTGCAATGAGTCACTTGTAGTACGCTCTCATTGTAGGCAATAGGTATTGCGTGGCGACGCGCTTGCAACAGGAAAACGCATCGGGCGACCAATACAGCGGCCGGTAGGTAATTACCTACACAAATCACGGCGGCGCATTGATACCTAACACTTGGGTACTGTATTTCGGAAAAGGGCCTTCGAGTCCGTCAATCAAGGGGTCCGGCGACTTCATTAGAGGGAAGGGGAGAGGTGGCGCGGGCTATCTGTCCTCTCGCTCCCGCATCGGTGTCGCGACTCGAGAGCAATTTATATCCGTCGTGCCATTGGGCCGTGATTGCGGCGGCTCCTCCCCGCGTCGCATAGCAACCGGAACAGGGGGGCGCCCCCATTTACACCCCCCGGGGTGGTCGGGTTATGGATCGCAATTTTCCTTTGAATTGGAAATCAGAGCGGCGGCCGCGCGGCTCGTTAGCCGACCTCGGATACAGATTTCGTGGCAAGATGCTCGCAGCTCGCAGCCGCGAATTGCGATCTGCCATTTCGCGTTTTCTTATTGCGTTATAAAAATAAATATTCTTTCAGTTAGAAAATCTCTCTCGCTTTGATAAAGGTTATCACAAAATCAAACGGGAATTCAATTTACAAACAGCTCTATTCTACTACTCGTAGACCCAGGGTAGAGTTGGTACATGCTTCTTTATTTCATGGCAAATAGAGTGTCCAATGAATTCTACTACAATGTAGTCTCTACTTATTTACAATACTCTTCTTAAGTTAACCTTCATACTGATAAACAATCTAAAACTTAATCATACAATTCATATATTAAACCACATAAACCCTTACAACTATTTGCGGTAACCCAAAATATGTAACACGCTGTATTCAAATTACGCGTCTTACACGTATTACTTGGAAATTATTACCAAGTTTACGCAAAGTCTACGGAGTGCGTAAAATCTACGCCGAGCGTCACTTTAACAGCGTAATTACGGTGCGATATTACGCTGGGGTGAGTCGGGGGAGTTACGGAAGGAGGTATAGGAGGGACTTAATTGTTTCAAGGGTCCCTCTGAGAGCTTCACCAGTGAATTTGACGACGTTATTGATTGCGCCGTATTGAGTTTGATTTATTTGACACGACTGAAAATTGAAGACTTTTTTCTATTAAGGCTTAGATTGGCTTATGGATATCATTTTAACATGTTATTAAATCGACGACGGACGAGATTTTTATGAACGTACTTATATCTACTCGAAGTTGTTAGTAAGTTCTAATCCAAATTAGTTTAAGATGTTTTCTCGAATCACAAAAGGGTCTATCCTTTCCCATCCTCGTCTTATTTTATGCTTATTCGTACTTGTATTTTATTTTTAGTTTTTTAAAGGATAATGGGCAAGATATACTATGTGTACATCCACGTGTATTACATTGAACAGAATTCCTTTAAGAAAGGGATAATTATATTTTTAACACGTTAACTTAATCTGAGGTATTCACGATTTAACGTTTACCAGGGCGACTAACCAAAGTAATTTTCGCTGATGGAATCGACAAAAATGTATGAAACTGACATTGACATTCTATAAGTCATGTCATTGTCAGTTCCGTACATTTTTGATGTTCGTTATTAAATCGCTTTGTAGCGTCGTGTGATCTGAGACGCGCAATCTGCGGGTTATGGGCGTATAAAGCCTGGCGTTATTACGAACCTGGTACCGTTCACTGATTTTTACAACGTCGGTACTACTTCTCACCTTAACTGCCTTAATTAATGAGTGTAACGTTTAGTTATAGCAGTTAAGTTGAGTATAAATGTAAGTTCTACTTATCTAATTTCCGAATTTCCAAGGGCCACTCAAATTTAAGTGTCGCTTGAAATCTAAGTGATCGTAGAATTTGGAGTTCAAGCGTGGTCTTAACATGTAGGACGCTCTTATATATTTGAGGGGTGTTTGAACATTCGGCCGAGAGTGCGAATAATCTATACTAATATTATAAAGAGAAAAACTTTGTATTTCTGTTTTTTATATATTTTTGTATGTATTGAAAGAACTCAAGAACTACTGGGCTGATTTCAAAAATGTTATCACCATTAGAAAGCTACGTTATCCCCGAGTAACATAGACTATAATTTTTATTCCATGCGGACGAAGTCGCGAACAATGGCTAGTGGTAAATAATATTATATAATATATTTTTGAAATATGTTGCTAACGGATTTCGTATAAGTATATTATATTTTTAAATAATTTAAGTCTAAAGTTTGATCGTAATCTATATAACACATAACAAAAATCTTTTCTGAATATTATTAAAGCAGTGTCTAAGAGAGCTTAAAGCTCGAACGTGAAATATAGTAAAGCGTTAAGTATTAAGTTTGCGGGTTGTGATTGAACGAGCGCCGGCGAACGATAACCGTAAATCCAAGGTTTACTGAATACGAGTTCTCTGTAACCGGTTACCAGAGTCGGACATTCTGCTATTTTTCTCGAGAACTATGTCAATTTTAATATTTATTAACGTTAATTGTGTTGTCTATACTAATATTATAAAGAGAGAAACTTTGTATTTTTGTATGTATTGTACTCAAGAACCACTAAACCGATTTCAAATATTCTTTTACTAATAGAATGCTACATTATACCCGAGTAACAAAGGCTATATTATTTAATTCCACGCGTACAAAGTCACGCACAACAACTAGTTTCATATAATTTAATGTCTCTATTTGATTTGGTTTCTTACAAAAAAATGTAAACGATATAGGTATAGTTTCTTTCCAACAAATGAAAGTCATTGCTGTTACATGCCCAAAAATATTCTCTACATTTCTATTAAATTATATTCAATATCAGAGCAATCTGAAAACAGACGCCGCAGTGGATGGTCTAAGAAATCATTACCGCCCATTATCGGGGCACTAAACGCGAGATTCGCAGTAAAACAGACATTAATATAATTAAATTACCGACCGTCTAAATCCGTCCCTGTGCTCTGATGTCTGTGCAATATCACAGCCGAGGATTTTTATGGAGACGTATACTTTAGGCGGTTGTGAATTAAATATACGTGGAGGTAGACTTAAAGTGCTTCCATCGCTGTAAGGATTTTAAGAAATATGATATCGGCCGTTTTAAGAGCGGATTTAACGTCGGTAAAAGGCTTTAATACTGCTTTCAGCGAAGTGTAGCTAAATTAATTGGTTATCTGAACATGACGGTACTGTCTTTTCATTATTATTTTGTGCCAGACCACTTAGTAACGGATCTATAGGAATTTAAAATATAAATAGATTGGAACTTAAATTATTTGCTAAATGATTGAGCTATTTTATTAATTGCTCAGAGATTCAATTATTATAAAGCATATACTTTTAAGTAAAAAAAAACACGAATTACAAAATGCAATGTATCTCTAACGCCCCCAGTCGGCTACGCCGTTTTTTATATGACTTTGAATTATTAATTTCGCGTGGGTGGTCGCTTAAATTATTGTTATAGCTTTCTTTACTAGGAGAGGGGAAGATCCTTGATTTCTTAAAGAAATTCTAACGCAGAACCACTTGTATTAAGACATATTATACCTAAGTAGTTATAATCATAACTAGCTGTTGTGCGCGACTTTGTCCACGCGAAATTAAATAACATAGCCTATGTTACTCGGGGATAATGTAGCTTTCTAATGGTGAAAGAATATTTGAAATCGGCCCAGTAGTTGTTGAGTTATTTCAATAGTTACAAAAATACAAAGTTTCTCTCTTTATAATATTAGTATAGATTTGACGACACATTAATTTAATTTACCTATTTTTTTAACTCAGCAGAGCTTTAGCGTAAAAAAGTAATTATCAGCCTTTATAGAACTATTTTCGTAGCGGCATACTATAGTCACACTATAATATCGTTTGTTTATAAGGCGACTTGCACTTTAAAGCCCAGGTGTTACTAAAATGCACCGCCAAAGCCACTAAAAGTAGAGTCGACTGTTAAGTTTCGGCTCCCTAACGTTAGTACTCTATAATAACGAGAAGAAACCTTTAAGAGTGTTCTAACTTATTTGCGTTTTGGTTTTAAACACTTTATAAAAGTTTAGCAAAAAAACTTATTATACATGATGATATTTCATAGTAATCAATTATTATAACCAAAAGGAAAAATCTTTGTCAGATATTTATTACGTATTGTTTTAAGTTAATCTATACTAATATTATAAAGGGAGAAAGTTTATATTTTTGTTTGTTTTGAAATAACTCAAGAACTACTAGACCGATTTCAAAAATTCTTTCACTATTAAAAAGCTATATTATCCCCGAGTAACATAGGCTATATTATTTAATACCACGCAGTGGAGGTCGCGCACAACAGCTAGTCAATTATATAAATACTAAGTTACTTACATGATAATTTAATAACAGGCGTAATAGCAACTTTTGCTTTATAATACGTTGTTTTTATATGAGGATGCTATACAGACTGTCATTGAATAAGTGTTATACCCATAATATAAAGATATATTATAAGAAATCCACACACCGAGACGAAAGCGTGATTCCCGGGGTCGTTGCTTCGGCAGTGAAATGCGGATTTACCCTGGGAGAATCCGGTTTACGATCCGCATGTCTTTCCCCCTTCCTCAGCCCACTGCCAGCTAGGGGAGGGGAGATTGACCAGACGTAAACATCTATAGTTTCTTACTAAATCTTTTACTAATGTAAACAAAAATTAAGCGAGCTATATTCGTATTTAAAATGTGAATGACTTGTGATAAAGTTTGATTACAATCGTTTATTAGTTTTCTAAGATCTTTGACTCGAGTATTTAATAATACTAAGATTTATTAAATACAGTCAAACCTGGAAAAACAAGAAACCACTATAAGATAGAGTCTTTTTCTGGTCCCGACAAGCTACCTCCGTATGCGAGAAACTCGGATCAGAGAAAAACCTCTATAAGGGAGACAAATATTGCGGTCCCTTGGACTCGCGCATATTTAGGTTTGACTAGATTTTGGTCTTTGACGTTATTCAAGATCTTTACTTGAAAAAGGTGGCATAACACAGAGTAAAAAAATTGGGACCTCTATAATGTCAAACTATTCCAAACAAAATAATTCAAACATAGAATAGCCAATCTTACGAAAGGCAATAAAGCTGTGGAGGTTAGACAAACCTCTTGAACAATCTCGCGACGGTTGCTATCACAACAAAGCTCTAATGTAAAATTGGCAACGCGAGCACAATCTTGTCTCAAGCAGAGCGCTGCGCTGTAGAGACGGGGAAAGAAAATTACTTGGAGAAACGTAATTTTCTTGAGACAACATGATTTCGAACTTGTGTTTTTAAGCTTTGGGATTCGAAATATATTTTAATTTAATATTTCTTTGTATGTTTCGATTTAGTTTACTACAGAAATCAACCTAAATAATGATTTAATTTTTTCTCTTGTAAAGTCGCTATCAGTTGTAATCAAATTATTGAAATCTGTTTGGTAATTTTTGAGATAAAGTAAGAGAAAAAACTCTTCCCAAGTAATTATTTTTTTCACACGATTTATTTTTTCACATTTTGGTTTATAGAGTGACAGATATTGGTCGTGAAATATGTTTCAAATAGATTTTCTTGTACAAGACCGCACACGTTTTAAGCAACCATTAAAAACGTTTCAAAAGTAGGTTTTTATATTGTTTCTTTAGCTTTCCTCCATTAAATCGTATCATCGTATTTCTGTCGGACGGCAGAGGGACGTTTACGATTTGCTTCTTACTGGGGTAAGATATGTGTTGTGTGTAAATGCCACTTAAGGGGTAGATTTATTGTGGTTGCAGTTTGTCCTCTACTTACGAGGTTTTACACGCAAAACGGACTAAATGTTGAGTTTTAGTAGCAAAATGCTGAAAGGATAAAGGTGTTCTGTAAGGTGGAAAAAAATCTAATGAACAATATTTATATACATTTTAAAGCCGGTTACAGACGCTCAGTTTTAACTCTACAGTTCGACTGTGCAATTCAAATTGACGTGTATATGTCAGTTTTAAATGCACAATTAAAACTGTACAGTTAAAAAACTGAACGCCTGTAGCCGGCTTAAGACCTTAGTCGTAGTCTATTGGCATTGACAATGACGCCCATCGACTATAATATACCCCCGAGGAGAAACTATTAAGACCCTTACACGATGACAGTTGACAAATTCGTTAATACCGGGCCGTACGAGGGCGCGCAGATCGTAAGCACCGAGTTACAATAACGTTGGTGTTTAGTTGGATTGGATCATAAATTCGTTCATTACTTGCACCGTCCCCGATGGCCTCGGTGAATTATTCAATCAGAATTACTCGTGACTCGATCTGAAGGCGAAAATTGGATTTGATGCGTTTTTGTTTCGTATAAGCAAAGTAGGCTAGTCTGATATTAGGACAAGGTAAGTTATAAGATGAGATAGAGTTGTGAGTCTGCTTTTGAATAGGGTTGTCAATAAGTTTTGGCAGTGTTCATGCTTTTCCTTTACTTGGGCCCTATCTGGCGGTACTCACTGTAGTGTGAACTAGTTTATGATATACCTAGATAAAGTCGAAAGATCCTTTAACACCTTATCTTAACACCTCGTAATCAAGTTAGCAAGGAGAGTCGTAACAATAAAGGTTGGGACCGGTCAAGGTATGCGGCGGGATTGCTCTCCGGCGGGATTGTCGTGAACAATTCGAGAATGTTCGAGTCACTTCACTTATTGCGATGTATTTGTGAGCGTTAAACGGGACGGAATTTCGGGATTTTCGGCGTTTTCTGTTAGAGGTGGACATTATTCGCGTAGCGTAGAGATACGAATCCATAGAAGTGCAACCAATGTTTTTACTAATCACCTGGATTTCTGTGTGCTATGTTTTTTTTTTTTAATTTTAGGTATGGTCTTTATTATCTTCAGGTGTTCCTCTAACTTAAACGATTATCAGGGTTTCAATTTCAAGGCAACGACACCCTTCAAATTTTTAAATTCTTCAAACTTCAATTTTTTTCGCCATTTCCTGAAGAAAATTTTACTGCCAGTTGACGAAATAGCATCTAAGATCAATATAAAATGTGATTACTTTGAAAAATCTAAGATTTTTTTTCATTAAATAATAGTGCCTGCTCTATTCGTGTAGCGTCACTATAGTCATCTAAATGGTAGAGCGCACGGAATGTCAAAGTCACGTCGTTTATTGCACGACGACAATTGATGTTTGGTCTCCTGTCCTCACGTTTTGTTTCCAACGTTGGATGTCGAAAATAAAATCTGAATATATTTTATAAATTTATAAAATCTTAAAATATTTTATTTTAATTTTAAAATGTTACTGAATAAATAAAACTTAAGAAAATAAAGTCGTATACAAGTATGTTTGTTTAAAAAATATGTTTTGTGTACTTGAACCTAAATGCTTCAATAAACACTAAGTCATTTCCAAAATATTATTAAATAGTTTATTACGAGTATTATACGACTTTATCGAGACCTATCAACTCGTTTGATAGAGGTCTCACGTGACCAAAAAGCTGGCCTGTATTTAGGACAACGTATTAGCGTTGCAATTCAACGGGGTAATGCGGCCAGCGTTTTGGGAACGTTCCCAGCGGACAGCGATCTGGGACCCATTTTTTATTTGTAATGCTTTTGTACAAATTTTTTTTTTTTGTTTTTTATTATTTTATTTTAGTTGTAAATATAGAATGTATAGTGAATTTTATCCAAATTAAATTATGATATAGTGATAGTATTTTTAAGTAGAGTTATATTAAAGAAAAACCGAGGGGAAAAAACAATCATATTTTCTGTCATCTTCAATTCTCTCCTGCCAAAGCGAGACAAAATACTTTCGCTATTAAAAAGCTAAGCTGCATTATCATTGAGTAACATCGATTTTTTTTAAATTTATGACTACTATTAAAATATGTAATCCAACAAAATGACAACCCTTGCTCGTACCGGCTGTGGTTTGGTGTCAATTTATATTATCTACTTTATTTATATTGGATTTGTTGGGTAATAGTGTGGTGTTACTAGTGTATTGTTATATGATTTTAATTTCATTATTAATAGTAAAGTAAAGACGTGGTTTAATTAAAAACTGTTACGAAGTAATTTTCGTTATTTACTAGCTGTTGCTCGCGACTTTGTGCGCGTAGAATTAAATTATATAGCCTATGTTACTCGGGAATAATGCAGCTTTCTAACGGTGGAAGAATTTTTGAAATCGGCCCAATAGTTCTTGAGTTATTTTCATCCATACAAAAATATAAAAATACGAAATT
The DNA here is from genome assembly GCA_013186455.1 of Papilio dardanus tibullus. Lineage (NCBI taxonomy): Eukaryota > Metazoa > Arthropoda > Insecta > Lepidoptera > Papilionidae > Papilio > Papilio dardanus. Next base: position 45,776 of record QDHC01003859.1, read on the forward strand.
TCTCTCTTTATAATATTAGTATAGATATTCGATCTGTAGGAAAGCGTGGTGCTGTACTAGATTATACTAAAAATAGTCCGGGTCGCCGCCCCGACAAAACCTCTGGACACGCGCTACGTGCTACGTGCTACGAGCTACGAGCTACGCCAAATCTTTATAAAATCTTATGTGTTTATGTCTACGAGGTTGCTAGAACAATTCAAAGGTAGAAAAACGACTTGAATCTTTTTTCAATCAATTTTCTGGTCAACGAATTCAGATATATAGATTTACAAGGGGTTGAAACAATATTATTTACTTTTTATCCTTCAGATTGAAGTACATAGAAAAGCATTATAAAAGTGTTTGTATAGGCAACACTTGCTCGTTGTATAGATAATATTTTTAAATCTAGTTAGATTTCATGTGATTCTAACAAATGCTCCGACACATTTGTCTGTGTTGTTTTTTGTCTTCGAGTGCGCCATTTCACATCTGACTCGATGTGGACCCACGAGAAAATTAATTTAATGCTCTACATTGCAAAACCAACCTTAAAACCAGCGAGATAAAATTCACTATTCACTAAATTGAAACTATAGTCGATGTAGTCTCTTGCTATGGGATTTCCTCTCTAATACCGAAGTTATATGGTTGATATTTGATTGTGGTTTGGTAAGGGTGCGTTGTAACCAGTAGCATAAACACTCGGCCAACTGACTCTATTGTCGGTTGGAAGCAAACACTCGCAGTGCGCGGCGCGAGGCTCGGACAATCAAAACATTTCGTAATGTGATAATATCAACGGTTTGTTTTCATTATGCCAATTTATTTATAATGAACGTTATTTTGCATATTGGTTAATTAAATAACATTACCATTTGTATTGAATAATTATTTTTAACCATAAATTGGAATTATCTGTAATCAATAGTAAATATTTATTGATTTTATGTACGGAAACGTATATAGTAATGTACTATGTATAATTTGAATGAAGTGAAATTTCAAAAGGTAAAATAATTAAGCCAAAATTGCAGTTTATAACACCATATAAAGACGAAACAGTACCGGACAGCAAAAATATTTCTCCTTATTCTTAAAACCTTGTATTACCAGGATAGTATTTTATTCGAATAGCAAGTAGCTTAGTAACTAAACGTGTCCGAACAACATTTTAGTAGAGTAGAATAATAGATTCCGAAATACATGCCTAGTTCGAGACCCAAGGTCCTCAATAAATTGTAAATGATGAATCAAATTGAAAAAAAAACGTTTATTTTAAATTACTTGCTACTCGACTAAAATACTATTCCGGTGCGAACAAAGCTTAAACGGTAGGTTAACCAGATTATCACCATCTTACTAAACGTTACCCTCACAACATGATGTCGGTCCACGAAGCGGCATATATTTAAATGATTAAGGATTAAAATGTCTGAACTCGATTTATAGTCTGTAATCAGTAGATGGCGTTAGTGAGCACGCGTTCGACACGTGGCTTACAATGTACGTCATTGGTGCGGTTAAATATTTAAATATATTGTTAAAAAATCGACTGGTTAATCTGGTAATTGTCAAGCCATATGGTTTGGAACATGTGGTTTATTGTTTTTTTACTATTTATCGAAAGAAGCGATATTTATGTTAAAAGAAAGGCGTAATGATGTTATGAATTACGCAGCGAGTTCTGATCCGATTTACGTGATTCTTTTTTGTTTGATTCAAAATAGCTAACCATAGCCAAAAAAGGTTAAAGGTTCAACCCATGATGGGCTCCATTTTCCGCAACACCACGACTAGCGCATATTTTGCGTGAATACACATATCTGGTCCCATTTTTATATAGAAAAAACTATACTTGAAGTAGTTTTTTTTACTTTTAACTACTATTAGTCGAATATGACTGTTCTCGCTGATATAAAAATCCTGGTATTTGTCTGTGTGTTCTGGACCATGTTCTACATTTGTGAAAAAAACTACAGATGTCTGTTTCATTTTGATTACCTTCAAACATATCCATTCAACTTTTGCCGTTTATAATATACATCCTGCTTGTGGACAGTTAGTGACGTATAGGAAATAGGTATAGTAAAATGGAATACATTGTTTTATGAACGCACTGACTGTGCGTCACACTGTTTTATATTTATATATTTAATAACAGAATTGTTTGTGATCGGGCGACATATAAATAAATCGTTTTAGAGTTCCCGGAAACTTATTATCAGTAGGCATTTGAGTAATAATAAACTATTTTCAGCCAGTATTTATTTAGCTTAAGCTAAAACAACTGCCTATCAGCTTACTATCTGTTATTACGAAAAAATTAGAGGGATAATAATTTTCAATGATAATAAAACCTATCCCCAATACAGTACAGGTCTGGTACATTTAAATAAAGAACAAGTTAATGATTAATATCATCTCGAATTGGCCGACGAAATCTGACATCGGTCCCTCAGAGACCACTTGGGGGCGCTCGGGTCGTTCGCGCCTTAATTACGCTACTGATATTTTCACTGTAATTACTTTTTGTTGCGCATACATTGCTTCCTTGTCTATACTAATATTAAATAGAGAAAAGATTTGTATTTGTTTCTTTTTATCTGTTTAATATCTCAAGAACTACTTAGCCGATTTCAAAAAATCTTTCACCATTAGAAAGTTATAATATC
>QDHC01003859.1:66859-94996 GCA_013186455.1 Papilio dardanus tibullus
TTTAATTCCACGCGGACGAAGTCACGCACAACAGCTAGTATTTTTATAAAATAAGGTGGCTAACAAGTGGTATGATTAACGAAGTGTGCATTGTCCAGGAACAACACTATCTTTGAGAACACTGCTAAACTTCAAATGGTTTGGCTATATTTAAGAAATTAATTGCCTTGCTGACGGGCCTTAAGTACAAACACTACGTATTAAGCAGGCTACAGACGTTTTGTTTTAACTGTACAGTTCGACTGCGCAGTTAAAATTGACGTGTGTACATGCGTACGAGTTAAAACTGCACAGTTTAAAACAACGTCTGTAGTTGGGCTTATTTCTTTTAACAAAGAAATCCTGAAATTGTATACTTATATTACGATAATAATTCATGGAATCGGTTTCCTATACCAGGATTTGGGCTATCAATTTTGTTCTGAATTAGTTTTAAATCTGTCAATAAAAAAATATGTCATACTCTGTAAAAAAGAAACGAATGCTTCGCAGATAACTCCGTGAACCGCGGCTTCCGCGGCGATAACAGACTTCTAATGAAATCTTAACTTCTTAGAAATATTAACCGAACATTCTTAACAAATGAATAATAAAATTAGTTTTGATTACAAAATATAAGGTTCTATTAAACTACTAGCTGTTGTGCGCGACTTCGTCCGCGTGGAATTAAATAATATAGCCTATGTTACTTGGGTATAATGTAGCTTTCTAATGGTGAAAGAATTTTTGAAATAGGCCCTGTAGTTCTTGAGTTATTTCAATACAAACAAAAATACAAAGTTTATCTCTTTATAATATTAGTATAGTAAACTATTGGTCACTAAAGCAACCTAAAAATATAGCTTTATACGTATAAACTTAAGCATGACAGTGATAGAGCCCGCTTTAACATCTCCGCACGAATTGTCCGGCTCGCCCGATGAAATACCACGACACAGAAGACAGGCGTCAAATGGAAGCAATTCTGTGTTTCGCCTAAAGAGTATGGTGCCGGAGGCCTAATTTTAATCCACTTTCCTTTCCTATCCTTCTTTAAGGAAATGATGGAAAAGGAAAGTGGATTTTGCGGGGTATTTTGCAGATAGGAATGAAGCTTTTTTCAAACCTAAGATCAAACTTGTTTGAATTTAAGTAATTGATACCAGAGGGTTTACCAAAAGTACATTCGCTACGAAACGATTCGATAGCGAACTTCAAAAATATATGGAACTGAGAATGACGTTCGATATCTCACACGTGACATTCACATGACTTATCGAATGTCAATGTCGATTCCATCAGTGATATCGGCAATCAAAAATTACCTTGGTTAACCCCCCAGATGATTTAAATTAATATAACAGGCGGTAATCTCTTGGAACTTTTAGCAGTAATAAGAGCTACATGTTTATAAGAGATGCCAGAACTCTTTATCACAGTCAAAGGCGGCCGCGGTGCGTCAATTAGTCGCGTGTGTCGTAAGACAATCGCCCTTTCAGAGGACATCCATTCATCGGAGAGAATTTATTATTAGCCAACGATGTACAAATCGGTCGATACTTTATGAAAGAACAAGGGATGTGTGGAGCGGATGATAAGTGCAAGTTTTATTTTATGAATGCATACTGACTTATGGTGAGTTTTTATTGCTGTAATACTATAAGATTCTTGAGCTTTTATATTGAATTAAAGTCATCTGCTATTGTACATCTTCATAATAATTATTAGTACAATTTTTCTTTATAGTTTAAAGTCAAAAGATTCGGTATCTATATTTACTAAAGTGCAATAAACTTAATTTCAAATTCTAAGTAATATGCACAAAATAATAGAGTATAAGAAAATAACTGAATCTTCTTTGTTAAATAAGGAATACACACTTTAACGCTAATAAGATTATAATATTAATATTTAAAGTCCTCTCTATATCTTTCATTGTTAATGTTGGTGTCAAGTTACGCGGAGTCTGGGTGGTCACTTGTATAGTGCATTATAATGGGCCACCACAATCGACTCTCTGAGAGTAGACAATCTAGGGAATGCGAGCGGAAACCAATAACAAGTACGCTTGTGCAACAGCTGCGTACTTTTCTTACTGCTATTATAGTTGTACTGTCTGATAATAATTAGTCTGTGACATTTTTAATTGCGTCACTACTCGCAGAATATTCTTTACTAGGTGTCGCCTGCGACTTTTCGCGGAATTAAAAATAATTGTAAATAGCCCTTGTATTCTTTCAGACTGTGTTCTATATCTACAATTCACCAAGATCTGTTAAGCTGTGATTCGTTAAAAAACATTGTAGTAAGATGTGTTTTTTTATAAGTGATGGGGGCAAACGAGCAGCGGGAACAGTAAGGTGATCATCGATGCCCATGGACATCTGCAATACCAGAGGAACCACAGATGCGTTGCCGGCCTTTTAGGATGTGATACCCTCGCTTCTTGAAGGACCCTAAGTCGTAGCGGAATAGAAATACCGCCGAGGACAGACCATTCCACAGTGCGGCTGTGCGAGGCAGGAAGTTACGCGAAAACCGCACGGTGGAGGATTGCCAGCCATCAAGGTGGTGGGGTTGAAAACTGACGGTCTGTTTTTCCATCACGTAATTGACTTTCTAATTTTTTTAGAGAAATATAACTCTAATATAGTTACTGCGGCAGTGGAAACGCACGGTATGCTTCATGATGTACCCGTTTATCTTCTAATAACTAAAATATTTAAATTATTTACATATTTAATAAAACTAACAGTGTTCCACGGCGACTTCAACTATTTAAGTCTTAGTCAAATATACTGCTATAAAATTATATCTCTTAGGTTGTTAATTATTCCAATATTTAAACTACAAGGATTGTTTTATAAAGCAGAGTCTAATTTAATCAATTTGAGCTTTAATGCAATTAAAATAAATGCTATAATTAACTGTATTTTAAACGAATTCTGGACGACACTGGACCGTTATCTTGGTGACACGCAGTCTACGGTATATATTATCTTAGGAACAGTAGCTATATTATACTTAGTTAATAATGCCTCTCTTATTTTTATTAGCAAAACATATGCTATCCGGGGTCGCTAGAGGTCGCTCCTTCCTGGCTACAGATTATAAAAAAACATTTTCTTATATTAATGAATAACAAAGTCGTTTTAATTAAGCGATATAATATATAACTATAATGTAATCAACAATCGTGCTAATGGAGGAAATATTTTAGTTTAATTAACACTAAGCTGTTAGATATAGATAAAACAAAATTTCGTTCAATTGAATCAGGTTTACGAACGTTGTATTAAAATTAATCCAAATTATTTTCATGTTTGTAACGGCAACGTTCATTTGTTTTCAATCCATGAAAAATGAAGGTAAGACTCTTGTAAGTGGTTACTAGAGGCCAGCAATCTTAGATTCATAGAGTGAGTCAGTTAAATCAGTTAAAAAGCGCATCATTACCGCTTGATTGGATTAGCGGCGGCAAACGCACCGTTTACGAGTTTCTCACGTTGATGCCCACGCCCACTCACGTCAACGTTTTCAGATCCCTGAACGTACGTCCGTTCTTCTCAATCAAGGTGTTTCTTTAGTTCAAACCTCACTTTGTTTTGTTATTTTTTTTAAATCGTTTTTATAGATTAACTCTTTTTATAGATTATCGTTTGATTAAGTCTATATTTGACGTTATTCTGTCGTTGGATGCACCTTATTAAATGTCTGTAAAAATTAAGGAACATTTTTGTAATACTGTTTCTCTATAGGACTCGTAAGGTACCAATTTTGAATTTAATAACTAAGATTTCTTGATAGCTGAAATTGCCACATTAATTTCCAAAAATGTATGGTCATTTTGGTCATTAAAACACATCGATTCAATATTCCTAAAAAGCGTAAGTGATATCAAAATGTTTCTTGGTAATTTGTCATTTACTAAAATTCATATAAAACCTACTAGACAAATCAGCGCAAGGTCCACATGACGCAGGTCTAGTCCACGTGTAATCGGGGCAGCGCGGTTCCCACGGCACGCCGCCCACGCGTGGCGTTAGTCACAAGGCACAACGATGTTTGTCATCTGCTTTAATTGATCTACAGATCTCACTGTCGGGTAAATTAAATCGTTGCTGCTGTGATGCGCTCTGTGAAGTTTTTTGTACAACGCTTGTGTGATGTCCTTGAAATCTTCGTATGTACCTAAAATAGCAAATAAATTGAAGAGTGCTTTTTTAACTATTAATTTTAGAGTTTGTGACTTTAGTGCCAAATGATAATCGCTTCAAGATTATGAAAATAGATGGTGTCACTAAAGTATTGGTTTGGTAAAAAAATAAATAATTTAATTATCTTGAAATAAAAATTCTAAGAAAGTTTAAGATTCGTTGCTAATAGAAGACAATAATTACTCGTAAGCACAATTTGTGACATATTTTTAATTAAATAAAATAGTGAATGTTGTAAGCACAAATATTAAATAGCAGCAGTGGTCTGATTGTCGTGCGAACGTTGTATCGGGTTAAGAGGTGTTAATTGTGCGAGATTGAATGTTTTCCCAGGGCACAATTTCAATTGGACGCAATTGTTTGCTCAGCTATTTTTTACTGGAAATAATTTAATATAAAATAACATTAAACATTTCTTAGTATTGGAGCTATTTTCTATACAATGGAGCTTTCTTGGTAAATTGAGGTCAAGAGAGAAGTTTAGTCAGTTAATAAAGTGTTTCATAATTTAAAGTTAGATATAACCTTTCATCCAAAACACTAATCCAATCAAAATGTACCTCTAGTTAACAAACTCCAGGAAAAAAGGAAACCAATGACATCTCAGAATTTCAAACCTAGCTTTTAAGCTCCAAAACGTCACAATATATTGAACGTATCTACATACTACCTACCAGCACAGCATTTATTATGCCTATTTTAAAGTAAAATTAAGCGTTTAAAAATTCACGCGTTACTTCGGTGACGGTATCGACTAGTCCCGAACTCACACTCATCCCTGAGGAAGAGCCCCGAGGGTTCGAAACTAGTTAGTAGAGACGCGTAAGTTTTTAGCCGCTTAATTTTAGTTTATAAAGATGTCTCACGAAAGTTTGATTAATTTAATATGCCTATTTTATTAAAAAAAAACTCTTTCCACATTAACGAGTATTTGCCGTCTGTCAAAAAAATCATAACACGAACACATTACGAGGCAATAAAGTTTTGACTGATTGAAATCCCGTGGGAGCGCGAGCTATGGATGAATTAAGGCCAATGTCATGGACCGAAAACTATTATTTGTATTCAATTGATGTACCCATTTACACAAACTTTAAATGACTACGCACAAAAATAGTTTTGCTAATAAATAAATTTACGCTTTTGATATTAAAATAATACCTATCTTAGGTACCTAATCGTTTTGTAGCGATATGCTATAATTTTAGAGGGCCTTTGCTAACTGAAAACGATCTCAATAAAGAGATATATAATATAAGATAATTAAAAACGTAGTATTTAAAACATCGAGATGCAACCTGCACATATCGACGAAGAAATACAAAGATATGTGTGAAGTCACGCAAAATACGCGCTAGTCGTGGAGTTGCAGAAAATGGAGCCCACCATGGGTTGAATTATACTAAACTACTAACGTATTAATTTAGGTCAGAAACTAAATAAGTAACAAATCATCAAAGTCTTTCAATCAATTCTTCAGCGAGTGAATTACCCCGGCGCGGCATTGCTCAGAGACACGGGTGCTTTTGATCCGCGCCGACAGTTTCATAACGACCGCCCGCCGTCCGCGGACATTCTAATAGGGTTAAGATTTGAAGCTGCCGGGTCAGACGGACGTTGTTAGTCTTGCCGTTAGAATGTTACTCATGAATGTACCTAATCAAGACTGTAGGATTTTTATTTTGTACCAGATTTCACTGTTTAAATATCCGTGAGACATTATTATTAGTAACTAGCTGTTGTTCGCGATTTCGTCGGCGCGGAATTGAAAAATATAGCCTATGTTACTCGGGCATAGTGTAGCTTTCTAACTGTGAAAGAATTTTTGAAATCGGCCTTGTAGTTTTTGAGTTATTGCAATATATACAAAAATACAAAGTTTCTCTCTTTATAACATTAGTATAGATATAGATTAAAATGGCTGCACGTACGTTATTAAGATCCGGTAACGGTACCGACTAGTTTCGAGAGTCGGAGTCTCTTCTTCAGGGATGACTGGGACTTGTATTATGTCGCGGTCGCGGCCTTCTCGCAATTGTACCATATTTCTTACCATATGTCTTCATAAGACCGAGTTCGCGATAAAAAAAAGGAGATTTTGGTTCGGCGTAAGTTCGTTTTCATCGCGGACTATATCTTATGAAGCCAAGGTTAGAAGTAAGTGCTTTAAGCAATAGTAATAGTACAATAGGTATAGATTTTTCGTATCAATCTAAATAAGAGAAAAATACTTTATTATTTAAACTAGATTTTTACAGTTTTAAAATAGCGTACCATTTCTATCTTAACTTATGTCATTTTTAATTACGAAATAATATTTGAAATGAGAAAATTTTTACCTCAATGTGTATGATTGGAAATAAGGTAAATCTGTATATATGTCAGGGACAAAATTTAAACTGATAACGGGATTTCCATTTATTTTGACCAAAATATTAATAAATATAAAATTCATAAACTTTTCCCTCCACTTTCTGTCTATATTTAGGTATTGGTGGTTACTTTACCTGACTTCTAGTTTATATTACTGTCCTAAGTTACCATTTAAGTACTTTTGTGATACGTTAGTTAGCTAACAGATAATAAATAAAAAATCGTATACAGCGTGTCCCAAAAGTCAGCAATAAGCCAGTGCCAGTGTATCATCAGATCGGTAACTATGTAGTTCCCTATATATTACAAAAGTACTTAAATGGTAACTTAGGAAAGGAATATAAACTAGAAGTCAGGTAAAGTACTCACCAATACCTAAGAATAGTAGGAAAATGGAGGGAAAAGTTTATGAATTTTATATATATTACTATTTTGATCAAAATAAATGGAAATCTCGGTTTCAGTTTAAATATTGTCCTTGAGATAAATACAGATTTACCTTATTTGAAATAAGGTACGACGACGACAACGATAAGCCAGTGCCAGTGCATCACGAGATTGGTACCTACATAGGGAACTACATAGTTACCGATCTGATGATACACTGGCACTGGCTTATCGTTGAATTTTGGGACACGCTGTATTTAAAGTTTCAAAAATCCGGTTCGCAATCAACTAATCATCTCCTTGTTGAAGCGACCGCTTTAAAGGGCCCATTAATAATGAATTTGGGCAGTAAATCGCCTTTTATACGACGAAGGGATTTAGCAAATTCGCCGAGCCACGTGTGCGCCATTAGCCTAATGGCGGACCCTGGAATCTTTCATACAACTGCGATTCTGCGTCATGAATTAATGCTCGCCACGAACCTTACTTGGCGACATTTGGCTTTTCTAACTTGTGGTTTTAAAATAAATTTTAATTAGTTATGTTGTATTTCTCCTTCTGTGATTCTTATAGGGAATAGTGTGGATAAGTTCTTCATTGGAAGTTACATAATTTAACGCTATTTGTTTACTTTTATAGCTACTAAAAGTAAACATATAGCGAAAAGAAATAATATAATTGACTTAATAAGCGACTATCCTTTTAGAATTTTTTATCTTTGGATGTTGGTGGATCAAATATTTCTATAATCATATCATTCGTTTTCTTAATACGGCCTCAGCGTCCTCATAATCTTTAGTATTTTGAGTGATAATCACTTCTTAGTTCTTACCTATGGAGATAAATTCAGTTATTTCCCTAAGGATTAACCCTAATACTTAGATTAATATCATAGTCGCGGAAGAGTTTTAACCAGAAATCTGTGTTTAAGAGATTAGAATATGACGGGCTGACGAAACAGCACAATTTTGTGCTAATATGTTTAAAAATCAAATCCCAAACCATTGCAACAAATACAAAGAAGATTCAGAATCTACAAAATTATTCATTTTTGACAACACAGTAAGTATAAATTCAACAATCATAATGGGAGAGATCGCTAAGGCCGCCCATGCTACATTTACTGTTAACGTTAATTTTGTCAATTTAATTAGCATTAAAAATTAAATAAATGGTGTTATTCGCTTCGGTGTAATTGCGGCATGATGAAGTCCTCTTATTATACAAGTCAAGATTTACTGCGTCGCTGGTGAGCCGCTGAGTGTGAGAAGCGGATGTAGGATGTTGCCAAGGACGTGCGATTGTGATGTCGTTTTGTCACAACATGTGTTACTCGCCACTTCGCTCTCGTATTTTTATTCGCTACGGTGTGATATACGACATTAAAGAAGATATGATTAGTATATTAATGGCCGTTTTCACCAACACTCCATAAATTGTAGGTAACCCTTAACGCATTTTAAATATCACTTACTACTATCGTTTTCGCTAACAGACCCTTAAGGGATACGTTAGATGTAGGGAGACCCTTAAGCAAAAGGACACCTATCTAAAATTACTTTAGGGGATGATTAGTAAAAACGGGCATGAGTATAATTGGAGGAATTGCGTTATTGCAAATGACGTTAAAAATAAGTTTGCTAATTTATCATCTTAAATCTTAATTACCGCAGTTTTTGGATATGCTTCATCTTCTAGGTATCAAAAATACTTGAAGAATTCTAAATTATTAAACTAAACAACGAAAAATACATTATTTAACTCTTAAATCTAGTAAATCATACAAAAGAGGTTTTTGTTTTCTATATTAAAAAAGTAACGATTACAGACGACCACCAGACTATAACTTTTGAATAGCTATCACGAGTAAGTGGTAAAAGATTACACAAAGAATCTTTTAAACTAACTTTTGGTGAACATTTGAGCAAAATAGTCCGGTAAAAATAAATCGTTTTAGGCAATAATAGTAGCGCGTGTCGCTGCTAATTCGTTTAGGGGCGACGTCTAGCGGCCGAATGCGGACAAATTAGATTTCCATCGGTGATGATGGATCGGATATAGGCCCCGCTTCAAATCACGCATCGATTGTTAACTGAACTACGAACATACAGACTAAATATGAGGTCAGTAAATATTTATTATTCCTAAAACGTTATAATTATTAGTACCTATATCTACATCAGTGTACTTTTCTTGTGTTACTTTCCAAATCTTGTTTTTTTTTTTATTTCTGTTACTTTTTGCCATGGCTACAAGTTTTGGAGTTTTCATGGACCAGGGTGTCAGCAAAATCAAGAGATTAATTACTTCTAAAGGTTAATGTGTTTTTAGATTCAAGATTTTCATATGTACTTTTACCCGACGCTCTTACAGTGTAGGAAAACATCGTGATGCCTGCACATATCGGCGAAGAAATTTAAAGATATGTGCGAAGTCAAGCAAAATTCGCGCTAGTCCTCTATAGGACATATAATTTGAAAAATGGAACCCATCATGGGTCGAACTACTACTACTTCTAAAGGTCAAACAATTTTACGCAGCAAAATAGTAAAGCTTTAAACTATAGCAATAAATATATTCTTTTTCATATCTGATACATTATTGAGTACCTTTGATAATATTATGCAGGATATAATAAAACAAATGATAATCAACGATACTGTTTTGATAAGATGTGACATAACTAATACAGCCACTAAACTCCCAACGAAATTCATAACATTCGTGCAATAAAATGCACACTTGACTTTGTTATTATCGATGTCATAAGGTTTACCGGTTACCAATTTAAGGCTAAAGATAATTTTTTAAACTATATATTTGTTAAATTATTACTAATCAGAAGTTTTATAACCCCAAAATCGATAAGTTGTTAGTAGCAGGTGATTCATGAAGCAATACTTTTGTCTAACAAATTGGTAAGGTAAGGTTCGACCCATGATGGGCTCCATTTTCCGCAACTCCACGACTAGCGCGTATTTTGCGTGAATACACATATGTTTTAATTTCTTCGCCGATATGTGCAGGTTGCATCACGATGTTTTCCTTCACCTAAGAGCGTCGGGTAAATATGTACAATCGAAAATCGAAAATCACATTGGTACAGGGCGGGATTCGAACTCGGGACCTGCAGTTTACAAGTCAAGAGCTAAACCCCTGAGCCACCGACGTTCAAATATTGGTAATTAATAAGGTTTTTAATATAATTATTCTACTAATAAATGCGGAAGTTACAACGGATGGATAGATGGTTTGAAAGTATATCTGAAATGGCTTATTGGATATTATTGAAATTTGGTATAGATGGAGAATACAGTTTGGAAAAGCACATGTTTTTAGTTCTGCGTAAACTGAGTCACGGGCAACGGCTAGTTGTTTTATAAATTTGATTCTCCTTCAATGAAATAAAGAATATGTTTCTATAAACTTAGAAAACGTCAATAATAATAAAAACGTTTATTTACCAAAACACTTTTAGCAACATAACTAGGGCTCTCTCTCCTGAACTAGTTTCAACTGCGTCTCAGGAGAGAAGCCTTCTCTTATTAAGTACTATGTTTTTAGCAGTGATAGAGCCTGCTTCAACATCTTCGCACGATTTGGCCAGCTCGCCCGGTGAAATACCACGACCACACAGAAGACAGGCGTTAAATAGAAGCAATTCCGTGTTTCGTCCGATGAGTGTGGTGCCGGAGGCCTCATTTTAGCCCACTTTCTATTCATATACTTTTCTTATAAGGAAATTATGGGAAGTGGAAGTGGATATGGCGGGGGAGGGGATGTATAGGAAGAGGTAATTATCCTCTTGCTGTGCGTGTCCACCTCCGCAGATTAAGGGTAGGCAACGCATCTGCAATAGCAGATATATATACCCATAAATCCATCGCCACCCAGAGGTCGTTTTGCTATTTCAGCGAATCCAGGCGCGGGCGCTTGCTCGTTTGTCACTTTATGATATAAAAAAGTGACAGTAAAATACTCGTAACAAAATCATGAATAATATTCTATCGTCAGAAAGTTCCAGTCAACAATAGCTTACTAATAATACCAAAACAAAAGAAAATCACAATGTTACAGATTACAGAGGGCAATTAATATAGAGAGAGCAAGAGGCTGTAATCCAAGTTGCCAATAATTTGTCCGGACGGAGCCGAGACATCTGATCCCGAAGGTAATCCGATTTGGCTGATCGAGTACCGGCTTTTATTGAATTTACTATTCTTTCTCTGCACTATATCGACATTGATTTTTAATAGCGCATTGGAAACTAACAAACGTACAAACGCCATTCAAATTTAAGCGTCGCTTAAATCAAAGTGGTGTCAATTTTAAAAGATCGCCGTAGAATTTGGAGTTGAAACGTAGACTTAACACGTAAGACGCTCTTAAATATTTGAGTGGCGTTTATTAATTCGGTCGTATGTCGTCTATTTTTTAAGAGGGCTTCCATTTGACTAAGTTTAATTAGTTTTTCTTGGCTTCTTCGATTTTCCTCCTTACCTTATATTAATTGTTAAGTGTTTAAATTAAATATTTTTAAGACTTTTACCGATTTAAACATTTCTTCTACTAAATAATTGATTTTGAATTTGTAACTTATTCATTGATTTTTATATTATGCGGTCGAAGTTCATAAAAGATAGCTTAATTCGATTTATTCAACATCTTTAATCTACCAGTAAAATGGTGTAAAACAACAATCGGTAGGTCGAGTGCACTCAAAGGGCGTTGCGGCGGTCGCGTGCCGAAAGGGTCCACGAGAGCCCGAAAGGGCCCAGCTCACGAAGAGACTAGGGTCCGCGAGGGACCACGAGGGGTCAGGGACTTGCGACGGTAAAGATCGGGGATTAGTGTTACGATGTTATTGTCTCTTGCTCAATGGGGTGTTTTGCCCTTTTTTATATTGTTCTAATAATTGGACTTCCCTGTTTCAACCTCTTTTGTTGATCAAACGAGGACTTTTTATTGTATGATTCCTTTTTCGTTAAGATTTTTTCAAAACTATTTTTTAAATACTTTAATTTTGTTTTAGTAAAATAATGTTTCAAATTGTATCTAATATTTTTAGCAAATTTTCCTATTTAGAGAGTAACTAAATAAAAGTAACTCAGAGTAACGATAAATGCTACATGTCTAAAATAGAACGAATAAATTGAAGTAAAATGACTAAAAGTGGCTACAACTGAACGATCATTTTGAATTACAAATGCAGTTCACAAGGCTCTTCCAGTATCTACAATTGTACCGTCTGCAAAGCAAATTGAAAATTAATATTTCGCCTGTATCGATAGAGGCTCCTTTGTAATGTTTAGTGCAATGTAAGGCGAGCCTTTGATCAATCAGAACTCACTCCGGAACTTACTCCTTCAATTTTAGGGAATACGTTATAGTCTTTGCTCCCTATAGCATATTGTATGATCTTTGGCTTGAGTTTGTGATAGTAACCAGTAATTAAATTTGAGTTAGTTTTTACATTTCCAACTTTTCGGATTTTTTCTTCGTTCGTTTTTGCACTGGAGTTGAGCTAAAGAACTATTTTGGCCAATAACAAAATTCTTAAAGCATCTTCTTTCAAAATTGCGCAGTTAAAAATTAACCTAATAACGTTCGCTTAGTGACATTTCTAAAAATGTTGCCATTTTACAAAAGTTACCAGGAACATTGATAAAATGTTAGATGTCCTAAGTAAAATAAAAGTTTTACTGTAAAAGGTTTTTTGTAGAAAACGCATGAATCTTCATTAAACTAAACTACATACCAGAATAAAAAAATAATGCCTTAAAATATATCAACTAAGACAAAGCTCATGTGATATTTCTTTTTTAAAATATTTTGGACTATTCATACTTTTACCATTTCTAATAATAATTAGATAATAATATCTATTCCTTAAAAGTAAATAAAAAACGTGCATTTTTATTCTAATTAAAGAGTTATTTTTCTGTTTTAATAATTGCAATTTTGTCTTTTGTACAAAATAATTTATAAAGGATTCTAATTAGAATTGTTGAGAATCAGAGAACAGAGCTTCGGGATGTCAGTTTGTTGTTGTAGTAAATAAAATAAAAAACGTTTATTTACTACATCAATATTAGCAACATAATTGTGGCTCTCTCTCCTGAACTAGTTTTCACTGTGTCTCAGAAGAGAGGCCTTCTCTTATCTAGTAACATGTGATAAACTAAAAATAAAAAGTTGTTGTAGTTTGTTAGTTTCTATTCTACGCTCGTAACAACTATTTTAACTAGAGTTTCCATGGCTGAAAAAACGTGTACTAAATTATTGTTATCTCTATTTTTTAAATCAGATTTAAAGAGATGACAATATTTTTAGTATGGTTATTTCAACGGTGGAAAGTTAAGGTAAGTGAAAACTTGATTAACTTACCTTTCGGTGTAACAACTCTGAAAGCGCTGTTTGACACCGGCCTCGGCGAAGCTTCCCTCAAACCTCCTCCCGGTGAGCCGCTGTCATTCCGTACCATTGAGAAGTCCAGTGGCATCGGTGGCATCGCACTAACTTCCATTGTCAATGTTTACGTTTAAAAAAAAATTAAAAAATCATCTGTCACTTTGGAATGTTCGGATACTTTCTCTAGCATAGACGTAATATTAATTTGTACGTTCGGATACGTATCGTGGAGGGCGCATTGCGTGCGGCCGTCGCGGATCGCGAGTATATATTAAGGCGAGTATCAAACTCGGCTTGCGTTCATTCGGCTTTCTGGTCGCTAAAGCCGAATATCTCGAGGCTGTGTATAGTGATTTGGACCTTATCGGTGCGTCGTGTGGGCGTGGCGTGCGACGCTCCGCCCCATCCGTCCCCCGCCGACAAGTGACAATCACTTTGTATAGGTAACAGAATAATACGATTCTTGATAGATTTTATTGTTCCGCCGATGCATTTGTTCGAGACCAATTTCAGTACAAATGTTGTATTGGGTATTTCTTGTTGGGTGTGCCGTGCTAGATTGTATTGGCATTTGGTATTAATAACTTGGGCGTGGAATTAAACTGTAATAATTTATCTTGTTGTTTTATTTCGCAGAATTAAATAAATAAAAAATAATTCCGTTAAATTAAATCCTATTTGTAATTAAATCATTAACAAGAAATAAGAGTTAAGTTGAAAAAAAGTAAAAAAAAACAAAAAAAGCATTTTTAAAAACGACTAAATAATTAATATCCCTACAAAATTAAAAAAAAAGTATAGCAGTTAAGTCTTGGAATAACTCAGTATGAAATTACGTCTGAAATTATTAATTTACTTTGGATTTTATTGTAATACATCCAATTTCTTGTTTCATTTAAAAATGAAAGCACCTTCACCTAGTTTTTCCCAAATCTATTTTTCTATAGCATAATACTTATAGATTAAGACGAAGGTCTCCAGCTCCAACCATTTCATTAACAAATTCTTCGTTAATAACTTAATAACAAATATTGCATCAATCAATCTCTTTGTTTATTTCACGAGATTAATTCGTATGAAATTCGATGAGATTATGCGTTGGGCTTACGTCCGAGGAATTAACAACCTCGCCCCGCGCTCCACCTCGCGGCAGCGTCACGTACCGACATTTAAAACAATGAACGCCTCAATTTTTCACCGGCGGCCCCCGAAATATGGCGCGCTAATCCGACCTGCAACCTTATTCTGATACTGCGTTCGGCGATATGGTTGCTAACGCGGTATGAACACGATCCAGCAAAGTGTAAAATTGTAACAAACATGGAACTTACATTGGGAAATCATCAAAGTTAAAGTTATGTAATAATTTTATTAAGAAGGAATGACTAACACTGTTGAATGTAGAATGAATATTTGGACCAGTTCGCTTAATTTATGGGGATAACTGCTGGTATAATATATTAGCAGCGTATCTTGTGAGTGGAGAAAAGTCAGTTAAACAATCTTTTCTTTTGCTAACAGTAAAATGTAGCTTTGATCAACTTAAAATCTACGGAGATGAAAAGAGAACACTTTTTATTAAAGAAAAAATGATGAACAGAAATATAGAGGCATAGTAATCTCGAATCTGCCGCCTACCCAGAATAAGGCGGTCGGCTTGCTTTGCGAAAACTAATTACACCTCCGCTTCGCAATGATAAAGCAAAGCCGTCGTATAGGATATTTTTATTCGGGACAAAATGAAATTCCCTTACATTATCATTTCATTGCATTTTCAACTTTAATAACAGAGCTGTAAAGCGCATAATTGTACTTCGTATTTCGTGTTCGTTCGAAATTATGGAAATTTTTTAGTATGTACTCAGCATAAAATAATCCTAGCATAATCTCGCTCGCAAATCCCATTATTTTGATCATAGCTTCAATTGTAGCGGCCCCTGGCGGCGGAGAGGTGAAACTCGGTCGCTTCCTATGGAAATCCCGTTTGTAATTTTTCGATTTGGACGTTTGATTTTTAAGGGATTTTCAACAGTAAAATATTTATACGATCGACTTTGATTAAGGTATGGAATTTTGGATTACCTGATTTGGTTGGATATTCTATTGTATAAACCTTCAAAATCGCCCTTAGAGTTTTTAATATTGTTTGTTACGGGGAGATAGAAATCTGCTTTCAGCAACTTAAGTGGAGGAAGGAAAAAGAACATAACAGCGTATGTCTTAACTTTTAGTGACATCTTCAAATAAGTTTGAAAAACAATTAAAATCTAACTTGAATAAGCGAAGGCACCTCGATTTTTGTTTCCCTTATGGAGATTTCTCTCTAATCCGAGTTTCTAGTTTGTTAGGTCGTCGGGACCATATAATGACTATCGCTTAAAGAGGTTTCTCCCGTATCCAGGACACCCTTATCAAAGTTTGACTGTATAAAGTTAATCAATTTTGATTACGAAGTGTATTTTGTAACAGCTATTCATTCAAAATTAAAAAATTAACATTTTGATACACAATGTTACCAATTTATACTAATATTATAAAGAGAGAAACTTTGTATTTTTGTATGTATCGAAATAACTCAAGAACTATTGGGCCGATTTCTAAAATTCTTTCACCATTAGAAAGCTACATTATCCCCGAGTAACATAGGCTATAATATTTAAATCCACGCGGACGAAATCGCGCACAACAACTAGTTTACTATAAACCGTTTCGAAAGCTTCCATTCATTTTAACAACCTTTAAAATGTTTTGATTAAAGTTCATTTGCGTGCAAACTGCCAAACAGTGAAAAGCACCGAGCAATTTTGTTCGTGGATATAAACACAAATAGCTTATTAAACCAATGGTTTCGTTAATCGAGGTTAATATTTCCAACTACGTTACAAACGACACGGTGTTGAAGTGTATAGAAAATTACAAATAAGAAAAAACAAAAAATACACTTTACCATTGTCTGATAACAAATTATTTAACATGACATAAAATGTGTTAATTACTAGATTAATAGTTTAGAAAAATGAAGAATCTATCTACCTATATACTAATATTATAAAGAGGAAATATTGTTTTTTTTTTGTATGTAATAACTCAAAAACTACTAGTCCGATTTCAAAAAATCTTTCACTGTTAGAAAGCTGTCTCCGAGTAACATAGGATATATTAATTCTACGCAGACAAAGTCGTGAGTAACAGTTAGTTTTAAATATATTTAATCTAAAACACAGTGTCCGACACAGAAGTCCGTGTTGAGTTAAAGAAACAGTCGGAGGTAGGAACCGGAGCTGTTGTAGTATTTCGCACACCGCGTTAATTATACCGACTTAATTAATACAAAACATTAAGTTTTGGGCCACACAACTAGCAGAAAGCTTAAATAATTTTATTTTTTTTAAATTGCGTCTTGGCAAAAATAGACTAAAGATGAATCTATACTCCCACTGGAATATAAGTTAGAATGTGGTTTTAATTAGAAATCTGAAATTTATAAAAATGACAGAACAAAAGATTTTCTTATAAAAATAACAAAATTATAGCTTCGTTTTTGTGTGATGACGTTGCGTTATAATTGATAATATACTTACGAGTTCAAAAAATATTTAAAAAATTTGATGTTTGTAAAAAATTGCTAGTTTAATGGCCCAACGATTATTCTAAAAGCTTAACAACAAGCAGGTAGTTCGCTATCAAAAATCATTTGGCTCTCGCCCCCGGCCCCGGGAGCCGCTTCACGAAATTACTCCGCGCTTAATATTTACTTTTAATTCAAAATTTTATTTCAAACGCCTCTCGCCGTTTCACAGCGTTTCTCGTTATTTGTTGAATTTATTTAACTCTATCGTTTTCTTCCCTTGTATTATTTTAACACGGAACTGAAATAAAGGTGCCTTTATAATGGCCTTTAAAATATAACAATGCTACCTTCTGAACTCTTTTATTAGGTTTTAAAATATAAATAAAACAATTCTGAAATGTTTTTAAAGTAAAATTAGTTAATTAAAGAACCTAACGAAGTGATCTAAGTACGGTATCTACGATGTGCCCATATTTTATTTAAGAGTGACTTGATTTTGTGAACAAAAACTAATATTTAAAAAATTACAAATTAATTAACTACACGAATCAGCTAACTGCTGCTATATACAACTCTACATATAAAAATCCTTTACTTTTTAAAGATTAATTTTGAACAGAACAACTTAATTTTCATCTTTCAAAAGCTTTTACCGTTGGCAACCCTTGCGGTGTTTGCCGAGGCGAATTAGAGTTAAAATAAATACGGGCCCCGAAACAATTTGCATCTAGATGTGACATTAGACCGTCCGGTTATCTTTTTGCGAATGTAATGACGCTGACCGACGGTCAAATTACAGACAATCGCGTTTGTACGGAGCGAAAAAGTGCCCCTCATTGTTTTAACTGTCCTATGTACGGACGAATTTAATTTGGCTTTGTGTTTTATGCGGGTAGAGAAGGCCAATTTCATTTACTCGCCAAATTGTGATTATCTGTAGTGTTTCGGGTTATGTTTTTGTTTTATTATTGTATATTGGGCTAGCGTGGTTGACTATGGCCTAGTCACCCCTCAGGGATAGGCTCCGCGCCCTCCAGTGGAAACGAATAGTGAGCTGGTGATGATGATGACGTAATGTATTTTTACTTCATTCTAGAATCATTCTAAAGCTCGATAGTAATTAGGATAGCAATAGATCTTAATCGAGTAGCAAGTACCTAGTTAAATGATTCTGTTCGGACACGTTTAGTTACTAAATTACTCGGCTATAATACTATCTTGGTGCGTAAAAAGCTTTAGCGTTTTCAAATGTCGTTTAAACTTATAATAAAGTAAAAAGTTGTTTAGACTTCTCAAGGTTCTTTCGCATCTTGCTGGATTTATTGGCTTACCTATAAATAGTGCCCCAAAATTAGCTTCTAGGATCTGATAAAACCGAGAAGAACAATTATGACTGGCAATGTTTATTAAATCGTTTTACATATATATACATAAGTATATACAAATACAACACAATTCCAAACTTAAAAATAACTCTTCTTTAAGGTTTGTACATCACATTATCTAAAGAAACCACCAAGACTAAAACTCTCTATGATACATAGCCATAATAATATATATGCAACCCAATAATTTCCATATTAGCTTGCTTACAATGTATCTTAAAACATCTTAGATATTAATTAAAATCTAGATGGACTACCACCACTTGGTGGGGGTCAGTGACCTCTCAGTGCGACACATGACAAGCTTCCTGTCCCTATGTCTAGCTCGTAACTTTAGCTGCAGACATGTGGCTGAATGTACTGAAAATATACATTTAAATATTATAACGATAAACACTATGTAAAGATGTTTATAATTTTAAATGTATATTAACTCTATTTGTAAATTAATATTGTAGCTAACATAAAAATAACTTGTTTTTAGGTTAACAATGCTTTGGGAGAACTAGCACAAATGGTTTCTATCTTATTACTCGTATGAAGATTTTTTAATTGCGTTCTTAGTAAAGAGTTATGTTAAGTCTTTGTTAAATATGACATATTTAAGCAAACTTTTAAATAAATCTTAACTTAAAAAAAACTAAATAATAAGAAAAAAAATTGTTTCTGTTAAGACCTTGTTATTATAATTTATCTCGCTTAAAAGTGAGTTTAAAAGAACTAAACACAAATAAACTTCAAATCTTTTTTTGTCGTTTCATGACGTAATAAACATTGAATCGTTAAACATCGGATTTAATAAAAATAGAAGTAATTAAAACGGCCAACACAACGGACGGAAGTCGACGATTGTGGTTCGCATCTGGAGCCATTTCGTCTCACACGCGAATTAATATGATTTCATTCACATACGAACACCAACTGGTATTAGCCCATTTGTGAATGATATTTTTTTTTTACAAACAGTTTATTTTCAGCCGGTCTGTCATCGTTGGTTGCGTGTATTTTTTTTTATCTATTTCATAACTAGACTGGATAAAGGCGTGTACACAGTATTGAATACAGTCGAACCAGGGCTATCGCGAGTCCAAGGGACCGCGATATTTGTCTCGCTTATGAAGGTTTCTCGCTTATCCAAGTTAATAATACTAAACACTAAATTGTAATACTAATAACCGCCCATTGTACGAAAATGTTTTGAAGTTTTTGCTTTGATTAAATGTACCTTTATGCAATTTTTCTCTGCGTTAACTATGTGTCAAAACCGATCGCACAATGTTTTAAAAGAGGTATGTATAAGTACAAAGTTTTCAGTAAATAATATGGTCACATTCATTGTTCGGTACAGATGCGCTGTGGTTTGTAGTTTCGGACAACATTTGAATTTGGGCGGGAACGGGTTAATTGTGGGTAGATGACGGTCGATTTTTATTCCTCGCACAAGGGGGTAGTTTTGAAATACCCCGCCGCTGCGGTAGAGCGCGGGGCTCGCGGCTTGTGCGGGGAGTGAAATCGTCGGTCAAAAGCAGTCGGCTTTGGAACGTTCTTCGCGGTACGAACGGTCAGCGCAGAGGGTCGCTTGAGGTTTTCGGTTGCATTACGGTTCGCTATTACGGAAAGCGGTGCATTTTGACTTTTGGACGGAGAACATTCTTGACCTTACTGACTCCGACAGAATTACTAGGCATCTGCAGACGGGAAACAGTGCATCGAGTTGGTAAGTGCCACTTTACCCATTTTATTACAATATTACGCCACCCTTTGCATGTGTTGTTACAGGTTAGGTTGTGCCTCAGGACCCGAACCTGTATTTGTAGTGCACATTCATATTTAAAATTAATTTCCTCAACAAACACACCATTATTTAAACAAAGCAAATTGTTATAGAAAGAACAAAACGCGCGTGAATTCTCAACAGATGTTATACAGCTTCAGTTCTCTGTACGAGGATTATTCTTACAGGAATTTATAAAACGTTCAGAAATGGATTATTGTCGTAAAGAGAGGTGTAAGAGCGCGCTGTGGTGATAAAGGTTAAGTTTATCGCGGTTTTTGAACGCGACGCGGCAACCGTCTTGTACGAGTTATGTTTTATTATTACTTCTTTGATATTTACAACGTATAAAGGGACTTTTAAGAGACTTAATTTATAGGAGTCTAAAGCTTAAAGTAGTGTTTTTTGAATTAATTTATCTAAGCAGTAATGTGTTAAATCTATACGAATAATATAAACAAAAATTCCTTTTTTTGTATGTATTGAAATAACACAGAACTTCTGGGCCGATTTCAAAAATTGTTTTACCATTAGAAAGCCACATTATCCCCGAGCAACATAGGCTATATTATTTAATTCTATGCGGACGATATCGCGAGCAATAGTATCTTATAATAAACAACGTGTTTTTACATAATTCTTTTTGGCTTACAAACTCAAAAAAAAATCAAGAAAACTAAAGTGTAAATCCTACCGATTTCAGTACAAGAGACATCAAAAGCGGTTAACAAAAGGAACCCTAAAAACATAATGAGACGGTTGCGCAAGTGCGCCAGTTCGCATGGGCCCGTACCAATTTTGGGGCTACTCATAAATATGTATAAGGCGGTAGTCTTCTTTTCCTTTACTTATCAATTATGGGGTCGTTTAAGCGACACGCCGGGGGCTCTCGCGTCTGCAGCGTTGGAAGGGTTAACAAGTTTATGTACTGCATATACTTTGAAGATTTGCTACATCAAGAGTTAGATAGAAATAAAATAGACTATATCATTTGACTAATAGATATTTTAAGGACAAACTGGGCGCCTTTAAAAAAAGTTAGGGATAGCAAAGTCCTAAACACAATAATCTAATTGTTAGAGCAAATCGAAAGTAACTACAAACAAGTAAAAAGAAATATATTTATTAACAGAATAACTTTATTACAAAGTTTGTTATAAAAACTTCATGGTATAAATATTCATTATCAGTACGGAGAAATGATAATTCCGACAATCAATAGAACAAAGCTGGCACACAAATATACAAAGAGCACATTCATAAATTACATTGTAATAAAAGTTTAGTACGCAATACTCGTACATACTTTTGATTCCTAAGAAATATCAGAGAGCACCTTGTCTCATGCCGCGCCCCAATACTCGAGGACCCCATATTTTAAAGCCCCGGGTGAATTTTATTGCAAAAAATACTCGGCAATTTTACGCAGTGTACAAAACAGTCCCAAATGTCCCCGAGGTAGTTTCGATTCAGACTCGATTATGTTTAGGGTTAAACGTCATTGATATCACCGATCGCAGCCCACTGGAGGGTTATTCAATTTTTTTTTTCGCCTCTAATTTGTACGGTCCATGTGGCCAGGGTTCAATGGAGATCGAATCGTTGTTTATTGATTGTCGTGTAATTTAATTGATGACATTTTAATGTAATAAAACCTTTTTTTATTATGATTAGGTACATCTTTAAATGTTATTTATAATGATAAGTCTATGTAGTATTTGGATGTTTTGAATAAGGAGTTTGAGGAGAAACAGGATTATTTATGTTAACTAACATATTAGACTCCATAGCTTTCTGGAGTTATATTTCTTCAAGCAATCTATACTAATATTATAAAGAGAGAAACTTTGTATTTTTGTATGTATTTAAATAACTCAAAACTACGGGACTGAGTCCAAAAATTCTTTCAACATTAGAGAGCTACATTATCCCCGAGTAACAAAGGCTATATTATTTAATTCCATGTAGACGAAGTCGCGTACACCAGCTAGTACTAAATATAAATAGTTACTCGCATTTAGACTAAGAAAGAAGGATATTAAATTAGTAAGTTAGTTTTACTCCATTACGTGTGATTTTTCTATAATTTAAGTCGAATGTATGAAAAATCGAGTCAAGACTTTTTTAAATGTTTTTTTTAAAACATGTGTATACCAACATGCCAGTAACCGTTACCTGTCAATATTAATGTAAAATACACAAAACGATTCAAATCCAACAAGCCCGCATTCCTAAAAAGAGCAATCTTCCAACAAAATCTTCGAACATCGACCGAATCAAACACTGTTTTAGCAATTTACGGTAAATTTAGTGCCGGGGGCCGTTTTTACCAATTGTCCGTCGACAGCAGATCACAGCCGATAAACTGTTGTGGGGCCCGCATGCGCGCACGCAACCAAATCATAGATCAACATCGACGTACATACAGATGCTACTTTAGTCATTAAATAATATCAAACGCCAGTTTAGTTATTTAAGTAGTTTATCTATACTAACATTATAAAGAGGAACTTTGTATTTTTATATGTGTTGAAATAGCTTAAGAACTACTGTGCCGATTTCAGAAATTCTTTCACTATTAAAAAGCTACATTATTCCCGAGTAACATAGGTTATATATTATAACTACGCGCGGACGAAGTCGCAAACAACAGCTAGTAAAATATACGTTGGACAGTGTGTCAGATAGATAAAATGCGAAGGAGAAATGGCTTAATTTCTGTGAGAAATGACTTGACTTGTATGATGAAAGCGTCATACTAGCGGTGAATTAATCACCATATTCCGTGTCTTGCAACTTTGTTGTGATCGTCAGTTTGTACCTAATCGCGCGTCTTATGTTTCACTTCATTAGGCGTTTTATTAAACTTGATATTTCGTAATTAATAAATAGTTAATCGTGCTTCGTTATTGCTACTGGCAGCTAACAGTTTATAAATATATAGTAGGCAATATTACAATAATTTAATTAAAAACTTTGTCTCAACCCTATCTTCCTTTTCCTCAATAGACTGTTCGGTTAGTTGGTTTGTGAACAAACGAAAACATTTTTTTTAAATCATTTGTGTAGGTATAGATTTTTCACTCCTAAGTAACCTTAATCTGGGGTCTAATTTTTCATCACATTTATTTTGCATATTTTTTATTATATTTTCCAAAAAATAATTAAGTACCATGCGTTTTAATTTTGATATTTTTATTTTAATGACATTTATATTTTTTTCTTTTTCATTTTACATAGTGTTGATACAAAAGAGTTCTTATTGTTTCTAACATTATATAATTGAGAACGTTATCACCTGTCACGTATTTATTAAACAATCACTTCGTAACGCCCTTTCTCGTGAAAGCTTAATTTTCATAATTAAAAATCATCTGTACCAACACTGGAGCAAAGATTGCTGCGTCACGTGACAGTTAATAAGCAATCTGACGCGACGGAATAATTAACGTAATAATTATTTAAGTGATAATAATGACATGCGGGTTACTATGGCTTTATTTGACTCTGTTTGCCTTTTTATTCAACGTACATTCACCTCCCTTTTGTTTCAAGGAAACGTCGGCTAACTAGTGTGTTGATTTAGGACCCTTGCTGGCTTTTAATCTATTGTTAGGTCAACTGGATTCGTTATAGTAACATTAAGCTTTTTGTCATAATACTTTGAGCATTATATTCTTGTTTTTTTTTAAGTCAAATTGATATTCCGTGAAGTTTTTGTAAAATATTATAGTACTGCGTTGGTTCGTTAAAAACTCCTTAGAGGAAATAACTGAAATTCGAAATATGATGCAGCTGTAAGCGTGAATAAATCAAGAGATCGATCCTCAAAAAATTGAAAAATGTATGGAAAAATGTACAGTCACGTACAAATATGAAAACAGGTTTCTTTTATAAGAAAAGAAAATTGCTTGAAACTATTGTGGACAAACTAAGTTTATTTAAGTTTATTTAACTACAAAATACTGTAATTTTCTAATATCTTTAATCTAACATCAAATAGCAATCAATTATGTGTTTAAACGCATCTCCGGTCACTCATTCACTTATACATTCGTTCGGTCAACTAGTCAAAGAGCGACCGGCGGGAAAGTTGACTCAACTCGGCTCCAGATCAACTAATTACATGTTATTCTCACTGATTAAAGCTCAGCTTGGGTCTAATGAGTGAGTCACGAGTATCGCTCCCGTGAGACATTTACAATACACGACTTCCTGTCAAAGAACTTTTAAATACGTTGTTGTTAGGTTATAAATGGCATCCATTTACAACTTTATCAATATTGAGATAATTTCTGGCTTTCATTTGGCAAGACTTTATAGTTTTTCTTTGTATTATTAGGGAATTAAAGTATATTTTAAGACAAATATTGCTTAAAATAGTCGCTCGTATTCAAAGACATTTTATGGTCACTCAAGCAAACCTTAGTGAACATTTTTAATATAAAATGCACCCTAAAGTTCTATCGTAACTCAGAGACTTTGAGGGCAGTGAGTATAAATTTAAATCAGCATGAAAGTGTTAATATTGGTTCCACAATCCGTGTATCTATTAATATAATAGTTAAAAAAGCTTAAAAACGTGATAAAAAAAACTAATTAAATAAAAAAAACGGTAGTAAAGTCGAAAGGACCCACATAATCTGTCGTTGATACGTTCTCACAGCGGCGTTCATCTTTCTCAATCAGCGATACCATCGGGGGCATAAGATTTTTATTGTTTTCAAACCAATTGCTACGGGTATCAACATTAGACGGACGCGTTTAGATGTTTTTTTTTATCTTTTTTTACTTCGTTCCAACGAAAACACCAGTATTCGTTAATTAATTTTACAACCACTTTATTAAAGTTAACGGTCTCGTCTAAAAATCGTAGTAAAAACCACTTTTGTATAGTTAACTCGCTTTTATTTTTACTGTCGTCCGGTTGTTTATGGCGTATAGATTGTGTTTTGTTGCCGTTACTGTTGAAGATCGGTGAGTGGTGAACGGTGAGCAGATCGTAAACCTAATCAACGCGATGAATGACCTTTTCAATGTTACAAACGAATATAAAAAAATATCTAGCTGTCTGTCAATCATCGTATTTTTTATTACTTTTAAAATAATAATCCGGACAAACGTATCATCTATACTAATATGAAAAAGAGTGAAACTTTGTATTGAAATAACTAAAGAACTACTGGGCCGATTCGATTTCGATTAACTAGACAGTTGCAGTCGACAATAAATATCACTATCTAATTAACTTGTTATGAAAATCATAATTACGTTTATTACAAAAAAGTATAAAAATATAACATTTTATTACATGACTGTACTCCGTCCCGCGGGTCCCGATGCTCGTTTTGTTACGTTTACTTCTCTTTTAATATACGGTATTGTTTTTTTTTAGTTCGCGTTTTCGAATTCCCATTAGAGACGCTAATGAAGGCACGTACATCGTCAAGTGACAACTGACGGTTGACGTTGAAATAATTGTTTTTTTTTCTTTTTTTTTCGAGGCAAAAGCTCCGCGGGCGATGCACTTCGACGCTATTATAATTTGGTTTATTATGAAAGTGATTAATCTTCGATAACTGGCTGGTTAATTAATCCCCCGCAAGGATTCATTTGATGTTTTGATTTTTTTTAACAATTTGAATCGGAGTTAAGTTATTGTTTTGGTACAGATCTTTGGTAATCGATCGATACTGGGGAAGATGACCGAAAATTATTGCCAAATTCGAAAGACAATTGGACAAAAATACTTACTATCTTCTCTGGCGCAACAACCCAAAGTGTCTCCGACACGAGAGATCGCCAAAAATAAAACAAAAATTGTACAAAAATAAATAATAATTATGAGCTATCCCTAAGCGTAAAGTGTGACAGGTCTAAGTTACTATTATTACTTAATTAGTTACCTAATTACCTTTTGGGACATGGTTCAATTTCACATTTTTATTCTATTAAAACTCCTATTAACTATGCAAGTTTTCACGTCAATACCCAACTGTTTGCATATTAAAAGCGCGTGTTCATACAAGTACAAATAACAGTTAAGCCGAGACGCTATGGAATAGCAAACATCACTTAAATTACACTAACTCCCACAATATTTTGATATATTGCCCGTAATAACAGACAGAGGGCGCGCAAGCGACGGTTGGATGTTAAAAATCGGACAAAAATGTATTGACATTGCTAGGTAAACTACAGTTAAAGCGTAACTTCAAATGTAGATACTACTACTTGAACTCGAATCTCAGTTCATTCCGTCCCCAACATATTTGTCCAACTTGGCAGTCCTATATCTTTCAACTTTACATCTTTCCACCCTTTTTGGGTTTATAACAGGGAAGAAAAACCTCAAATGCTAAATTCCCTAAATTAGGCAGGTAAACAGCGTATCATCTCCCGAAAGACCGGCAACGCATCTGTGGTTCCACTGGTATTGCA
Organism: Papilio dardanus tibullus; assembly: GCA_013186455.1. NCBI lineage: Eukaryota > Metazoa > Arthropoda > Insecta > Lepidoptera > Papilionidae > Papilio > Papilio dardanus. Next base: position 93,398 of record QDHC01003859.1, read on the forward strand.
GATGTCAATGGGCGTCGATTATCGCCTCGGTGTTCCCGCTGGTCGTAGGCCCCCTTTTCTTATAAAAAAAGGTGGCCTACTGTTATTTACCATACTATCATAGCCTACTCACCAGCTTTTTAACTATACTCGAATTAGGATTCAACGATCGTCACTCGATAACATTTCGTTCGAGTTTTTACCGTAGTTGCGCTAAGGGATGTTTGCGTTTAGATTTTTTAATGGGCGTTCATTACGTGCTCGTTGCGGTGATCGTAAATATTGTAATGAATGGCTCCGGCTCGCGACACGCGCCCGCTTTATGGCTTCGATGGCTGATTGGTTTCTGTCTCGCCCATTGGAAAACATGGGAGTTATTATGACGTCATTGAAAACTGCAATTTCATCTGAGAACATTTTCTTTGGATTCCATTTGTATGCTTGCTTTTGCTTTTTTTAATCGATTTGTTGTTTATTGTTGATAATTCCATCAACAGTAATCTAAGCACAGCAAAGACCGAAGTCTAGTTTCCATTACCAATAAAAATGCCCACAAATTTATTTTTATCAAAGTTGCTTATTGCTATTTAAAAATGTTAGTTCTGTTGCGTTAGTTTTGTTTACAATAGAATTCAGTATAGCCAAGCAACTATCAAAGCAACATGTAATTACGTAATAAACTATGACACAATAATAACTATGGAAAAAAGGAATCTAGTGACAGAAAATTGTACACCGCGACGCTCCCACCCCTTAAATTGCGCTTAATAACCAAGATGACTCTATTAACCCCCTAAATTTTGTTTACCTAATAGAATAACGACCTATCGTATAATAAATTGGGAGATTTCCATACTCGATAGCGGCCGCCGTTTATCATTTTAATACCCGAGAGTGCCTCAAGGGTACTCAATGACGTCATTAGGTAGCACGTTTGTTTACTTTTAACAAAGTTAAACTTGCGATTATGCAATATAATTTCACGGGAAATTGTACCCAATCCCCTTGGTATAAAGACTACGTCGCCGAAAGGATATGGTAAAATGTAGTTTGTTTTTTGTTAAAAGTAAAAAGGGAGCCATCAGGAGATTGAGTGACAAGACCGGTTATTAAATTGTGATACAAATAACATACGAACGGGCAATGATGAGTATTTTATTATGTTAGACCCGAATTATGTTATTATGGATGTCCTAACCCTGAGTTACCACTGTCTAAACACCTGTTCAAAAACATATTACCGTCTCTATCATTCTCTTTAAAGGAGAAAGAGAACAGAGATAAAAATGTATCTTCCTTATTTTTGTAAAAGTGTAAAAAAAACTCAATTGTAATTATTGGAACAACCCTCAAAGCTTTTAAGTTTAAACTAAAACAATTTCGCCAAATTCAACTTAGTACAAAACTGACCGTTTATTTAAGTAAACTGAGTGAAAACAAGTTTAAAGAAATTGCATTTTAAATGTAAAAAATACTTTAAGACTGTATTTTAGGTCAATTTCTAATTAACTATAACTAGCGACCCGCCCCGGCTTCGCACGGGTAAAAATTGGTATAATACTGATACTAAATACTGCAGCGTTTGCAATGTAAGCGCTAAAAATGTGTTAATTTACGACA
>QDHC01003859.1:99499-112143 GCA_013186455.1 Papilio dardanus tibullus
CAATGGCACAAGGATTGTCTGTGACATATGGCGGTGAAAACCTCCGCTAATACAAGTGTTCTCAGACATCTTTCACGAGCACGCATTTCTTTTAGTGTGGCCACGAAACAAGCGAGTTGAGAAAAAAAGTAAATATTTTTTTCACTAAAATATAACAAGTGGTAATTGAACGTACTTACAACTGCTTCCTAATATAGGTCGTTATGTGGTCACAAATGGAGTCCTTCAGTTGGGAAAAACTACACGTATCGACTATAATATGACCCTAATGCCCGTTTTCACCAACCAACGCCTAAACTTATTTTAGATAGGTGTCTTTTTTTGCTTAAGGGTCTCCCTAAATCTAACGAATCACTTACGGTCTAAAGAGACACTTAACTGTTGGTGAAAACTAAATTAGTGTTAAGTGACATTTAAACTGCGTCAAGGGTTACCTAAATTTTAGGGATTGATGGTAAAACGGCCATAAGTGAGACATTATTAAGTTATTTTTTAATACAAACAACTATTTTTGATAGAGTTCTGATCCTACTGTATAATTTTATATTTGGAGATTCCTATTAGTTGGTGTTAAGAGCCGAGACACTTGTATACATATTATCCTACTCATTCAATTGAAAAAAGCAAATAAAACATTAGTGTCTCAGCGTCACGCTGGCTCTATGGCCGCACCCGAAGTTTTACTACAATAGACTATTAAGTTGTGTCCATTTGTCACACGTCAGCGGATCATTTAGATGATAGTTTACAGATGCGGTGGCGCGACGCCTCGTGATTATGACGGCCCAATCGCCGGAGTGGACACAGACCGAAACATTTCTTATCAACTAATGAAATGTAACTATGTATCATAAATTGTTTATTTTAGGCTATTTTTCTTTTCTTGTACACAATTACTTTGTATAATTAACTTAACGGCCTAATGTTTTTTTTTATATTATAAAGTGGCAATCGAGCATGCTGCCACCTGGATTACCTGAAATAGCGAAACGACCGCTGTCTATATACATCTGCCATTGCAGTTGTGTTGCCTACTCTTAATCTACGGAGGAGGAGACGCACAGCAGTAATTCCTCTTCTTAGACGTCGCCTCCCTCGCCATATCCACTTACCCTTGTCACCATGTCCTTATAAGAAAAGGATAGGAAGGGAAAGTGGACTAAAATTAGGCTTCCGGCACCACACTCGTCACACGAAACACAGAATTGCTTCCATTTGACGCCTGTCTTCTGTGTGGTCGTGGTATTTCACCGGGCGAGCCGGACAATTCGTGCGAAGATGTTGAAGCGGACTCTACCACTGTTCCAACGCCACTCTTTAAGCGTCGATTAAAATCAAAGTGGCGTCAAAATTAAACGAGATTGCCGTAGAATTTGTAGTTTAAGCCGGGACTAAATATGTAAGACGTTCTTAAATATTTGAATTTAAAAAGGCCGTTATTCCTTGAAGTTTTATAAACGTTTTATTTTAACAGGTTTTATGTTAACTATATTTCTATGTCAAGAAAATAAAAAAAATATTTTCAAACGATTTATTTATTTTCACAAACATTTCAAGATATAAGATCAGAGGGAAAACACAAAGTACTTTTCGATTGGCGATATCGCTGATGGAATCGACAAAAATGTATGAAACTGACATTGACATTCGATAAGTCATGTGCTTGTCACGTGTGAGATATCAAACGTTATTGTCAATTCCATACAATTTTGACGTTTGCAATAGAATCGCTTCGTATCGAATGTACTTTGGTTTACCCCCAGTTATACGTTGAATGTATATCATTCGACTTCAGCCAAAGCGACGTAGTGTAATATGGAACACGCATTTTTGCCTCTAATTAGTTTCAGATATCCGCTAGCTCCCCAGTCCTCACTGTAAGAGTTCTTGATTATCCAGTACGGGGTACCATTCTCTGTAAAGACATCAGTTACTAGTAAGAGCAAGATAAGATTATAGCTAACTAGCTGTTGTGCGCGACTTCGTCTGCGTGGAATTAAATAATATAGCCCACGTTACTTGGTCGATAATGTAGCTTTCTATGAGTGAAAGAATTTTTGAAATCGGCCAATTAGGCCAGTTCTTGAGTTATTTCAATACATACAAAAACACAAAGTTTCTCTCTTTATAATATGATAGTATAGATATACGAGTATCTACAATTATAAACATTATTTTAATTGTCAAGAACATTTCCCCCCGAAAGTCATCATCGGCTCAATCACCACTCACATTATTTTTCATGCAATTCTGATAGGATTGTCATCATAAAACCGAAAACCCTTAATCCGAGAGCCCACCGCAAAAGACCAATGAGCTGAGCGACCCCATTTTCCACTTCATAATAAACTGCATACTTGTGTTCCCACCAGCAAATAGAAATGCGCTATGTCAAGAAGAGCCGAAATGTTCTAGAGAACCGAGCTGTGTCAAATGAGACAGCTGCGTTATGCTGTTGGAATCGCTTAGCTCAACTCTTTGGTGGGGACGCAAGCACTTTCAGGCCGCTCAGCTCACCACCTACCGCTCATTGTTCTTTTGCAGTTGGCACTCGGATTAAGAAGACAATGATAGGGTTTTTAAGACATACGAACTCTAATAAAACGGTTGTTATTAAACTAGTAAATACGTACCAACACCATAACCCACGATGAGCATAGCATGGTTAGGATTCTCGCCTGGAGGACATTCTGCACCATCGAAGATCTGGCCGCTATACGTTTTAAATCCGGGACCAGCATAGAAGCCTGACAAAAAGAAAAGAAAATCCATCCTTAAGCAATAAGCCAAAACTTTCTAACAGACGCGAGACGACGCACAGAAAGAAAATGTCCGTGCGTCCCTTTTACTCGTCATACAACTTCCTATGCATTCCCTATAAATAAAGAGCGGAAGGAGGGCTTAAACTTTAGTCTTGGCTCTCAAAATCATTAGCCGAAGCACGAAATAACTTGTACTTCACTTGACTTGTGTATAGTCATAGAAACTTACCGAATGAAATGGGACCTTTCTCATAAACCAACTGTTTGAGTTGTTCCTCGTCGTTCACTTTGATCGTATAACCCCGTCGAACTCGCACTGCTACTTTGTCCTGTTGGAATGAACATTGATCTTGTCGTGGAAAGTATGGATAGTCTCTTTCCAACATAAAACCACCCATTTGCGCTATGGCACTAAAATTATAAAACAATACATAAATTTGTTACAATCTGTATGCATGTGTATAATTATAATATTTAAAAAAAAACACACACACAACTTAATTTACTTCTATCTCAATATGTAAAAGGGGCCAGTTGAAAATCAGCGCAGGGACGGCTTAGTCCATCCCTGCTTTTGCTGAGCTGGTACCTATTGCCACTTTAATAAGTTTATTCCATGCAAATTAGTGGTTTAAGGCCGGGCCCGTTCGTAACTTAAAATCGTATTTAATATAAATAAATCAAAGTGCATTTGTTTTATATCTCAAGAGGCAAATGATCAGTGGGACTGCTAATATTACGTAGCCACCAACACCAGTAACAAGAGGAACATTAGATATATTCGTGGATAAACTTAGCGGAAAAGTCACTGATCGATCGTGATTCTCAGTAATGTAAATAATCGCTCGGTCCTTTACAATCTGACAGTAACACATTTGTGGTTCCTCTGGCATTGCAGATGTCCGTGGGCGTCGGACCAATTGATTTAGTTGATCCGCTGCTCGTATGCCCATTTCTCGTATTAAAATAACTGATACATGAAAATAAATAAAAAGTTGTGACTTTCTGATTGTTCTTACTTAAGTCCTGCATCTGGAAAATTGCCTGTTTTGCAGCCACCGCTCTGACTCCAACAGTCGATTATTTGCTTTTCCGATAGAGAAAGCAACTCAGAATGTTGTATCGCGTACTGGCCTTCCGCAGCACCTGGGAAAACAAATGTAAAATGTAGGTATTAAATCTCCTTATTTGTCTTAGTGCCTGCCAGGATTCACATTAAAGGAAATGTCTCTATGTTAAACTTTTAAATAAGTGATATTTAATTTCGATCTAAGATTCTAAATGGTGACTTGGAACATATACAGTAAATATGAAGGTAAATATTTTTAAAAGGGGACTTGAATATAATAACCTATTATTTGTAAAGGTCTTAGTTCTTATCATAATTTTACATACCAGTAGCACTAAATGTCCAGCAGGAACTGCAAGCCTCTTGATTTTTTACTTCAGTCACAACGTTTTGATCACGCCAGTCAAATTCTTCCGGGGCTTCAATATTATCTAATAGACTCTCAGCATCAACTATATTATCAAAATCCGACCTTCTTCCATTAACAGCCATCCCTGTATACTTTGCTGTGAACTCTTCATGCGTCAAATCAACGAATTTTGTTATACCATATACCGTTGAGTTACTTTTTTCATTCCTCTCATTTATTTCTTCAATATTTTTAACAAAGATTTCATATCTATAATTATATTCGTCATGTGTGTATTCTTTGTTATATTTATCAACGAATTCTTCAAATAGTTGTTTAGAATTTTTTATATTGTATGTAACGGTGTTGGGTTTTATAGACCCTTTGTTCAATCGATTCAGATCGATAGATTCAACTAAAAAGATGAAAATTGATATTATTATTATATTTTTCAACATTTTTAATATTACTGTGTTTAACAAACTTTGTAATATTCTGTATAAATAATTTCACATTTATATACTTTTTTATACTAGGAAATTAATGTTAAAAATTCTAATTAATAAATTATTTGTTACTATCGGATTTTTTTTGGAATTTTAACATTGTTTTTCGATAAAATTCTATAAATATGCGGTATTTTCCATGTTTTACATTCATATTGATAAAAATGTAACATTTTATGAATTTTCATAGATATCAACTAATTTATTAGTTTTATGTATTGTTGCTGCCATAACAACTAGAAATATTTTATTATATAATTTAGACTTTTAAACGTAATCAGCACACGGCAGACGTACGCAAGTAGCCTCAAATTAAGTCTACTGAATGACATCATTTTTTAACACAGTTTTCTTAAATTGTAAGTAAATAAACCATTCTTAATAAAATGTATTTTAAAGGTTCAAAATTAACAATCAAGTCTAAATTATCCAGTGCCTCTTTGGTCACATAATGACTGGATAACACTAATCTAGGGGGAATGACAGCCTTTTACGGTAAAACAACGATTGTTGATAAAGAAAACATGATGAATTCGATTTTTGTCAACCCTATCTGTTGTACGAATTTAAAATGAGGGGAATGAGAAACATGATGTCTCTGTAAACAATTTATTTAAATGCAAAGGTGCCCTCAGGGAATAACAATGTTCTTTAATAAAGTTCATCCTAATATTTTAAGTTGCCGGGCAAGTGCATGTCTATTCCAGTCAACGTGGTCTATGAGCTGCAGGCCACTGTCTAGTCAAGGAGTACCAGTAGTTCATCAGATTTATTGGTAATTTCTACGGGTGTCTCATTTATTCAATTAATCCAAATAAAAATCTTTGTAGTGCTAGTATCTAAAATGTTAAGATTTAAAAAAGGTTCAGTTCCGTACTGCTAGCGCCGTCTATATTACGTCTACTGCGCCAAAAAATAATAATTGTGTTTTGTAATAGTTTAATACGGGCAACATAGATGGCGCTATAATATATTCTTACAAAAAGCAAAGATTTGCATACACAAAAGATTTAAATATGTCACAACAATTAAATATAAAAACAAAAATTAAATATACGTAAATGGAAAAATTACGACATTCCAAAATATATAATGGCAACAATCCATACTGTCATTGTCATTGCCATGAGTTCGGCCAGCTGATTGGTAGAAGCGGGATCTTAACCTCTAAGTGTTATCTTGTGTTAATAAATAATAACATAAACTGTACTAAAAAAACCTAAATCTGTGTTAAATTCTCATAATTACTTTACAGTCTGTTTCAAGTTTATTGTCATTTTCCTGTTAACAGTGGGTTGTGATTGCTGTCGAGTTTGTGTTAACTATATTTAAGATTTTGTGATGGAAATTACAATAAGATAGTTAGTAACGTAAAAATAGTTTAATTAGAACTGTAGCTTAAATATCATAGTACCAGTAAATTTTTAAGCTTGATAGAAACGTATGTGCATTAATTTTGTTTACTCACAAGTTGTTTATAACCCTACTTTAATATTTCTGTATCATACGTATGAATAGATACATTTGTAGAAAATTGGTAGGAAAATTTAGTAGAATAAATAATAATTTTTTATCTCGTAATTTGAAAAAAATGGCGATTACTATTTCGAAAGTCGAGTGTGATAGTGAAATGGCGGGCGATGCAGTGCCTTCGAAAAAACTTAAATTAACTAATGATAATCCTTTGAAACGAACTGTCTCAACAATGTGCGGTGCGTGGAGACCCGAAGAAGAGGATGGTGGACTTATTTTGGTGTTTAGAGATCGTAAACCATGTTTAAGTCCAGATCCAGAGAGAGAATGTGACTATCCAGAGAACGTTGAAGACTTCTGGCTGGCGACCTTCCAAAGCGACGACGATGATCAGGTTAGTTAATATAAATTACGTAGGTTATTATTCTAATGTTGACAAAATCAGATTGCTAAAAAAATGTGATGTGAGTTATTTCAGCGCCATCTCTTCAAAAACATAGTTTTTGTACAATATAATCGTACGCCGTTTATGATAGTTCTCAAATCAACATCTAGATGGCGCTTTGTCAAATCATTGCATAGAATAACATTGGAGTAAGGTAGACAGACTAACAAAGTAATAATAAAGACAACGATGTCAAATAGAACCTTTACTTAGCGTATGTTACTTATGTTGCAAGAGTCAAGCGGTATATTTACTTTTTAAGAACGTCACTTCAAGAAAAATCCTTCATGGAGAGATTGTTTAGCTATAGAGGGCGCCTTAGGATATTTCAAACACTAGTACTATTAACTTACGCTTAATCAAAGGCAACCGCAATTTGCGCCGGGAGCCAACGTAATGATGGCGCTGAAAATAATTAAGTCTGGCAACCCTCATTAATATCCCGCCACACTTATTTAAAACCGATTCAATACTGAAGTCGGCCGGTTAATTAAATGGCGGAAAGGTTTACCGTTACTATAAATTAGATATATCTACTCCATACAGTTTAATTCAAATTAAGATTATAAAAGTGTAAAATATTTTGAAGTTCCTATAATTCTAGGTCTTTCTAAATTAACTAACTAGCTGTTGTCTGTGCCTTCATTCGCGCGGAATTAAAAAATCGGGGATAGTGCAGCTTTCCAGCTTCGAATGATTTTTCAAATCGGTTTAGTAATTTCAGAGCCTAAACAAACATAAAATTTTATATTTTTTCTTTATAATCTTACTAGCTGTTGTGCGCAACTTCGTCTGCGTGGAATTATATAATATAGCTTTTATTACTCGGGAATAATGTAGCTTTCTAATGGTGAAAGATTTTTTGAAATCGGTCCAGTAGATTTTGAGTAATTTCAATACATACAAAAATACAAACTTTCTCTTTTTATAATATAAGTATAGATATGTATCACTCGACACAGTGTTATAATATTTAAGTGGTCTAGTATTACATAATATTGTAATTAACTAATTAGTGAAACAAGGCAAATACTGTGTTGAACATTGGTAATTAATTTAATAACGTTCGATCATGTAAATGCTTGTACAATGTCTGGATTCTAAGTATATATCTAGATTCTACCTTAAATCTAGCATTGCCAAAATATAATTATTTATCCTTATCCTTATCCTTACATAGTATAAAAAATAAATAAAACTTTTTTATGTTTGTCCCTATAAGTATATGCTCGAATGTTTAAAACTACGCAACGGATTTTGATGCGGTTTTTAATGGATAGAGTGATTCATAAGGAAGGTTTTCATGTATAATATAATACATTCACAATATAGTAGACAACACTGAAGATTTAGAGGTTTTTAATATGATGTCGTAAATTAAGACATTTTTAGCGCTTACATTGCAAACGCTGCAGTATTTAGTATCAGCATTATACCGATTTGCACCCGTGCGAAGCCGGGGCGGGTCGGTAGTAATTGATATAAGAATATCTAGTCTTACAGCCCTCGCTAACACTTTCGGAGACGTTAAATTGTCACTTAGAACTCCCTAATTAGTCTTCTTATCACTCTGGATGTAGTAGTTAGATCAATTTATGGTTTAAAATTAACTACGTTCTTTTGGCTTTTGTTTCCCCTTCACTTACGGGTTGTAAGGGTTGTTTTCGCATTAAAAATAAACTAACTATACAACCAAATTTCAAAAAAATTGGTTCAATAGTTTTGTCGTGAAAACGCGACAGACAAAATTACTTTTGCATTTATTATATTAGTGAGGAATTACTCGTTACTTTTATATTTTAAGTAGAAAAGCTTCATAACACCTGCCTATTTTCTATATTCATAGTTAAGAGTATAAAAGCTCTTTGTGGCCAGTGTACCGAGATGTGACGTCACGCCCTGTCGGCATTGCTTCACGCAATCGAGCAACGTTAATGAGATGTTGACGAGGTACTCTGCACAGCAAATGCTCCCGACCTTATATTTCATTAAACGAAAATGAAAAAAGAATAAAAAATGAGCAGTTTTGCTAAAAATTTAAGAATTCTTGACTTACGTTTTCAATACTAAAGTCTAGTAGATTTGCCTAAGTACTGGAATAAGTAGAAGTACATTTGCTACAAAGCGATTCGATAGCGAACATCAAAAATGTACGGAACTGACAATGACGTTCGATATCTCACACTTGACAAGCACATGACTTATCGAATGTCATTGTTTCATACATTTTTATCGATTCCGTCAGCGATATCGCCAATCGAAATACTTGGGTAATCCCTGACGTTCTTACGATGAAGGAAAAATTTGTGATGCAACATGCACATATCTGAGGCCTAGTCACTTTAAACTTAAGCCTTGTACGCACCAGGATAGTATTTTAGCCGAGTAGCAAGTAGCAAGTATCCGAACAAAAGATTTACTAATCTATTCTACTAAAATGTTGCTGTTCGGACACGTTTAGTTACTAAATTACTACCCTAGTGCGTAGGTTTAGGCTTAAACGAGCCCGAACAGTAGTAAACCCTTTGTTCGGATAAATGCTAGTTGCTACTCGACTAAAATACTCTCCAGGTGCTAACAAGGTTTTAGGGAAAGCACACACATTTTAATCGATTTATTTTGTATATTTTCTGTCTGTAATTTGCATGCATACTATGACTGGATTGCAATCATTTCTAGTTGTTTCTCCATTGGATATTCGTTCCATGTGATTGTTTCCGTCAGGACGTGACTTGCAACTTGTATCAGCTAACAGAATACACAATTGCAGTTATTTTACGTTGCATTTGTTTCAATTAAAACTTGTGTTTTCATGTTTCATTCGTTTTCATGTTAGCTTGTAGTTGTTAGTCGGTGTTTATTTATTCACTGGCTATCCCCCGCGACTCTGTCTGCGGGATTAAACAAAAAAAGTAGCCAGTGTTCTAGGTCTGTGTAAAATTACATGGAGATCCGTTAAGCCTTTTCGGAGATACTTTCAACCATACATACATCCATTTAAGATAACTTTGGCATTTATAATAGTAGTATTAAGTAAAAAGTAGAATAGATATAAATTATTCTTCAATTTTATTACTTTCAATGATTTCTGGTCTAAGGTATTTTGACTTTATTAAAACTGTCTACATAAATGAACTTTGAAAACCGATTTATTAAATACTAGCTGTTGTTCACGACTTCGTCCGCGCGCAAGTAAAAATAATGCAGCTTTCTAACGGGATAATGTAGCTTTCTAACAGTGAAAGAATTTTTGAAATCGGTCCAGTAGTTTTTGAGTTATTTCAATACATACAAAAATACAAAGTTTCTTTCATTTTAACCGACTTTCGACCGAAGGCGGTTATTAAAATTAGTATAGATAATTGCTTGAATATTTTAATAAGTTATTTCGTTGAAAAATATTATTCCCTGGCGTGTTGTTTATTTGTGTAATAAGCGTTTGTAAACCATGTTCTAGTTTTCATAATATTTATATGTCTTTTGAGGATGGTAAGTAAAATAAATCATTTTTATTCAAGTGCGAGTAGATGATTGCTTGAGATTTTCAGACTCGTTGGTTTAATGGAGCATTGCTCGTCCCGAATGAGTGCTCAACTCTCACAGCTCATACTCAACCGATGAATATTTCAATTCGATTTTCAGTCTCGTAAATTGTTACTTTATATGTAACTGACTTTTGCCCGCGACTTCGTTAGCGTGGAATTTTTAAAAAATATGGTCTATGTCATATGATAGTGTAAGCATAAAATCAGTTCATAGTTTCAAACAATCAAATATTTCCTATTTAATTATTATAGACACAATCTGTATAATTTTATATGTCCATAGTTTATCCTCTTAAGACCGTTGGTACACGTATGTGCACATTTTATTAATTTAATTTTTGACTAGGAGCACATCTTTTAACAGCTCTTAGTATTTGAATGAGTTACTAGAGCATATATAATATAGCTTGTACCAATAGGTGGCAAAATATTTTTAAATCTATATAAAAATGAAAGGAAAACAATTGAAAAAATATGGTTTATTTATAACTACAATTAACCATAAACAACGCCATTATTATATTCGGTCCAACTTCAGGTCTTAAGAAGTTATCCATCTACAAAAATGTAGTCCTCCCTCTCATTTCAATGTAAAGTTGAGAACTTACTCTTATTATAAAATTACGATTAATACATGTTTGAAGCTATCGCCGATCTGTCTTAACGGATCTCAGATGTAGAGTTTGGCAAAGCACATAAGCTACTATGTTTCTTCTTTAGTTCCGTACAGATGGAGTCGTAGACGACAGCTAGTTTATCTAAATAGATGTTTCGTCAAACATCTAAAACGTATTTAGACGTTGTTCAAGGAAGTTATAGAGTTACACGGAAGCGTTAATGTAACTCATTTGCTTGTCATCTGGGAATAGATGCTGACTAGATGTTATTTTAGCAGTTGTCTCTCTGCAACGGCATTCTCTGTTTGAAACAATGACTTTAAATTATTCAAATGTTGTAATAAATTATAGTATATTATAGTAATTTAGATTTCCACAGTGTTCTTCAAGAAAACCGAAAGGAGAAAAAATAAATAATCATAATTATTTAATGTATAAGTTAATAAAATATACGTAGGTAACCCTTGTCCATTTAAGGTTAAATATTTTGCCCTACTTGGCGATATACCTTTTTTTTTTAAACGTCAGGAAATGCGTTTATGCACCCCTACGCCGCGCGTGCAATGGCGTAGAGAGTGTGGGACTCGTCGGCCACAGAAGGTGACCGTAATACCCACTAAAACCTAACGGCCCTCAAACGTATTACGGCGGGGTCGCGGGCACTATATTACGTCCGCGACGGCCTGTGGATATACCTAACCTGACCATTTTTTTTGTTATTCAAAACGGGACAACTATTATTTTCAGCCGGATCTAGGGTAGAAGGGCAGGATTCAAGACTTGGTCAAAATTTTCATCTTATCGACGAATCACGTCTTTTAACCATCTCTAGTCGTGAACATGACCAAAGAAAAATAGTCAACAAAGGGAGAGCGATAACGTTTTGGCCACTCTCGTGCTTCTGGCTAAGATCGTCATGCCAGGCCCGGCCGTCTCGACTATTCAAATTTTCATGCGGTTTCCGAAAACGGGACAATTTGGCGTCCCAGAGATTATTCCGGTGACACCGGGAAACATGGCTGTAAAACGGGACAGTGCCGTTTAAAACGTCCGGTCACGTTAGATATACCCAAAGTTAAAATTGAATAGAAAACGCTACATTTTTGTTGAATAAAATATCCTTGAAAATGGGTAATTTTAATAAAATTTAAATTTCTCTCGCGGTTTACCACTTTCCGTATCACCTGTGAAGTTTAATAACAATTCAGTTCTGGATACCGCCGGGGAAAGGGATGAGTTAGGAAGGGAGGGGGACGGCGGTCGTGTTCAAACATCATTTCATATTACGATCGTTTTATAACCGAGAATGGCTTTTGAACTTTACATAAATGTTATTTGATTCGAAACGTTTTCATTTGTATTAAATATATATATCACTAAGCGACCCGCCCCGGCTTTACACGGGTACAATGCTTATACTAAATACACTACAGAAAAACTAGGATAGTATTTTAGTCAAGTAGCAAGTATCCAAACAAAGGATTTACTAATCTATTCTACTAAAATGTTGCTGTTTGAACACGTTTAGCTATTAAATTACTACCTTAGTGCGTATGTTTAGGCTTAAACGAGTCCGAACAGTAGTAAATCCTTTGTTCGGATAAATGCTTCTTGTTACTCGACTAAAATACTTTCCTTGTGCGATCAAGGCTTTAATGTGCTTTTCACCTCATGTGACTTTTCTTTTACAATAAATAATCCAGTAACAATTTCAATGTTCCTATTATACCTATTTAAATGATAAATTAATTCTAAAAGCTGTTTATCTCGTCGCTTGAGTTAGTAAATGATTCAGTATGAGTAAACATAACTATTCGTATTCCGCGTAATACGAGTTACATTAGCGGGTAATGTATGTCCCATTCCGAGGTACAATTT
>QDHC01003859.1:156111-169000 GCA_013186455.1 Papilio dardanus tibullus
AAAGAATTTTTGAAATCGGCCCAGTAGTTCTTGAGTTATTTAAATACATACAAAAATTCAAAAATACAAAGATTCTCTCTTTATAATGTTAGAAATTAGTGTTTTTTTAATTTGAGCAATGATACAACGTGCTAATGAAGCGGTTTGAAATGCATTGATCCATATAGTGTAGAAAAATACTTGTGCCTGTTCATCGTAGTTGTATCCTTCACTTTGTTCAGTATTTAGGTAAGGCCATTCGTACGCGAGACTACTCAAAACACTTTCGCAATACATCTCAAAGTTTCATACTACACGTTGCCGACATTTGAGATAATATTGTGATATTTAAAAAGTAAAATTGCCGCGTGTTCAAAGGTCCTAACTTCAACTTAAAGTCTGAACATTTTTATTGCCGTAAAAGTAGTACAGCTTTACCATAATTATGGACGATACAAACTTGTAAACTTAAACGTATCATTTCAATGATTTATACATACTTTGCATGACTCGATCTATTGCGAAAAACTTTGAATTTCATGTTATTACTGAATTTATCAAGTAAGAGGTATAATTTAACTATTTGTTATACTATTAGACGGTTCTTCCTTCGTGATTTTAGTTAACTTATAGTAACATACTTCAACATAGTCGTTGAATAACTTTTACAGGGGGGCTACCCCTAAAAGTACTTTACTTTTCGATTGGCGATATCGCTGATGGAATCGACTAAAATGTATGAAACTAAAATTGATATTCGATAAGTCATGTGCTTGTCACGTGTGACATATCGAACGTCATTATCAGTTTCAAATATTTTTGACGTTCGCTATAGAATCGCTTTGTAGCGAATGTAATATGTTTTTTATCAGTATTTAAATAGAAATGTTCAAGCACTTGTTTTTATGTGAGAATATTATTTAAAGCAGTTTATAAGACGCAAAGTCTATTTAGCGAACAGTGGAACGTAACGCCTCTATTACTGAACATTCTAGACATGGCGCAGTTCTAGGAATGCGCTCCCTCCGTCAAAGGAAACATTCTATACATTTACTTGCATCACATCTATACTAATATTATAAAGAGTGAAACTTTGTCTTTTTGTTTGTATTGAAATAACTCAAGAACTACTGGGCCGATTCCAATTCTTTCACCATTAGAAAGCTACAGTATCCCCGAGTAACATAATATTATTTAATTCCAAGCGGACAAAATCGCGCACAACGGCTAGTTAGTCTATAAATTAAGAATGAATACTGTAACGTTCCAGTCCTAGGGATATATTATGGCTCAATCATCACTACACCACGTCTACAATTGTACCCAACAAGCGCATTGTCTCTCGCCGGCATGACGTCTGTCACGACTGTCAACATGGCGTGATGCTCGAGACACCCAGAGACAACCAGACCATAGCCAGAATACTTATCTGTCTGTATCTTTGGCATAATAGAGTATAGTAGTTATTTTTGTGTTTTTAATGTTGGTTTGACGCAGTTAAGGGCCACTTACTTTGAAAAACCGCTCTAGTGAATGCGGCCTAAGAAGAGAATATGTGAAAAGTTAATTATAGTTTAAAGAGAATTCAAGTCTGAAAATACGATTAGCTGTCCTAGTATTTCATACATGAATTGCCTTGTTGTTCTCAAAGATAATGTTTAAAGGAAATGGGTGTGACGGTCTGTCACTAAACAAACGCACTAAAAGCACATTCCGCTTTATTTCGAAATGAGAATCAGCGTTATTACTGTGTAATTTCTACGTTTGGTACTGGTCCATTCAACAAATTTATTCTAAAACACAGAATATACTTGTTCCTGGTACTTCTTATGAAACATAATTTGGTCCAATGGGACCCCTGGTTCTTCTTATTTACTTCCGAGTGTCCTCCAGTATCGTATAATAAGACTATTGGTCCTCGTTTATAGTAGTACTTTATATATTTTTTTCGGAATAAGGGGGAATATATTTGACGTTTATGACATTTTAAAGGTTACTAGGAGATAATAACTGCCGAATTAAATCTGTAATATAAATAAAAGACAGCTGTCTCGAATGTATTGCTCTGAAATGTTTTCGTTCGACTGGAAAAGTTAGAATAATTCAAATGAAACTCTTGAAATTATTATCTTAACCTGTGTTGTAATAAAAGTAACTTTTTTTACCATGAAATATGATTTTTCTGTTACTTCTACAATGACACAATGTGAAACGTAATAAAGGGGTCTACCCAAAGTACATTCGCTACTAAGCGATTCTAAAGCAAACGTCGAAAACGTTTGAAACTGACAATGACGTTCGATATCTCACACGTGATAATCACATAACTTATCGAATGTCAATGTCAGTTTCATACATTTTCGTCGATTTCTTTAGCGATATCGCCGATCGACAAGTACTTTGAGTAGTCACCAAGGTCTGTGTATGAAGAGCCAATGCTTAAATTTGTTTCGTTTGTTTTTGTACACAAGTATACTTTGTCATCAAAGTATACTTGAAGTAAACATAAGTACAGTCAGGTAAGAAAATCTTTGTTTCAAATTCATTCGTTTATAAGTTGTCGACACTTGATACTTTTTGTACATAAGCTAAGCTATGAAATGTCAATGTGAAAGGGCCATTCACACGAGCGTTTTTTTAACGCGCGCTAGAAAATCGTTGAGAGAGAAAGAATGCATTTCCATTTGTTCACATGGTTGCGGTTTTATTTTTATCGAGCAGCGTTGGATTTTGAGCGCTGGACGAACGAAGATTCATTTTACAGAGATCGTATGATTGAAGGCGTTAAAAAATCGTCCGTCTGATTACCGGCTTAAGGTGGCGTATTTATCTACTCCGGACTCTACTTTATCTTGAAATATAGTTATGACTTATCTATTTGTTTTTGTTACTGTTTGCGATGAAATGGCACGTACAGCCTTTTTCAAAAGTCGTCGGCCGCCCGCCCGCCCTACCAGTGCCTGTCCCGCTGTCGAGCTTGACGCACGCTCCGCGTCACGCCGCCATATCGACCGCGTGTTAGTGACGTGACAAAACGTGTTGATTGCTCCCCTTTCACGTGCTATCAAATACTTTTAAAGGTAAGTTTGCAACTTTGGTGTAGCAATCATTTAGATAAAAAAAAGGATAATTGATGGCCCAACAGAATGTAAACAAGACAAAAACAACAACAAATAATTTTCTTTAATGGTCCTTTTATAACAGTAAACTTCAGAAAAGATTTATTTTTTATGTTATATTTTTATTTCAATGTGTAGTAAATAAATCATTGTATTTCTATTATTTTTAAACATCGGTGCGTTACGTCGGTGTACTTCGAAAAGTTTTTAACTCGATGCTTTAAACAAGAGAGCGTTACAAACAAACAATATTTCGTTTGTGTTTTAAATTGAAAATGTTGGGGGAAATGTTATATTGAAAACATTGTATTGTGTCCGTAAGTTTGTAGAGTCGAATCATTTTGAAAAGTTTGTACCGACGTTGAATAGGTTTTGTCTTACGAATACATCTGTGTTCGGTCCGCGGTACATTCAACAAGTTTATAACAAAGATGTGTTGAGTAAAGTGTTGAACAGTACAGACTATGTTGTATTGAGTAAAGTGTTGAACAATTTTTAATGCTCAATACTCAGCTTAATACCATTATGTTGATGAAAATATTTGATGACAGATGGCGCTGCATACGTGGATACTGCTTCGGTGTTGATTCTATCATTGTTGAATTTAAAAATGCACAGATAGAATAAAGCTCGTTAGACATGCGTAATTATTTCATTAATTTTATGCAAATTCAGATATATTTTCTTGATTAAATTTACTTGCTTCCAATAATAACAGTCAATAGCATGCATTAAGATGCAAAGAGATGAATAAAAACTTATCAAAAGTAAAAAAATCTAGATTTCTATTGACAGTAGTGTTTATTCTTCACGTAATATTGAACATTGAATAATTTTGAAATGTTTACTTAAGTCCCAAAATGTGATATTTACAAGTAATATTAATCAATCATTTGCGAAGTCGGGTGAAGACGGGCAGATCCGACAAACAACTATCTTTAGTTGAACATTTGATAGATTACTGGGGAATTTAAACTTTAACAGTAATATTAAATATTTCCCTAATATTCCTGTTTATTGGTCAGTGTGGAAGTTCCAACAGTTAATACTGCTCAAAATAATATACTCGTACTATTTCTCCTGATTATCAATCTGATGGAACTCAAACAAACTCACTTTCCCGTCTATCCTTTTCTTATAAGGAAATGATGGGAAGGGGAAGTGGATTGACGGGGGAGGGGCCGCATACCCCTTGTATTATCCTCTTGCTGTGCGTCTACACTTCCGTAGATTAAGGGTAGGCAACGCATTTGCAATTGCAGATGTCTAAGGGCAGCGGTCGCTTCGCTTTTTTAGCGAATCTAGGTGACCGCTACCTCGTTTGTGATATAAACAAAGTGAAATTAAATAACTGTAAATATTTAATAAAATGGATCCTACAGCAAAGTTAGGTAACTCTAATTTTAATTAAAACTCGTCGACTTATTTCAGACCGGGTGAACGTTACTGATAGTTTCAGGCCCCTGATAGGTCCGCTAAGATTAAGTTACTCTTAACTTTGTAATCTTATTAAAGTTATAGTTTAGCGTAGGAACTGTACAGCAAGTTCTACGAACTGTTAATGTTCTGGTACTAAGTTTGATAAACTTTTTAATTTACGTAGTAAGAAGTTTAAACCCTTTTGAACTGAAACGGATCTAAAATAAATATTAAACTTGACAAATATGCGGTTATTGCATTTTCCGTCACTCTACGAGAATGTATGATAATTGAGTTTCCTTTACGCATTCGAATATTGCTTCTTTAAGGTGTTTAGTTAGACTTTGTTGATAAATAAATTGAATGTTTACTTGGACTGTTTGTGTCTCTTATCCCAAACAAGTTTCGCGGTAGAACATTTTAATGTCTTTAGTTGTTGACATTTGCTCATTAGATTTTTTTAATGCTAAAATAATTGATTGGCGTCTGTTATTAATCACGTAATTGAACACAATGTTTTAATACTTTCGCAATCAAAGTTAGTAAACATAATTAAACATTCAGGTGCTGCAAATCTGGTCCCTTTGCCGGTAATTGATGTTTACCTTGGGACGCTACGTACGTCAAAGCCCCATGCGGGTAGCTGAAACTTTTATAAACTCGATAGAATTGTAAAGCGTTTGGAATAAATTAAATTGTCTATTAAAAATGTGTTAAAACATTTTTATTATTATTCGTAAATCTTTTTTCAAAATCCAATGAAATAGAGTATGTTTATAATAATAAAAGGTAAAGAACATCCGAAATGTCACTTTGATGTGACATACGTTTCTTTACATTTTAAGCCGGCTACAGACGCTCAGTTTTCACTGTACAGTTCGACCGCGCAGTTAAAACTGACGCGTGTAGGCAAAACTGAGAACTGTACAATTCGACTGCGCAGTTCAAATGGACGTCAGTTTTAACTGTACAGTCGAACTGTACAGTTAAAACTGAAGGTTTGTAGCCGCCTTTAGTATCTCTAATTCTGCTTTTGGATTTAATAGTGGTAAGATTATCCCGTTACTTTCTAAATAATGGTAACTACGAAAGATTTAAAATGGTGATAACAGAGTTTAATGTAAAAAAAGATAAAAAAGCAAGGAAATATTGAACATTAAAAAGTACCATTAATAACAGTGTCGGCGAAATTTAACATGATAAATGAAAGCTCCAATGATACATTATCGTATACCGATACTTTTAACAATCTTTTATACATAAATCATACGTTTCAGTATTGCTCGCGAACGACTATTAATTCACAAATTGGTAAACCAATTTAACAGTGGTAGAGACCGCTTTAACATCTTCGCACGAATTGTCCGGCTCGCCCGGTGACATACCACGACCACACAAGACAGGCGTCAAATTGAAGCAATTCCGTGTTTCGTCGGAGTGTGGTGCCGGAGGCCTAATTTTAGTCCACTTTCCCTTCCTATCCTTTACTTATAAGGAAATGATGGGAAGGGGAAGTGCATTGGCAGGGGAGGGGACGCATAGGAAGAGTTATTATCCTCTTGGTGTGCGTCCTCCTCCGTAAATTAAGGGTAGGCAACGTATCTGCAATTGCACATGTCAAAGGGCAGCGGTTGAATCATTTTTCACCGAATCTAGGTGGCCGCTTGCTCCTTTGCCACTTTATAAAATAAAATAAAAAACAAAAAACTTTTTATTTCCACTTTTAATTGTTAAAAAAATTGTGTACTACTACTCCACTTAGAGTTTTTAATTGGTTACTTAAATCATCAAACGAAATTGAGTTCCCAGTAAGTAATCAAATAGTAAATAGTTGTGGGAGTATGAAATGTCAGATTTATATCAACTGCTGCGGGCATAAACTAGTTTAGTTTAAAACCTATTAAACACGCGCGTCACTTGTCGTGAGCTGTTTTAATTAATCCACTAACACTTAGCTTTGTATTATATTAATATTAAATATTACGACCGTTTATAACGTCAAGCCTAAGTAAATAATTCACATATACATTTCTCGCTGAGTAGTTAAGTAAACATCACTGAGAGAAACATTTATAACATATATTCATACTAAAAACACATAATTTTGTGAAGAAAATAACGCGCAGAAGCTTAAGCCGGTAACGGTTGAACTTTATAGTTAAAAGTGACTTACACACGTTAATTTGAACTACACATTCGAACTGCATACTTCTCAGTATTGCCCGCGGTTTTTTACAGTTTTAACTGCGCAGTCGAACTGTGCAGTTTGTGAGACTGTGCAGTTAACTCTGAGCGTCTGTAGCCGGCTTTATTTACGTATATTTCAGTAAAAACTAACTTCAAATTGACTACTATGTTGGTCAAAAGCGGCCGTTGCCATAGCAACCAGGTCGGTCCTTGGAGTACATTATTCCACGGCCACATTATTACAGTGAAACCGACGCAAATTTCGTAAAAAGCAAATTTTCGCGATGAAAATTTCCGTGTTATTATTACCAGGCTTATTTCCTGACGGAAGTACACACTCGCGAAATTGAAGTCAGTAAAAAGACCACTTAACCGCCTTCCTAAGGGTCTCCGGTTTGAATTAAATGTGCTCCCGCTTTTAATAGTTGCGCTTTTTAGTCCCTTACAGACTTGAAAGTATTTCTATACGAGTATACGTTTTTATTTGGTTTTGGAATTATAAATCTTGAAAGTACAACATTTATATTAATTTTATAGCGTTCTCTGTTATGTTATGACCCAGTGAAGCAAAAATATATAGTCATGAAGGGAACGTAACCCTTAAAAAGTTTCTAGACTGCCAGAATTTTTAAGAATAAAATATCAGTCCAATAAAGAAAGTATTAGTGACTATTGTTGAAAACTTAACGAATCTACGGTGAACCCAAGTTCGCTTGTTCGTCGAGATCCGAACTCGCCTACAAGTTTACTAAAAAGCATTTTCGACGAATAACTTTGCCGTGTATAACTTTACTTTGAAACTCCACGCTCGTATGTCTATTATTACTGACGTAAATATTATCTACATTTACATATAGGTACATAATATGGAACCTTTACATTCCTCGGTGAACTCAAATAACATTTATGTTGTAGTTCAAACTTTTTTTTATAATATAAAGTGGCAAACGAACATACGGCCACCTGGACTCGCTGAAATAGCCAAGTGACCGCTGCCCATAGACATCTGCAATTGCAGAAGTGTTGCCTACCCTTAATCTTCGGAGGAGGAGACGCATAGCAAGACAATTCCACACCCTTGGAAAATCCACTTCCTCTTACCATCATTTCCTTATAGGCAAAGGATAGGAAGGGAAAGTGTATGAAAAAATCTCTTATCTTATATACCTACATAGGTAAATTATTTTAATTTGATTACATCTATGATAATACTCTTTTGTATCGTTTTCCTTCAAAGAATAATAACATTGCATTGTTCTAAACTACCCTCGTGTGAAGCTTAAAGGTTCTGACCGAGGCGGTCTTAATGGACAAAGTTCCTCGCCCACAAGGGATCGACTCGGTCTCGCAGCCACTTATAGGCTTCACAAATTATACAATTAACTATAAATTTGCAGTAATTAGTTCGGCGGAAACTGAATACTTTCTTACTAATTATCAATTCTATTTCTCATTGTCCCTTTTCATACGGAGGTTCGGCTCAGTATAAACTCTTTTAAACATCTCTATTTGCCGTCATATTTGAGTTCACTCCTATCTTGTGCATATCCTCTTTATCTCAATAAATACTTTCTTCAGTCTTCTTCTAATCATATAGCCTAGTTTACTTTCTAGTTTATATGCCCGTCATATCTACGCATAGTATGAGTATGCTTTTAATACCGTTATGAATAGCTTCCAGAAAATCATTCGAACAACATAGTAATAAATAATGAGATCATTCGACTCAATGTCTTGCACTAAAGTGATTATGTTGCACGCGCCGCCACTGAATATTATATTATGTTTCAGGAAACGGCAGTACATTACAGAACCGAACTATTTCCTGAAATTCAGGAACGGTTACAGCGTAAGCCGTTAATTAGGGAAATGCGCTGTGCGGTTTGTGCCTGTTTATATGGTTCCAACAAACAGATGTGTAGGTTTTAAATAGCTTATGTGAGGCAATTTCGCTAAAACCTAATCTATTTATTGGTTGGTTTTCAAGATAATTATTTATATTTTTCCCATAGAATTATTTTCCCATCATCCAATAAACTAAATTAATATTTGGAAGGAAAAGTCTTGATTACATTTTATGATTTAATTTAACCGAAAAATATGATTTCGCTTTACTGATTGAAAATATACTTTCATTTATGAAAAATCATCCATCATTTTTAAAACGAAAAAAGTTTTTACATTTACGAAATCAAGGTGAAAAATAATTTAATTTGAAATAGGTTCGCAAGTGTGTAGTACAACTAAATCCTTTTGAGTGCTAAGGGTTCGAGTAAAATAAAGCTTTTAGATTGGATTCCAGTCTGTTACTATCTTGTTACTTGAATAATCTATTTGATTAAATTGTAATGGCGACGATGTTTCTGCGTAGAGCTTAAGTATCCAGTTAAATCTAAATCAAGGTATTTTCAATCAACTTAACACGTAAAGAATTTCTCAATACTTGTTGAAGGAAAGCTAAGTAGTCTGAAATATTTATTAAATCATTAGATTAATAGGGTTAATAAACTGCGTTTGGTTTGGGTATTCTTGGTTAGAATACTTTTTTTGATGTTGATACGTATCGAAGTTTTAACCTTTGAGTCTTTTAAATTAAATTACACGTCGATAAATGTAATCAAGAGTAATTGTAGTCTAAGGTTAGGCAACGCATTTGCAATTGCAGATGTCTATAGGCAGCGGTGGCTTCGCTATTTCGGCGAACCCAGTTGGCCGCTTGTTCGTTTGCCACCTTATAATATAAATAAAAAATATTAAATGTAATCAATAGTAATTATAAAATTATATTTATAGAAATCAATCTCTTATTAACTCAGGTGATTAAGTTCTGTTTTGAACTTTAATACAGAAGTTTGTGTACATGAAGGATTTTGTAATTAACTATAGGTGGTGGTGGTACTATTCCGGGTGAATTTAATTTTGCGCCTAAAATTAATTAAGCTTAATGTGTCCATATCTCGCCAGGTATTTACGCACGCCCGCGTAGAGTAAGGTTATAGTTCGCACGAATTGTAATAATGTAATTAAACTGGGGAATATGAGTTTTCTTTGTTATACAGGATGTCCCAGTATTGCTGTACAATTTTTTACCACAGATTCCTTGGGCGAAAATATGACAAAACCGCTTGTCATATCGAAAGCTTAACAGAAAAAAAGAATAAACTCTATCCAAGAAAAAAAAGTTACAGCGATTATACAGAGGGTTGCATAAATATCATTGATTATCGTTTCGATATTCGTGTTTTTGTGCATCCTGTATGTTTTTAAAAAAAAGTGTGGTTTATCAAATAAAAATCATGTTTTCAATATGAATAAAATCAAATTTAGGGTTTTCGAGATATTTGAATAAATGTAAAATAATTAATAAAGTTTAAAGCCCTCAATAAGTAACTTTGGATATATGTAATTTGGGTTAAATAGTCTTATCCAAGGAATCCGTGATAAAAAAATTGTATCGCAGTACGAGGACACCCTGTATGTATGTTAAGGAGAAATGTAATATCCACGTAGTTTAAAATTTTAGTTTTATGTTACTGTATAATAGATGTTTAAAGAGTTTAATATGAAAAGGAATATGTCTAAACTTGTTATGTTTTAAGCAAAATCAGGAGATAAGAACTTTCCTAGTCATTTTTTTCTTGTGTTATTCTATAAAGGAGCTGCTACTCGAGAAGGCATTTACTACATTAATTGGTTTTCAAATAAAGCAATAAAATTATTATTTTTATATTTTAAAGTAGCAATCGGCCACCTGGATTCGCTGAAATAGCGAAGCGACCGCTGCCTACCCTTAATCTACGGAGGAGGAGATGCACAGCAAGAGGATAATTCCTCTTCCTAAAGGTCACTATCCCCCCGCCATATCCACTTCCGCTTCTCATCAATGCCTTATAAGAAAAGTATAGGAAGGGAAAGTGGACTAAAATTAGGCTTATTATCTTTACAATTCCTCTCTTTTCTAACTTTGTTTACTATGATATTTAATAATGTTTGTTTTCGTCAACAAGAGTATATTTAGGTTGAGTCTTCAGCTTCAGATTTTGTTCAAATAAATATCAGAATTTCATCTTTCAAGTTCAGCAAACGTGCCGAAGACAAACATTGTGATTCTTTTTTATTACCGATGTTTATCTGAATTCATTTCCAAAGATATTTGTTATCATATCTTATATTTTTCTAGTGTAAGTTATAGACGTCTTTCATTGTCACGTTTTTATAATAAAGGATCTAAAAAATATTATATTTATAGCTTTGAACATGTAGTAGTAAATTTCAATTGTCAAGAAAGAATGAACAGATACTCAAGATTTGCTTACTATGTAAATAAATGTGTTTTTATCCTTCTACTAGCGACTCGCCCCGGCTTCGCACTGGTGCAAATCGGTATAATGCTGATACTAAATACGGCAGCGTTTGCAATGTAAGCGCTAAAAATGTGTTTTTTTACGTCATCATATTAAAAACCTCTAAATTATCAGTGTTACTCTACTATATTGTGAATGAAATACATGAAAACCTTCCTTATGAATCACTCTATCTATTATAAAACCGCATCAAAATCCGTTGCGTAGTTTTAAAGATTCAAGCATATATAGGGGCAGATATAAAAAAGCGTTATTGTTTTATACTATGTAAGGATAAGGATAACATTCTAATTAATTAATTGTTATTAATGGACAATAAGTGTATGTATTTATTAGGCGTCGACACGAGTAATTTTCTACAACTTAATTGTGGTTAGAAAAACGGGTAAACATATAAAATTTCAGTTTGACAAATAAGTGTTACAGTATGATGTGTAATTGTTTGTTATAGATTACTTCTTACACGTGCCTTAGTATAAATGATTGCATAGTGAATGTAAAACACGGCGACGTCGCTTGCGCAGGTGTGAGCAATGGGGACAACTCGGCTAGTATTGCTGGGCTGCGACTATAGTGTTAGACTTAGCGATTTTATTAATTAAAAAAATATATGAAAGTTGTCTATTTTTTAATTTAAATAAAAATAACTGTAATATCTTTAATATATGTAATATTATCAGCATAAAACACTTAAAAACAAATCGACAGGAATCGAATAAAAACAAATTACTATATCTGACGGGAACTGAATTCTTATATACCATGTTTTTGACTAAACTTTTTAAGCTACAAAAAGGAATTTTAAAAGAATTTTCATAACGTATCCTAAGTCGTATAAAGAGTAACGGTCAAAGGTTATTTTCAATAAGACACAATTTATCTTACCGGAAATACCAAAGTTTGTCCGGGGACGAGGTCTCAAAGGGTACGGATTCGATTTGTAACCCGCCACTAGAAGCGCAGACGTATTTCCGAATTGGGAGCGTTTTATGTTCTTTAAGTCAAAAAATGACTATATGGTAATATTTAAATGCTTTTACTACGTACTAAAAATACAAATTACGATATAGGTTACCCAAAGTACATACACTACAAAGCGATTCGATAGAAAACTTCAAAAATGTACAGAACTGGCAATGACGTTCGATATCTCACATGTGACATGCACATGACTTATCGAATGTCATTATCAGTTTCATACATTTTGTCGAGCATATCGCCAATCGAAAGATACTCTGGGTAAACCCCCTGGTGTTATGCGATTATTCCTGTGATTGCGCTCACTATATTATGTCAAATTTAAAACGAAGTTTAGAAAGAAGATTCCTTGTCCTATTACAATGCTGCTGCCTACGATTTTTTGACACCAAAAATTATTAAATACTTAAGATAAACAGAACTTTCAATACAAAATATAAAAATATCACAAGTATTTATATTTCTTGATTACAATTTGAAATTAAAAATTATTATCCGTTGACCTACTTACTCGTGGCTCCGTTTCATATGAAAAAATATGCATATTTCTAATGTAAACGCTTCAGTATGCACACTGTGGTGGCGGCCGGTATTGTTCTAACACATTTGGCACGGACCGATAAACTAGAATCAGAACTATTTTACTCCGAAATAGATGAGATTTTGTTCTAACAACGTGTTAGTATAAATAACAGTTACATCACACTTGCTTCGACAATGCTTCTTATTTGAAAAGCGTCTATACTTCTAGGTTTTTTTTATGTTATAAAGTGGCAAACGAGCAAGCGGCCACCCGTACTCGCTAAAATAGCGAAGCGACCACTGCCCATAGACATCTACGAT
>QDHC01003859.1:169806-186383 GCA_013186455.1 Papilio dardanus tibullus
TGAGCCATAATATACCCCTAAGGACTGGAACGTTACAAGCCTTTTTCTGCCCACTGCTGGACATATGCCTTTCCTTATGACTTCAACCAACTTCATTACCAACTTTTGTTTCCTGTTTTGAATAACTTTATTGTTCTAATTTAGGGAATACAAATATGTTCAAGTTCATGTTGCGTGACAACCGTGTTGTTGTAATGGACGATCATCAAAACAGCCGACACTACGGCGCTATCTCATTAACTTTATTACGTCCCACCTTCAAACTGTTACGTTGTAACTGCGCTCCTAAAAAATAACAAAAACTTATCAAAGGAATATGATTACTAGAACCCTATGTTTAGAGTTTGTTTTCACTTGACGTGTCTGTATGGATTGTCCCGCCAGTATTGGGAGGAAAAATGGAAGAGGCAGTCGCCGGCCGTGACGTTAGGGCGTCGTTTGGGACGGCTCGCGGTCTAATATTGTGATATTTCTTGATGTAGTTCGCTTCGTTGATGCGGTAAGGGTTTTATCTGAGATCATTGGCATGGAACTGTTTTAGTTTGAATATTCATGTGCTATCGTAATCTCGAGCATATCGGGTATGAACAAATATTAAAGTGTACTATTTTTGGGCTGACATTTGCGATAAAAGTAACAAAGATAATAGATCCGTGCTTTTTTCACTGTTGTTAAAAAAATCATTATCATGGTTTCTTTTCAAAACAAATGATAGTTAAGTTTTCGAATAGGTTTATCATGTTGGAGTCTAGTCTCTTTATGTCTTGTGAATGGCATTACATATATTTACTTTAAAAAATCCTGTGACTACGTACAATTTAAGGTTATAAAAATATCTGCCTTC
Organism: Papilio dardanus tibullus; assembly: GCA_013186455.1. Taxonomy (NCBI): domain Eukaryota; kingdom Metazoa; phylum Arthropoda; class Insecta; order Lepidoptera; family Papilionidae; genus Papilio; species Papilio dardanus. Next base: position 170,651 of record QDHC01003859.1, read on the forward strand.
TATTGTTTAAATTTTATACAAAAAAAGTAAATGATATAACATGTAACATTAATTCAAACGACTAATACCCATAGGAATAGAAACAGTGTCCTTTTGAAAAGTTCAACTCAGTGAAATAAATATAATGCTGTAAAACTTTCAATAGATATGTCCGTAGCTTACACTCGGTTGTCGGGCGTAAACTATGAATAAAACATTAGTTTCTCGCTGCAACTCGAATGTTTTTAAATATAACCGAGTTTGAACGCATAATTTGCCTTTTATATTATAAAGTGGCAAACGAGCAAGCGGCCACCTGGATTCGCTGAAATAGCGAAGCGATCGTTGCCCATAAACATCTGCAATTGCAGATGCGTTGCCTACCCTTAATCTCCGTAGCTGACGTCTCCTCCGTAGGAGACGTCAGCTAGGGGATAATTCCTCTTCCTATATGTCTTCTCCCCTGCCATATCCACTTTCCCTTTCCATTATTTCCTTATAAGAAAAGGACAGGAAGGGAAAGTGGACTAAAATTAGGCCTCTACCACCACACTCATCAGACGAAACACGGAACTACTTCTATTTGACGCCTGTCTTCTGTGTGGTCGTGGTATTTCACGGGGCGAGTTGGAAAATTTGTGTGAAGATGTTGAGGTGGGCTCCACCACGGTAAAACTTTACTGTGGTAGGAGCCCGCTTCAACAATATACAGTAGTAGTAGTACAGCACTGTACACAGTGCTTAGATGTACGAGTATAATACTTTTATTCGTAACGTAGCGTAGATTATAAGTAACGGCGTAGGCATACGTCGTCTACGAGGTCTACGCTTATGCCTGCGTAGCGTTTTCTCTAAAACAAAACATATTGCGCTAGTAGAGACAGTATTTATAACGACTTAAGCAAGGAATCAATGTCTTGATAAGTAACCACTGCCAGTAAGGACCTGGAACATTTACTTTACTAAACAGAGAGAAAGGAAATAAAGGATATATCTTGCTCCTTCTATCCATATTGCAAAAGCTTTATAAAGTATATACACATACACAGACAAGTTCACACGAACACACACAAAACTGATTAAGGCAGTATATAATAGGTTATGGGGTTATATTGACGCAAGACACTCAAGGGTTGTTGACTTTATGTGATTGGATACACAAATTGCACGCAATAACGTAGGTAGATCGAAATTTCTGCAGATTATATTTGTCTTAGTTGCTTTGATTTGGAGGATTGTAAACATGAAACTTACTACATATTATTTTTTGTATAAAGTCAATTTTTGAGTGGCAATAAACGTTTATTCTGTTCTTTTCTTTTCTGTTCTGTTCTGTTCTGTTCTGTTCTGTTCTGTTCTGTTCTATTCTATTCTATTCTATTCTATTCTATTCNCTATTCTATTCTATTCTATTCTATTCTATTCTATTCTTTAATATAATTTTTGACTTATCCCCCTTCCCTGTTAAACATACTGAAATTATAATCATCGATTTGAGCCTATTTAAATATTAACACAAAGATTCAGTGAAACGAATTCAAGTAGTAATCAATCAAATTCCATCCCCCAAAGGAACCATTGTATGTATTTACATTACAATAAGGTATCAGGTGCCTCATTTAAATAAGCACTTAAACGTTTCAGTGAGACTTTCCTTTAAAACCCACTTGTAAAAAATACTTGTGAAAAATTTTTGTTCAACATTTAAGCATCAGATTGTTCAAACATGTTTTAAGGAAGTATCTTAAAGCATGATATGGTATTAACGCTTAAAATCAATAAGCTTTATATTCGAACCTGGATAGGCGATCGTACAAAGGTCTCGCTTATAGAGGTTTCTCTATAATACGAATTTCTCGCTTAAGGAGGTAGCTCGTCAGGACCATAGAATAACTCTACTCTAGAGAGTCGATGTTAGTCCACAGAGAGAGATTTCTGGTTCACTTTCCCTTCCTGTCCTTTTCTTATAAGGAAATGATGGGAAGGGGAAGTGGATATGGCGGGGGAGGGGACGTATAGGAAGATAAATTATCCTCTTGCTATGTTTCTCCTCCTCCGTAGATAAAGGGTAGGCAACGCATCTGCAATTGCAGATGTCTATGGGCAACGGTCGCTTTGCTACTTAGCGAATCCAGGTGGCCGCTTGCTCGTTTACCACTTTATAATATAAAAAAGAGGTTTCTCCCTTATCCAAATTTGACTGTACATAGAATATCCTGATGACACTTTGGGAAAGATTCCCTTTAAAATCAAATTCAAATCACAAAGCCATCATCCGTGTCTTCCCGCGTTAGACATCGCGTGTCAAACAATAAACAATATGCCATTCTACAATAGTTGTCTATTCTATTTTTTTGATAACGGATCAAGTTAATCCCGGGCCGCATCTTTCTTCATTCTCAGAGAACATCTCCCCGGGGCTTTGGTAGATTTATGCGGTACGTGTTTGAATTTTAGAACGGAAACGGACAATAGCTTTAGGAAGTTCTCTCCCATCTTTAGCTACTGTCATAACTCGTCTAAGATATGTTTGATAATGTGACTATTTTTAGTTGAAAGTGATTGAGAAAATAATGATTGGAGAATAAACACAGCTTTATATTTTTAGTTTTCTAAGAAATTGTTGAATATGCTATCGAACGTGGACATGCAAGAGACTAAGGGACCGCAATATTTATCTCCCTTATAGAGGTATCTTTTTAATCCGAGTTTCTTGCTTAGGCCCATACAGTGACACTCGCTAATGGAGTTTTCTCACTAATCCAGTTCTCGCGTTTCCAGATTTGACTGTATTCTGATCACAATAATATAAGTAGCTGGTTGAAAGTGTCTCTTGGATATAATAAACGTAAGAAGGAAGGAATTAAATGTAAACAGTACATTAATAAATTGAAACATGCTGCAGCAGCGTTTAACAAATCTGCTGTGTCGACGAGCAATTTATCTGAAACAGTTTAGTGCCGTGGCGAATAAATCTTTAATAAATTATTCATACTCATAACAAAATCCCTGTCATAAATAATGCAAGCCCACTCAGTGCAAGGAAATTGTTATTAAGAATTTAGCTATATTTTATTTATCGAATTTTAAATGGTGGGATTTAAACTTGGATTTTAAACTTTTACATTGATAAAGGTCAAGAGGAGATTATGACTTTTTTAATGGGAATTTGTTATTCCTGAATGAAATCTATTTTAACTCTCACACATGTTTTGCAATTAATAAAAATAGCTAGTTAGCATAGTCAAATATTACAAGAACAAGTTTTATGGCTAATAGTGTCAGTAGCATTCTGGTACTCAAATTTATGAAGTATACGGGTAATCATATAGAAACAAGAACTAAGAATAATTAGTTATTATGCAGACGTTTCCTTATACTCGTGTTTCTGTCAACGCTGGTCGAGGCAATAATGCCCCGGCAACAGGTGATCTGGCCGCCGGCCAGGGAACAGACAGGTCAAATACCTTCACGATACGTGGAAGTAGATTTGGAACTGTTGTTTTATCTATCAAACCTTTGTGGGAAACCGATTATTCTTGATATCAACTTTTACCAGATGATCGGTAATTCTTATGAGAGATTAAACATGCATCAAACAATTCCACTAGCATTGAGTTATCACCTTAAAATTCGAATTGTGTATGCAAAACTGCATCTATTCTAAACAGTATAGTAAATAACCAGCTCAAGAGTAGTTGCTTTAACATTCAAATTGCATAAGCTTAGTAGTTGCCAGCTATAAATATATCGAGCGTCGCGACAAACCGACCTAAATTATTTACGCATACTACAATTGACCAGAACTCGTCTCGATACACTAATGTGCCCTTAAAGACGTATGTTTGTTAACAAATGTTTGGACACTTGCCACGGTCGGTGGTAAGCTGACCACGTTGGCAAAGATTAGTGGGCGTGTTAATTGTAACATTCTCTAAGGAGGCGTTACTATTGTTCTGTTGGCCAATCGTATCTCTGACCGTGTGTTGTAAGAAGGCGTTAGCTTTTCTTTGATTTCTTGTCAACAGTTTATCTACATCATCTCAGTTTACCGTGACTTTCTTTTTTCTAGAGCAATCACTAACACCAACAGAAATATAATTGCCCTTAATATTTTTGAATTATTTTTAAGAACATATATCTGTGTAGGTGGTGCCAAGATTAGACAATACTTTAAAATATTGGAATGGAGATTTATACCGTAATTTAATCGATTAGTTATGTCTAAATCTGGTGTCTTTCGATTGAGATTGCTTCATCCCGTTCCATCTGAGTATTGGCTTTCGCTATAGACTGCAATGGTGACATTACTGTTAATTAAACTGCAGTAGTCACGAATGTATTATTCTACGAAGAACCACACATTTCCCGACCACATGAACGGAAGGGTAAACTTGTTCCGCATGCTAATTACGAATTAAATTCAACGAAATGTTACATAGAATTAGTCAAAGAACACACATGTGTGAGTCAGAACTAGGTACATTATCTCCAATGTTAAAGCAATTTCGAACAACGAGTATGGATGACTCATTTTATAATTAAAATACGAATGTTTCTTAAAGTGTTCTATATGCGGCAGACGCTTCAGCAAACTCTCAACTTTCTGACGTTTCAGACGTAACATGTGTTGCTCCAATTATAAGCGGGAAGCGAGAAAGAGCTTATCTGGATGAAAACATCTCGTTAAATATTATGAAATTGCTACTTAGGACAATCGAATTCTAATAAGCCTTGTCATATATTTTGATCTCAGCTATAAAATATATAAAAAAGTTTTGGTAGCTCTTTTGCATTTGTTTTGCATCAATAAACATTTCTTGCAATAAGCATCATCTTAGAGAATACGGGTTCTTAGAGATTTTGTGGAAATAAAATTATTTTAATTTAATATAACAGTATCTTTTGCAATATCTATTGTATTTTAACATTGTACCATACGCAACTAATTTAAAAACCAAATAATTTGTCTAAGAATTTTTATTGTTCCCCTATTCTATCAGTGATAGAACAAAGCGATAACAATAGACGAAGTGAAACAGATTAGCTGTAATTAATTGGCTTCAAAACATTTGCGCGTTGGCTTTTATCGCGGTGACATAAGTTATTAGTACCAGCTGTGTTCCTTTCATTTAGTTCTTTAGTCACGTCTATTTGTTTTTTATTATCATTTAATGAGTGTCGTGAACCAGATTCATTATTTTGTGTCTGTTTAATTTTTAAAATATCATTTTCAATTACTATCATAACCGTGTTTTATATAAGACAATGACATTAAAAGACTTTTGGTTCTTTGTTTAACTACAATTACTATTATAGCTATTTGTATTAGTAACAGATGTGTCCAAAACAAGTGTGATTGATTAATCTTTGGTTATATCAATCAGCTACAAATGACTTAATTGCGTTTAGCACAATGTCTGGTCGGCATTTAAACGGTTAAACAGAAAACATAGTTTGTACAAGTCTGGCAAACCCTCGGACTAATGGTATGTCAACAATGTCTTATTTAGAATACCCTGCAATTAAATATAACTAATCAAGTGTTCAAAAGCTTGTTACTGTTAAATATTGTAGTTTTTAATATTAAGTCCGTTCTCTCAAAAACACATGTTACGTTGATCTAGTCTAGGTTCAAAAATTAGTTTAGTAACAAATGTGGTTATCCTCAAGGTAACTTCGAATTGTATTTCAACGATCTGATTCACTTCATATAGCATGCAAATGCATTTTTGACTAGTGTGACAATGACGTATTAAATTTTATCACTAAAATAGAACGAGAGTACTGTCCCACATACAAACACGTGCGCGTACCACGTCAAGAATGATGGCATTAAAAAACGTGTCCACTAGCAGACGTAGCAAAGACTGTACGTCAGAGATGTTTGAGATGCTTTTGTCTGATGTAATATCGATTCTCTAGTTCTGCTTTAGAAATAGAAATTGATTTTCATCTTCTGCTATTTCCTGGTCAATTAACAATGTCTTAGACTAATTTATAATGTTGAAACTTCATTGCAGCAGTTTCTAAGCCAACGATTTGACTATATTTCGGTTTATTGAGTTAGTTTAGGATTTAGGAAAGGTAACTATTGTTTTTGCACAGTAAATATCTCCATTATATGTGTCATGTTTTTATTGAGTTATTTAAAAATGTTTACTTTTTGCCTTTACGACGAAAAAGTTTTTACTGTACAAATGTCATTTCATCAATAACCTAGCCCTGCCGAAATTGGCTCATTTGCCTCCTCGCTCTAGAATTAAATTAAATATTTTCCTTAAGCTAAACACTCAATCTTACGTCCTCTGCGCATTCTTCTAAATTTGTACCATAAATCGAGAGATGGATGACTGAATCTACTTTCTCGTGTATTTTGATTTGGTCCATATTTTAAGAATCCCAAAGTAATTCATGAGTTACAACAACATTTTGTACATTATTGGTGTATAATTTTTGCACATGAAAGTGTCACCGTTTCCTAAATTATAGTTCATATACTACGTGAAACTTTTGTATCGTCTCGTCTGGCTATTTGGATATTGGCCAATTACTATGAAGATATTAGCAGAGTCGCCGGCGTTGCGGGACCGCGCTGGACCGCAGCGTGATGAGTTACTGGTTTATTTAACTCACTGTCTTGTTACTATCTTAGAGAAATTACTACCTTGGTTTTTTAAGGATTATAAGTACCATATTGTAAATGTATCCCTTCAGAAGATTTTATATTTACAGTAAAGGACAAGTTAAATGTGGTCTTTTCTATAATAGTTTCATGAGAACGCTGTTCGAAAATTTGCATACTAAAATTTTTGAAGCTCTTCTCTTGTCTTCCTTTTGGTCTAAATCTTTACATAAAGATGATTCAAATAAACTAAAAGTTTTATTGGAAACTGTTTACGACAGACAACTTTTAACTAAAAATTAAGTTTACATCGGAAGTGAATTTTTGAAATTCTGTTTTTTGGTCACCATTCCTATTACGCATAACGTAAATAGTTTCCCCCTTTTTTTGTTCTAAGGACAGATGGTCTGGCTCGAATCCAAAGCGTATCGATTTATTTGGAATGTTGCCAGCCACGGAGTTAAGAAATGGAAACAAATAGTTACATCCGGGGCTAATAGAATAGCCGGGGTAAAGGTCTCGTGGAGTGCCGGCCTTTGACGGATTTTCCACCGACTGTTCCTATTATTGCTTCACTTTGATATAGGAATCTGTATCGGTACGTTCATCAGTTCTCACTCAAAAATTTTTGTCCGATTCTTTTCCCTTTGACTGAAGAGTGCCAATTTTCCCTATCTGTTATTGATGTTTCTATGATTGATCAATTTTATAATTGTAGAGACGGAGATGAATGAAACTCTAAATATCGTCGCCTAACGCATGAATTATTTGATACTATGTTTTATTCGTATCTTGTTTGTTTTTCGAATAATTAACTACGTTGTTTTATTTGTTGCAATTTCGTTATTCTGTGGACGCCTTTAATGACCTTTATTTGGTCGAATGTGCCTAATTTAGATGTCTACTTAAGTCGGTTCATTGGTTTTCAAGTGCGACAAGATAGTAATCTTTGTACCTACTAGCAAAAGCCTCAACAATATTACAAGTAACGATTCCATGCTGTTATGTAAGTCTACAATCTTCATAAACAATAGTTGAGTAAAACACATTGCCGACGTACACGGCTTTGCTTTTAGATGAAATAGTTGCATCTAACGTTTAACTACGATAGACTTCGGTTTCATGTTATATTTGTAAAGCTTTTGTTGCTTTTACTATTATATTAGCAACCAAAAATATACAGCAATTTATTCTATTTTAGTTTGCCTTATGCGATTCCATATTAAAACCGTCATATGAGTTAAGAATTCGGTTATTTCGCTAAACGTTGTATTGGCTTTGATGAAATATAATATGAATATTTGAATGAAATTTTATACGAAACTTTCCCCTTGTGAATATAAAATATTTCTATGATAACCGTACACAGAAGTATTTTTATTAAAAAAATATAACTGATTCGAAGTCGGCATGTTGGAATAAAGAGAGCACTACCGAAATGAGGGAAGCATTACCGGAATGAGGAGAGTTCACTGCCAACCCTTTTAGTGTCAAGAACGGCTTTCCGCGTTTTTTTAGAAATCTTCCGTACATTTAAATAGTTTTTACTTTTTTTTGTAAAAAATGGAAACATGCCAGCATTAACACGTGAATATAGCTTCAATATGAACATTACGTTTAATTTCCAGATATAAAACTGACCCAACATTTTTTTTAATATAGTTACATTGTAAGATTTATATTTAATCCCAACAACCTCGAAGTATACATTGTAGCATCTACTATTTGAACTTTTAGTGTTCCGTATTGGATAACAATAGATACGCTTGTTCAAATGCATAGTTTTTTTAATCGCTTTCTTCCTTTCCAATTAGACAGCGTGGTTATAAATCGAATTCTGATGTCGGAAAGAAAGATCACCCAATTGGCACTATGCCAGGTCCGTTGTTGTTGCAAAGGACGACGCTACAATGTCTCCCAGACGTCATTAATATTCATTTATTAGCTTAGCTAACGCCCATCCCTGTGTATGTTAGCAATCGATTGATGGCTTCGCCACTTTGTAATCGGACGATGTAAATAAATTGTCTGCAAAATTGGGAACTGAACAGTTTGACCTATTCTCGATAGTTTATAAAGTGACCTTGTCAAAATGTTAACGAGTGATGTTCCAAAAAAGAAGGTTATACATGTTACGTGAAATTGTCAACGTCAGTTCATAATTCACTGGTGTAATTTGATGTCTAGACTGATTACAAAGAGACTGTGTTTACACCTTTACGGTGACATGTTTATACGGTACGTGCTTCTGGCTATACTCGGGGGTGTTTGATAATGTTGCTGATATGTGTCAGAATGGATCACGAAACATTTTGTGAGCTCCACGCTCAATTTAATTAATTATGTTTGTTGACATCACAACACTTTGTTTTCGCTGGAAATGTTGAGTTTTATGTTATTGGAACAGTGTATTTTGTTAATTAAATATGTTCTGAAATCTGTCTACTTATACAATTGTTTGGTTGTTGTCTTTACTTGAAACATTTTGAATATTATTGCTTTGACTTTCGTCAAAGTTAACTATTCAAAGTTAAAATAGAAATAAATTCAGTTCCTCCTTGGTTACTTACTGAATTGAGTTTATATCTAACTTCAAGATAAATTAGTGGCAAGTTTCCCATTATCTGCGATCTTACAATGTGGGCGCTGTTTCGCCCACACATAATAATCTGTAATAACCGCTTCCAAGTTTACCTTGTTTCCCTTCTTCATTTTGTTTCATTTCTTCAAACTTGGCGCGTTCATTTTTCTTTATTTCGCACAGGTTGTGTTGATCATTCCCCATAAATCATTATTAGCGTGGGTTTTCCCTGTATCCCTTCACTTTTATTTTTCAAGAAAACTGAGATGCTACAAGTTTTTACGGCTTCCCTGTCAATCAAAACTCAGAGCTGGCTTGCAACGTAGACAAATAAATAAAAAAACTAAAGCCGCTAATTAAGGTAGTTGTTGGAAAATATTTAAAAAAATACAAAGCCGGCTGTAGCGTTATTGTTGCATATTTTACACTAACTTTACAATAACTTTTGAAGAAAATAAATATTATTAAACAAAGAACAATCTTGAAAAGCATATACATGAAAGTCAGGTAAAGATCAACAAGTGATACAGCTTCCCTATACGAGAAGCGAACAAACAGCAGAGAGAAGACTTAACAATGAAGCTCTAATGCAAACACCGACTCAGCAAAAACGTTCCGATCGACGATTGTAGGGATGTTGAGCAAATAGCGCGCGGGATCGAGAAACAATGGACCTGTTCTACTCGCGGTAGCGTTCAACTTAGATTGTCTCTGTATTGTATTCGACTTTGTTGTCCGTATGTTACTATTTTTGATTTTTTTACTGATTTTATTCAAGAATATTTTGTAGGTGCATTTTTCAATCCAAACGATATATTTGAATTTCGAAATGCCCTTATTGGTCAGTTTGATTTATTTCATGTCCATGTATCTAAATCTTTTTATCGTGTTTATCGTTTATGAAATTTAATTACGAACATTTCCAAAATCACACACATCACAAAATTGATCACGATCGGTTCGCTTCCAACCTATGTCTTCTAGCCGCAAATTAGAAGTTAACTTAACGTCTCCTTTAAGTCGACTCGGAATTGTACGTATCATTGCAAAAGTTAGTGTAAGCGGTCACAAGTGCGCTGTAATATTAAAAGGCAGTCGGGAGGCGAAGTTAAATTGCGTTGGGCGGCCATCTCAAGCATTAATGGGACCTCCCCGTTCCCACATGGAAATCCGACGCGACTGTACAACTGTTGCATTGCATGTAATACTCGTACTTTCATTAGAATGGAATGGGTTGTTGTTTAATTTAAGTATTTTGATTGAGATTGTACTTTTTTATTGTTTAATGATTTCTATTGTGACTACCAATTATTCAGCAGAGCTTTTAAGGAAAGATGAAATGTGACTAAAAACATTTCGCCGTAGTATAATCAATCATATAATCAAATCATAATCAAAGTTTGCTAAAAATTTACTTCTAGGTTTGAACTCTAGATTTATTAAACTAAAGTTGCCTTCATAATTCGACAACAATAAATTATACAAGATATTTAATCAAGTTTATTTTGTATCTTGTGAATATTAAAATAAATTGCACAACATTTGTTTGCTACAGAACAGCTAACAATTAGAGAATGCAATAATACACGAGTATTCTTAATTGTTGTACAAATAACTGCCAACTCTTTTGTCTGCGCTGTATACACTATGTTAATTTTCACTTTAGTTTGTCGCTCTCAAAGCAATGGAATTATGAATACTGGAATAGTCATAATTTCTTTTGAGCCCAAGCAATAATAATTCATTCGTGATTAATAAAATTTTAAAGGAGCGAGCGTATTAGTGAACCGTATTAAATGAAAATTACTAATTAGATGACTGAAGGTATGAGTGAATTAGGAGATATACATATGTAACGATACTGCGCTATTTAATTTACACTCTGACATCCCTGATTAAGGAAATTGGGACTAAAAATATTGAAACTTTGGAAGTCCACAGATAGGAATTTATTATAAACTTTTCTTTTTGTCTTGATAGAAGACTTTGGTACATAAAATCTTTCCAACGACGTGATAAGTATGTACTAATAATGCGACATAATATCAGACTGATCAGAAACATATGTAGTAGATACTCGTAATTTCCGTGAGTGAAAACAGAAGTGTACATTTATAGTAACATTACGTGTTCATTGAACGCGCTGTGTTCCATTAAATTACGATGTCTTTGAATTATTTCAATTGTTGACGTCAATTCCAGTTTTATATTTCCGCTCTATATCTTTGTATAAATTCTCAGTTAAGATTGTTCAGAGTTGCGTATTTACATTCGCTTCGTAGGACGCGTCTCGTTTTCTAACATCATTAATAGCTTCAAACAGCTTGTCTTACAATTTTCGTGTCTTCTTGATTCTGGTTACCTGTTATTTTTTACTGTCGCGACTTGCTACTAATTAAACTATTGTTTCTAGTCCCTTTTCGTGATTTATTGTGTGTCAAATTAAATATTTTTGTTTGTAATTAAGTTACTTATGTTTAAAGTTAAAAATTGTGGCATATTAATCAATATTATCACAGCTAGAACTTTACCCAGCTGGCTTAAATAACATGACGTTAATCGAAGTAAAATATTGAAGACGAAATTTCACATTATACAAATATCCCCATACAAATATACAAATCAATAATACGTAACACAAAACTCAAAGCGATTCAATTTGCACTCGGCCGATTTTCTGTTCAGTAGACGGGGCGACGGAGCGGGAAATTCAATTTGTTGACAAAAGATGGCGACGCCTTACCTTTTGGATTTTGAACTGTAAAGAAAAAAGCGTTATTTGAGCAGCCGAGCGTGCGACTGGGGGATTGCGGGGAACGACATTTTTATAGTTGTTCCTGAGATATGGTTTGGTTAGCAGCCACTGTGAAATTTATGGCCCAAATGTTTTATTCGAAAAAAACTTTCCATTACAAGGATATATTAGAAACTTTATCACGTTTTAAATGTGAATTTAATTTCAAAAAATTGAATAAGCCCCAAATTAATTTAATAAATTCATTTTGATTAAAATATTTTTAGTAGTTGAAGAACTTTAAGAGGACAAATATACAAACATTGAATTTTATTTTTTATTAATAACCGTACCCGAATACGCTACCCAATTAGGGTTTTATATTATTTTGTTGGGAACCGCACTTACGTTTTTAGTTGGATTGCGGTTATTCAAAATATTGAAAACATTCAAATAGCATGAACTCTATATTGATTGTTAATCATCAACTCTTTGTGTATTCATATACAAAACTAGCTGTTGTTCGCGACTTCGTCCGCGTGAAATTAAAAAACATAGCCTATGTTACCCGGGTATAATGTAGCTTTCTAATGGTGAAAGATTTTTTGAAATCAGCCTAATAGTTCTTGAGTTACTTCAATACAAACAAAAATACAAAGTTTGTCTCTTTATAATATTAAGTAGATATATGTCATCAATATTGAGTTATCCTTTACTATTGATACATTTTGAAGAGTAGATGAATAAAATACCCATTTAATAACCTCCTTCTTTCAGAAATCGGTTATAAATGTCATGCTATTCTATGCTTTACGAAAGTTACGATGAAGGGAATGAACGTTTGTTTGCAGGTATTTCCAAAACGGCTCAACCAATCTCGATGAAATTTTGCACAGATGTAGAATTCAGTCTGTATGATACATACTTATACATGGCTTACTATGTTTTATTTTATTTCAGCGCGGATGGAGTCGCGGACGACAGCTAGCATGTCTAAAAAAATAGATATTTGATATAAAAACATTCCTAATAATAAGTCCTAAATCATATTTTCATAAAGGATGGCGTATTGACGTATAAAATCGTCCGTCGTACGAGTACAACATATTTCTAAGTAATCCGAGGTTTAGTTCCTAACGGTGGAATTCAATAAAGCTGAGCCTGTGTACTTAATGGTTTTCAGATATCTCTCATTTTGTTACTTATAATACTTTCTTTTTAGCCCGCGACCGAAATATGTATTTGAGTATATTTCTTTTGGTAACGACCTTTGGTAAGGTTTCAATAAAATCCTATATTTTCTTCAAAGATTTTCTTTTTAATATGTTTGAACATGTCTCTTTTATTACGCTTTTTATCGCTAGTGAATTAGATTTTAGGACAAGAAAGCTAACTGGTTAAACAAATATTAAACTAGCTACAGATCCTCAGATTTAACTTTACAGTTCGACTGCGCAGTTGAATCTGACGCGTGTAGACATAACTGAGAACTGTGCAGTTCGACTGTGAATTTCAATTTCACGTGTGTACGTCACTGTGCAGTTAAAACTGAACGTTTGTAGCCAGCAATGAAAAAAGTGATGGTAAAATTTTAAGCATGTAAAACTGTGAACTCTTTAATTAAACATAGAAATGACAAAGATCTCTTCTTTGGTGAAAATATACGATTTTTAGACCTAAAGTTTTAGGTTTTGAGTTTATTTCCTCAAGGGTAAAATCGCAACAAACCTAGTTCTATAATTTGTACATTTACATAAAAAACAAGAAAGGAAGAATAGATTTACACAAATTAGCATATTTTACCTAAAGATTGAACGTAAAAGTTTCCTTGATAACGCCTCGACTGTCGTTACTTTTAACGGCTAAGTCTTGTTTGAACTATACATTTTATCTACGTTGAAAAAAACATAAAAACGCATTAAAAGTTAAGATAATTAAAATCTATTTAAACATACAAAATCTACTAACGGTTTTTTTAACATAAAACTTTCAAAATGATCTTTACTACTGCTTCGTTACGATCGTTATTATTAATTTTCCACACTTTAAAATTGTTGATACTCAAAAGTGTGAAAATTTCCTTTCAAAATTTGCCCTTAATTGTAGTTCGGAACATTCGTCGAGTTTGCTTCATTAAAGCACTAGGCCTTTTGTAAACGAGGCTTTGTTCGAAGATCCTAGAATAGGTTGCAAGTGATAAGCGATGTCTACACGCCGATATAGTCAAGATAAACATCGGAGGAAACAACTCACATTTCCTTTACAATGGATGATTTTTGCGGTTGATCCCACCTGATGTTTGGTGGAAAAGTGACAATCTAGGAAATCGCTGCAAGTAATAAAGGCATGCAATATTAATAACAATTATTGTTAAACTTATGTTCGTCGTAGACTGGCCCGTCGTCGGGTGAACGACCGCTTCTTTATAACGTTCTTTATCGTAAAAAGCGAAACTACTAGAGAATATCAAGCGACGTTTAGCTCCTGACTTGTACCGCTATTTAAAACTCCATTCAGTAAACGTTAACGCTCCAGCGCTTATAGTTAACAAGCTTGATTTTCTTCAACATCACATATAATTTCTGAAGCAATGGGGGTTTCTTTTTGAAATCATTTCGTTTCCACCGCCGTTGGTTTAATCCGTTTTAATTGCGAATCTGCAAGCGTACATTGCCATAATACTGCACTCCGACTAAGTATGGAGTTTTCACTCTGGAACTGCGTAATGTGAAAAGGATATTTTTAGAATTACATTTTGTTCGCGTTTATAGAGTTGTATTTTTTAATATAAATGTTATGAAACTGTGGGTGTACATGAAAAAATGAGGGAAAGATTGACGCCTGAAAACCAGTCTCTTGAAATACGCATGATAGAAGATGAAGGCAAAGGTTTCTTTCAAATCCGCTTTACATGATGTTAATGTACCGTGGGACATAATGTCCGACACAAAAAGAGGGTATAAAAATAAAAAAAAACCTTTGCTATCGCTTCAATTAATGGTTTTACTTTTTAAAGATTTTACTGAATTGTTTTGGTAAAAATGCGTAGAAAAAAAAGACTAAGTTAACAAAGACTGGGTGGGGTGGTAATATTTTCAGAGGGCAACCCTGTAGCTCATTCAAGCTCCCATACCAGTTGTGGTTAATGAGGACGCTGCGCTTTTCCAGCCTTTTTTCGCACATTTTTATTGCAGCCAAACAAAACGTTTATGGCAACACTTAGACGCGTCTCCATAATTTATACTTGAAGGTTTCGCCTTATCTTATTATAACAGCTTTGCAACATTTCTTTTAGCGGCTTTTACTTTTTTAGACACCCTTTTGTTATTTATTTTTCTCATTTATTATTGTAAACAATAAGAAAACTCTGTCATAAATTAGCATAACACAATCAAACGAAATTAAAAAAATCTTAAGTAAAACAAGATTTTGTCGCAACTGAAATTAAATATCTTATTGGTTTATTACCTAAAGTGATTGACCAAACTACAAAGAACTCGACAAGTCTATTAGAATATATAAAAGTTATGGGTGTTTACTAATATAGGTCAAAGCGAAAGGTCAGGATAAATTGGCTCATTTCGCACCTTCAACACTCCATGCTATTCCCACTAAAGATGTTTGTTATTCTTTGCCCTTTATTATGATTAGGGAGGTTATTTCACGCAATATTGCCGACATTACGTCAGACATTGTTGGAAATTACCTATAGCTGTATAGATAAGATTTTTATTAATATGTTATTGCTATTTGGTTTTGTGTATTTCAAATGAAATCAGAAAGTTTTCTAAGGTTAAGTGTATATCTCATAGAA
>QDHC01003859.1:204046-215949 GCA_013186455.1 Papilio dardanus tibullus
GGCAATCTCGTCCGCCGTTATCCAACCCCATACACTATCGATCAGGCTGCGTGCAATCTTTACACTAATATTACGTTTTCTATCTATTCGAATTGATTTTCCTTATAAATGTCTATGTTTCTATTCTTGTCCTTACATAAATCTTTGCTTTGAGGCAAAGATTTTGATTAGATTTTTTTTTATTTATTACCTCACAGTGGTGCCGGAGGCCTCATTTTAGTCTACTTTCTCGGTAGGGGAAGTGGATTGGCGGGAGAGGGGACGCATAGGATGAGGTATTATCCTCTTGCTGTGCGTCTCCTCCTCCGTAGATTAAGGGTAGGCAACGCATCTGCAATTGCAGATGTCTACCCCTGCCGGTCGCTTCGGATTTTTCAGCGAATCCTGGTGGTCACAGTAAGTTATAGTAATAACTAAATGCACTATCAACCAAGTTTATCACAAATAATTCTCAATGTGTAGTAAAACTTAGCATATCGCTAGAGTAATAATGGTAGGAATTAAAAAAATATATATCGGTAATAAAATGTTGTAATTCAAATGTTTTTAGTTTTTATTTTAAGACGACAATGAAATTATAATTTCTTTTTTAAGTTTATTTTTACAAATGTGTAGATCAAAATTATTGATTATAAATCGATATTACATTTTATTGTATATTTTCAGTTTGATTCAAATAAATTAGCTTTACTTGAAAATATTCAAGTTAAATTGTTCCGACTCCACGTAAGCTTATCAAAGGTAAGAACAAAAATAGTGAGACATTTCATAAAAGCTGTTTATTTGAAAAGGGTCTAGGGTTGAGGCCGCGTAAACGAAATCTCGGCTTAATATCTTAAAAGGGGAGGGATAACCTTTAAACATCGGCTCTGTTTGTATTACCGAAGATCGAGTGGTTATGTTAAGCAATTGTCGATACTACTAAGGCATTATCTGGAAACTATTTCAATTATTTGATAAAACTTTGTATAGTATTTCTTCAAATTAAAATCATTGAATCCATATTTGATTTATCCGGGGTGCTACTCAATGTAAATGCGCTACAAAGCGATTCGATAGCGAACATCAAAAATAAATGGAACTGATAATGACGTCTAACACGTAACAAGCACATGACTTATCGAATGTCATTTTCAGTGTCCTTTTTGTCGATTCCATCAGCGATATCGCCAATCGAAATATACTTTTGGTAACTCCTTTGTAATGTTTACGACATAAAAACAAGACAAACAAAATAATTACATCAATTTTATAACAAAAGATACTAAAGCCTGTAAACAAAGTGAAGATACGGCCTGTATTGTCCGCATTTAGATGCGTTTGAAATATGAAAGGTCTACCACATTGATAAGCTGTAGGATTAACACAGTTTAAAAGGGTGAAGATTTTCTTCCGTCCTGACCTAAATATTGCTCATCGGGGTTGGGGGAGAAAGCCGCGGGCGTTTCGCGAGTAGAATCCTCGTTTAAATGACACGTGTCGACATTGTAATTGGCGAGAAAATTGAATATAATGGTCACATTTAGACATTCCTTTAGTAAATTTTCGTGAATAAATTGTTGAATAAAAAATTAGTGATTTTTTCTATTTGGTAGCATTGTTGAATAACGTATTAACAATCACGTGGTTATTTTTAATATCTGTAGTAGTTTTTTATGTAAAAATGGGACCAAATGGCAGCTTTTTTTGCAAAAAACAAGAATCCTGATAAAAAGAGGCCTAATTTTAATCCATTTTCCCTTCCTATCCTTTTCCTATAAGGAAATCATGGGAAGGGGAAATGGATTTTCCAGAGGAGAGGACGCATAGGGAGAGTAATTATCTTATAACTGTGCGTCTCCTCAACCGAAGGTTAAGGGTAGGCAACGCATCGGCAATTGCAGATGTCCATAGCAGCAGTCGCTTCAGTATTTCAGCGAGTCCAGGTGCCCCTTGCTCGTTTGCCACTTTTTAATATTAAAAAAATAACACATAAATCGGATCAGAACTCGCTGCGTAATTCTTGTAGATACACAAAAAACAATCATCGACTCAATAATCTCCTTCTGTTGGAAGTCGGTTTAAACAGCAAATAGCAGAGTTATTACGGAAGAGCAGTGGTTCATACTATATAGCTCTTTGAAACTTTTATTTTGCAACTTTTGTAACTATTATTCTCTTTTCTTTTTCTTTCTTGTAAGAATAACAAAGATATGAAATATTCCTCTTCTGTATATTAAAAAAGCCTTTAAAAATATATCTTAAGATAGTCTTTGATTAAAATGTATTTCGCGATGTTAATAAGGAACTCGGCGGGCAATCTGCGAGCAATTTGATTTTCGTCGTAAGCCGGCTGTTAACTTGTAATTTTACACATCAGCGTGGCTCCGGTCCAGATTAATCCACCTCGATCCCATCTAAATTAATATTCTCTTAAGAATATTTTAGCTTATATTTTGAAATTTTTTTAACTACCGAAAATGGTATTTTCAAAACATATCGTTATCTCTTTCTTAAAGGACATGAGCGGGATAACAATGTTGTCTAACTCTCTAGTGTTTTAACAGTGTTTTCCGAGAAAATAATTCTGTTATTACTCGTCGAAAGGAAAAACACAAAAATTTACTGGTAAAAAAACATTAATTATATCGTATAAAACTAAAGCGAGCGATAGATGCTGTTTTAACTGTACAGTTCGACTGCCCAGTTAAAACTGACGTGTGTAGGCAAAACTGAGAACTGTGGGGTTACTCAAAGTAAATACGCTACGAAGCGATTCGATAGCGAACATCAAAAATGTATGAAACTGACATTAACGTTCGATGTCTCACAAGTGACAAGCACATGACTTATCGATGTCATTGTCAGATTTATACATTTTTGTCGATTCCTTCAGCGATATCGCCAATCGAAAAATACTTTGGGTTACCGCCCTGTACAGTTAGAATGTAAAGATCAAATTGACGTGGGTACGTCAATTTTAACTGCTCAGATAAAAAACAGAACGTCTGTAGCCGCCTTTATAAACACTTCATAATTCGGACTCTAATACGTCATCGTTAATTATAAGTCTAAATCACACACGAACACTGTACGTTATAACAGTAAGTTTAATTACGTGAAATATTGGAGGGTAAAGTCAAATGAAAACCGTTCATATACATTTTGCGAATTGAAATCCGAAGTGGCCGAGGTAAAAGCTCGGTGGTATTCGACAAGCAAACAGATTGCTTACACGGCGACGCGTAAACATTTGAGTTACGGCATTGTGGGAATACAATACTCACAGAGATAAATACCTCACCGTCTCGCTATCTGTACAGTAAATGCTACGTTTATCCAATTTTTTTAATCGATTTTATAACTTTATATTCAATTTAATAACGAGGAAAAAATTGTATGTTTGTATTTTTATTTATTGAAATAATTCAAAAACTACTGGGACCGAGTTTTGAAAATTATTTAATCGTTAGGTACATGGGCCCCCAGTAACATAGGCAAATAGTAACAATAACAGTATCTTTTAATTCAGAAAACAGGCTAGAAAGTTAATAAAATAAGTAAGTAATGGCGTGTGTCACTTAAAAATCTGTCGCTCTTCGATCACAGTAAACAGCTTTTATAGTTAAACATACTCGTAAATTGTGATCAATAAACAAATCTGTTGGGGCATCCGATACGACACGAAGACCTGATAACCACAATTATAGAAGGCAAAA
This sequence comes from Papilio dardanus tibullus, assembly GCA_013186455.1. Lineage (NCBI taxonomy): Eukaryota > Metazoa > Arthropoda > Insecta > Lepidoptera > Papilionidae > Papilio > Papilio dardanus. Next base: position 207,745 of record QDHC01003859.1, read on the forward strand.
TAGAAGGAAAGAGTAAGAGAGGAAGACCGAGGGCAAGTTACATAGACTAAATAAAAAAGAAAGTGGACATCGTGTCGTTTCAGAAGGTCAAGATGTTGGCACAGCACAGAGGGTTGGAAAGGACTCCACCGACAAGGTTAAAAACCTTAAATTAAAGAAGAAGAAATCTTACCACAGAACTTGTAAATAAAAACATAGTATACTTAAACTAAACTAAGTTTAGAAGAAAGCAAATTAACAAGGAAAGTATAATGTGAAAAAAAATCAAGAATACAAATCTAAATGTTACAATATCATTTCCTTCCATAAAACTAATGCAGCAAATTACTATAAATAAATCAATATCTATGTAAGCTTCGTTTGACTGAGAGTTTTTTCCGGTATCGTAAAACCGTTCTAATCTTCTTATACTGCGTATTAAAATATTTATGTTCGATTCACCACAAGTTTTAAAGATAAGTGAATTTAGATCACCTGGGAACATCCGGTCGTAACACGATAATGTGGTATTTGTAACATCCATTAATATTTTACGATTGATTTTATTGCAATAAGTGGTCGTACTGCGACGTTACAAGTAGATTACTAAGAATTAATAATAATACTATTGTAATTCATCTCATTTATTACTCGGTAATTGAATACCTTTCTTCGAGACGAATATTTCGAGTGACCGGACTATAAGTTTAAAAAAAGTTTTTAAGTTCGGGTTCTCTCTAATAACGGGATCTGATGTAGCAAGGTTCGTTGGACACATGTCGTCATCATCATCATCGTCGTCACTATCACTTTATTGTATGACAGTAAAAAAAACTAAACACTAAAAATATAAAATTCGTCGTCGTATCCCCGTATAATGTTTAAAAATAGAATCTAATATAAATAATAGTAGAGTAGAGATACAATATATCAAACATAATAGTTTTCACTGCACACTTACATCTATTTAGTTGCCACGTCGATAAGTTTTTCGTCGGACACGACTCTCCCGCGTGATAGACGTGTCAATGACGTGAACAATGAAAAAACTTTTTGGACGACGTCCACGGCCGCGGGAGAAAAAAAACTTTTTAAAATGCTATAAATCAAAGCCGAACGCACTTAAGAGCGCAACGTCATTCATTCAGCCAACTAGTACTATAATCTGTTATGAAGGTTGGATTATCACAGAAATATTAACTCGAACAAGCAAAAACATATGACATACGATTGGTACTCGTATAGCAATATTTTTTGCTATTATTATTTGAGCGTCTAAGTAAAGAGTTGAAATCGTCAAAGCCATTGTCTTCAAATATCCATGTAAAGAGAAATAAACAATGTTTGTAGAGGTTAAATGTAATATTGAATATTCAAGCAAATCAGTAATTTAGTTGCAAGAATTATCTTTGGATAGCTATGCAAATCTTCACCACTCTGACGTCATACTAAAACAAAAGAATGTTTCCACAAAGCAACCATAATATTTCCTCTATCGCCATCACCTTTGCCGCCAACACTCAAGGAGGCTTTATTCTCTTTTCTTTTACAATCTCAGTCTAACGCTTGTCTAAGAATGTGAGCAATCTAGATCCACTTACGTCGTCTGATCTAAGCTTTTGGTCGTTATTTTCTGGCTCGCTTCCAGCCAGTCTTTATCTGACTCTTCCGACTTGAAATCTCATAGTGTCAAGCTAACATCGATTTGGAAATAAGGATTATTCACACGTTGCTTTAAAAATCGGAATTTTAAAAGCACTTATGTCTTAAGCAAGTGTCAAGGATATCAGGTCCAACAATGCTATCTTCAATAAGTTTCTTTGATTAGTATATTGGTAGGATTTTTAAACATTCTATCAATCTCTTATTATTATTTATGACAACTACCAAATTAACAAGAATCAATGCCAGATTATCAATATAATAAGTATCGGGTGATTGAATTGTATCGGATTCACTCGAAGTTAATAAGAAAAATTGAGCCTCCGGCGTCTAATGTTCTCCAGTCCAAGAAATAATAAATGTAACTTTTGTAGCGGTGCAAGTGTTGAAATGGCAGGCGCGTCATGGGGACCGCCATCTACAACCGGCTGCCGGACCACGTCACAGCGGCTTCCAGCCTCGCTTCTTTTAGGACTAAACTAAAATCTTGGCTGCTACAGAAAGCCCTTTATTCAGTAGAAGAATTTTTTGAGCTTCACTTGTACCATGTTGTTTTTATATAAATTGTTAGTTTTTTTAATAACCTGACACAATTATTTTTTCTTTAAAAGCCGTGTAATTTATATTATCAATAAATTATTTGTATTTATATTTTGCAGGATCATGTAACTATTCGATCTGCATATCAGCTCAAACCCTGCCACAGTCTGTTAATTCTATTTATACAGTTCGCTAACCACTAGTACCGTCTGGCATTCTCTCGAATTAACAACGGCTTAGTACTTTTCATTGACGTAATGAGGCTGCAATTAATATTGCCAGACTTGAGATCTCATCTGGTGATTAATTTTGTTTGACACGTGCAATGCTTCTCTCACGAGAATAGCATCCTTTGAGCTCTGTCATGCTTTGTCAATGTATTGACGACCTGTTACGGTGTCTAGACTCCTTGGCAACTAAGCTTATCATATAGATGATGCCAAGACTTATTTGTAGAAGGACAAGCCACATACATTTTGTTTTCTTCTTTAAAACTTAAAATATCTACCAGAAATCCTTGTCACCATAATAAAACTTGGCGGTATATGTTATGCGTAATCGTCACGTCGCTGAATATTTTACCGGGTCCATACATAAAAATAAGGGAACCGCCACTCGTCTATCACATGTCATGTTCCTTTTACCTTGTCTTCGTGATTTATATAAATTACCACGTTCGCTCCTTTATTTGTATTTTGGAAGTTACCCGTGCCAATAGTTGAGTTTGAGAATTCAAAACTGCTACCGTTTCGGAACTTTATTACGTTGAATTCAAATTAAATAGAAGCATACGCTAGATGTCGGCGTTCAACTTTTAATTGAATCCAGTTACCTTTGCTTTCGATAGACGAAACTTCTTTAATAATTACAGTTTTGCTGAATCACGTATGGTCTAATTAAAAAGAGATAGCTTTGTTTATACAAAGCTATCTCTCTTTAATATATCTATAAATTTTTATAAATTTATGTATTTATATGAATGCGTCCGTGATTGTGTAATAGCCACGTTTTGGAATTTAGTTGAAAAGATTGTTGGATATAAAGAGGACATGTCTGATTTTTAATCCTACTATCTCAGTTTCTTTTCTAGAGAAAGTGAGAATAGACAATATGTTTTGAACAGTCTTCTTTGCTCACAATTGCAAGTTTACGTTTTTTTATCCATTATACAGTCTGTAACTTTTGCAAGTATTCTACATAATAATAGTAACTTTGTACTTATAATTTTCCGCTTCCGCCTGTGCCTTGGAGTGTTACACAGTTATGTACGTAAATTGATATTCCTGCCATATTACCAATGAAATGCTGTCAGCGAGCAACGAACTTCGTACTATTATTACAGTTTGTAAAGGAGTTAAATATTTTTATTTTATTTTAGTAATTAATTAAATTAACTTTTGCAGATCTCCAATGACTTTATAAGGTTGGTTATTTTATAAAATTGGGGTGACAATAATGTGCAAAAAAAATAAAAATATAGTTACGTTTGAAAATAATTATGTGTACTGGTGTACTATTAAATAACTCAGAATATTTATTTAATACCAGCAAATCCTGAATATTACTTGTAGTTCGCCATTCAAAGATGCTTATTCCATATTTCTCGAAGCCATGCAAAGAAAATTCATTCCTTCCTTGTATTGCTGTTCGAAAAGGAAGTCACAAAGAAAAGCAGCAATGTAAGCAACAATAAGGGTACGAGATTTCTACAATACTGTGCAATGTACTTTTGTAGTTTAATATCGTAAGTATTGAGTCTTAAAGATTATCTTGATAAAGACATCTGTATTTAAGAGTTAGATTTTTTTTATTATTTTCCCATGTATAGTTACCGATCTAGGGATGCACTGGCATTGGCTTATCGTTGAATATTGGGACACGCTGTATATTATCAAAAATAATATTATTACATAGCTTTATAATTGATATTAAAAAGAGAAGTGTTAACGTAGTCTTTAAAATGTGTCAAAGTACACAATGAGCAAATAAAGACTTTATATTATTGAAATATGGTAATATATATCTATATTATAAACCTACCAATATTACAAAGAGAGAGACTTTGTATTTTTGTTTGTATTGAAATAACTCAAGAACTACTGGGCCGATTTCAAAAATTCTTTCACCATTAGAAAGCTACATAACCCCCGAGTAACTATATTGTTTAATTCCACGCGGATGAAGTCGCGCACAAGAGCTAGTATTATTTATAATTAGGTAAGATTCTACAAGATATTAGTAGAGACTGGCAACATCTGTTCAGTTTGAACTTCAGAACTTTCGCCATACACTTCGACTTGTTCCAAGTAATCAATGTGCAATATAAGTACTTTATAAGCTCATATCGTTGGAAATTACTTAAAGTTTACATAACTTGTATCACATTTATCAAGTTAAATTTGGTCTGGACCTAAATGTATAGCGTCCATTCAAACGAGCGCTTTTTCAACGCGCGCTTAAAAACGTTGATACAGAACAAATGCATTTCCATGTACCTATCTGTTCACACAAAGTTTGAGCGCTGGACAAACGAAACAAGAGTCATTTTAGAGCGATCGAATGAGCGACGGCGATAAAAAACCACCATCGCCTACGTTATAAAAGAGTCCGTGTGATTGCAAGCTAAGAAGCAAATAACAAGGTTACTTAGTTCGATTTCTTTTGCATCTTTATCATAGTTAGTTTCTTAAATAAACATGCTTATTTTACCAAAACTGTGTAACGTATTTCAAGAAAGAAGTGTTTTAAAGACGCTTATTTTGACAAAAGTATGGCGTATTTCAAAGAATCAAATATTGACGTTGATTTATTAAAAACACAATTTCGAATCCATTGTACCGTCTAAGTTGTAAAAATGGCGCTAACCCAATTATAGGCGAATAAAGAAACTTCGTAGCTCAGGAAATAAGTTAACACGACGTTAACCTAACGACGCGATTTGAACCTCGCTTCAATTTTGCGACCTCATTTATTCAAATGCTTCTTTGTACTACTAACAAGCTTTCGTCACTCCGATCGTGACTGTGGGGTTTATAAATCATGATTCGGATCATTTCATTCATTCAGATGGATAGAAAGTTCAAATAGCTTTACACGAAGTGGGTGTTTCAAAAGAAATTCATTTGATTTGTTTTTTTAATGTGAGGCGTACGCGTGTCCGCCCTCGGAAAGCTAAGTAGAGATTAACCTTTGTTGTGTGTACGAGTATAATCTATGTTCAAAGTGTAACATATTAGTTTGTATATAAGTAGTTTGTGATTATAAGTTTACTTTATTTCTGAATCGTTATTTATCCATTTATGTAATGTCATTTAGTGTTTATTTGCCCCTCCTACGTCACTGTCGTGATTTGATCCGTCTGTTTTACTTCCGGATTCATAACCCTGCTTCATTACACTGATGTCGCGCAAAAAACGGTCTAACGCCGAAGAAAATCTCCGTTTTTGTCACGAACTCGGTCGAATGAAGCCAGGGTAAAAGGCATAAAATAAATGTTATTTACTGGTGTATCCTTTTTGTTGTTGTTTTGTTAACCTTTTACATTAAACAAATATTTGCAAAGAACCATTTAAAATTTAATGAACTCTACAAAACCACGGGGAGTATCAAAATTAATCTGTGAATTGATGTTTTCATTAGGGATTGCAGACTTCATGTTAAATAATGAAAGTTGCCTGTTTGTGTTTGCTTATTTCACCGCTAGGGGATTACATTACTAAAATACATTGAAATTATTAAATATTTGTGGTTACATAGTGATTGAACTGTGAGTCTAAAGTGAAAATAGTACTGGAAGGTTACCCAAAGTACATTCGCTACGAAGCGATTCTATAGCGAAAGTATGTATCGAACGGACAATGAAGTTCGATATTTCACATGTGACAAACACATGGCTTATCGAATGTCATTGTCAGTTACATACATTTTTGTCGATTCCATCAGCGATAACGCCGATCGAAAGATTTCTATTCTAGGAGCGATACTATAGCGAAGGTCAAAAATGTATGAAACTGACAATGACGTTCGATATTTCACACGTGACAATTACATGACTTATTAAATGGGATTGTCGCTTTTATACATTTTTTTTCAAAATTGAGAAACTCCATAAGTAATTAAGCATTATTTTTTTAATCAAAATAATCTTTTACTTAAATAAAACACTAAAATAATTCAATATAAACATTAACAAAAAGGTAAACTGAAAATTCAATCTAATTGAATCACAATCAAAACGATAGCGCATTGAAATGAAAATTGGTTCTTTATTGATTTCCAAAAAGTTAACTGCGGCTTCGGTCGGCAGGAAAACAAACCAAATACTTATAGCTGCTGATTGGTTCCGTCTGTAATTTTCACAATCCTATTTGAGATCAAAGGGAACCTAATTAAAAACGGCAAAAGAACGTAATTTGCGAAAATCATTACAGGAAAAAAACTCGTTAATAACTTCTCTACAATTTTAAATAAGAAAAAAGCTAATTCTCGATGTTATTTTGTTGTTCAACTATTTATTTCCTTCTTTGACTAAAACTTGGATATGGTATTTTATACTAAAATTATTATTTCCAAAGCAAGTATTTTATTTTTTATACGTGCCAATTAAAATTTTAATATTTTATTATCTCGTTATCAAATATACAAAGGCTTAATACCTTGATGAAAACGTCAATCATTCGGGTTTTAAATAAAGCTTTTACGTCCTAAAATTATAAACAACCCGTCCCAAATATTTACAAAGTGAAGTCAATAATCCATACAATATTTATTCATTGTACGGGTCTTAGATAAGGCAACACAGATCTGCAATTCAAACAAGCATTTACACGATTTTTCAACGCCGCCGGCGTTGACGATTTTATAACGCTCTCATCATTACGAACATTGCAAAATTAACCTTGTTTCTTTCGTCCACTGCTCAAAATACAACGTTGCGGGATTGTGATTTTAAATCGCCTCCGTATGATACACGGAAATGCATGTTCCAACTCATCGCTTCTTTAAAGTCGGCGTAGGCGGTTTTTTCGCTTAAACGATCGCTGTAAAATAACTCTTGTTTCGTTAGTCCAGCGCTCAAAATTCAGCGCTGAGCGACAAAAATTTAAAAGCGGCGCCGTGTGAACAGATACACGGGAATGCATGTTCCACGTCAACGCTTTTTTAGCGCGCGTTTAAAAAGCGCTCGTGTGAATGCGGGCTAAGTCTCTAAGCGCGTTACAATCTCCTACCTTAAGGCTTCATTACACCGAGTTCGCGATTAAAAACAGACTTACGCCGAAGCAAAATCTCTGTTGTATCGCGAACTCTGCTAATCTAGCCGTAGGGTTAGAGATAAAGGTTTTAGGCGTGAGTCAGTTACCAAAATCGCAAATTAGCTTACCTTTGTATTAAGGGACATATTATTCTCCTTGTTCAGGTCAAACGTCATCCAAGCTTTGACATAATCATGTCGGTAAACCACAAGGTAAAGCCAATGATTGACACAATGTTAACAGGTCACGGTCTTCAAGTGAATCGTTAAAACCGCAAAGATTACAGGCAACATGGCCAGGATTCGTTGAAAAATCCGCAACGACCCCGGCCTATAAACATCTACAATTGCAGATGCGTTGCCTACCCTTAATCTATAGAAGAGGAGACGCACAGCAAGTGGATAGTACCTCTTACTATGAGCCCTCCAATCCACTTCTTCTTCCCAGGAAATAATAGGAAAAGAAAGTGCACTAAAATTATGTCTCCGGCATTACACTTGCCAGACTAATTACGGAATAGCCTCCATTTGACGCCTGTCTTCTGTGTGGTCGTGTAATGTCAGCGGGCGAGCTGGTCGATTCGTGCGATGATGTTAAAGCGGGCACTACCACTGTTAGTAGGTTGTAGGTTTTCGCAGTTCCTTGTTCGTTTAAATATGTTATTAAAATACGTAAGCGTTGTGAGAGATAAAAAAAAATTGATTTGATCTATGACTGATTTAGTTGTCTATTAATTAGTAGCATTTTGGCACCCGTAGCATGATATGAAGCT
>QDHC01003859.1:216579-239551 GCA_013186455.1 Papilio dardanus tibullus
GCACAAATACTTTACCTAAATAAAAATAACAATAACAAAGAATATTCATTTAACTTATAAATTAAGTAAGATTTGGAAGTCATGCAAAATACGTGCTATTCGTGGAGTTGAACTACACTATACTACACAGCACTACTAAGTAAGATTTAGACAAAGTTAAATGCTTTAAATATAATATTATATGCTTGTATTCAAGTAGATGAACACCACAAAAAGCTTAAAATTATTTGTAGAAATTGTTACAAGGGCCGGAATTTCAACCGCGGCATAGTTCCGATATTAAACTTTGTCATTTCAAAAGTGACCATATACCGAATACGTAGAGTACATTTTACATCGACAAAGTGGAAGGTCAGATTGTCACGGCGTAAAACCACCATTAATCCAATACATCGGTTCCCGGCGACTCGACGAATTTCTCGCCGTGACCAAACATTTGTCGATATGTCACTCACAGTGATGTGGTCACTACACTGCGGTTTATCACATTTGTTACCGTTAAAAAATACCGGGAAAACAATGTACGTATAAAAAAATATTCCTAAAATATGATACAAAGTGTAGTTATGCAAAATAGCAAAGCAAAATAGAAAATTCTCAATTTGTCTATCGGCTTTCTGGGTTTAAAGAATCTTGTCTATGTAAAAATTTTATTCTTATAACTTTGGTTTGTTTTTAAAAGACTTTAAAAGTAAAATCTTCTAAACTATCAAATATTACTAATTGTCAGAACCCAATATAGATTAGATTTAGACATTCAAGATGCCTCGGTGTACTGAAGGAAATGCAGGTTTAAGTAACTATCACTTTAATTATTTTCCTTTATACAACTTACTTGTTTTACACCTCCATAACTGAATGTTTTACCGCCTTGTCACTGTCAATTCAGTGTTGCCATTTCTACAACTAAACATTTTTGGGCTTGGAAACTAGTATTTTCGATTTAAATGAAACAATAAATTAGCATATCCTAACAGGTATATAATTTAAATTTATCATAGTGCCAGCTAGTAATTGGATAGAAAGGAATCGCAGTAAACAAAGTTCAATTCTGCGTACGGAATGTAATATTTGTAAGTGGTACATAAATATATCTATTACTTACTATGTTGGTACAACGCCCGTAAGTCATAAATCGTTATTCGATACTACGGTTAGAACTTCGGTTAAATATAAAGTTATAGGTACGTGTCTATTATAAATACTAAATTTTTAAACATATTTACAAAAATAATCAAATATTTAATGTTAGCACAAACTGATGTAACGCAAAACCCAAAAAAAAATATTATGTTTGCATTTTCATCTGACTGTCTGCTTGGACTTTGAACAAATGTTCGATCGAAAATTATCTGCCTTTTATGTAGAAGACTAGCTGTTGTTCTCGACTTCGTCTCCGTGGAATTAAAAAAAACAGCCTATGTAAATCGGTGATAATGTAGCTTTATAAAGGTGAAAGATTTTTTGAAATTGGTCCAGTAGTTTTTGAGTTATTTAAATACATACAAAAATAAAAAGTTTCTTTCTTCATAGTATCAGTATAGATTAAACCTAACCTAACATTCAATATAAGAGTTAACCGTTTCAATTATGTTAAATAATTATCATATTAATCAAGTTAATAAACAACGATTCTAATCATAATATCGTCTTTAACATGTTACATCAAGCGAAAATATAACTGCTATTATTTAAAGCTATTCCGTCATTAACTTTTTACCGATCCGCTATTTTAAATAGATTTGTTACTCAATACAGACAACGTTCTGGTAGAGTTGCCGTATGGCTCCTACGGGCATAGACGTAGAGCAAAAATTTATATTTTTCTTTAGAGCCATTTTTGTGTCGATACGTAATCAGGACTCGGAAATGTGCTTATGTTAAGAGAACATTGTATTCAAAGTCTCATGACTTTATCAGGATCATTATTTATAATATTTTTCGTTTTATTTTATTAAATTTCAATATATTTAAATTCTGATTTCAGGAATATAACGATCTAGAATACGTAATTGAAAAGTATAAAATATAATTTTGCTGAAAAAAGAGTTATGGCACTCTGCGTCGGATCCGTCTTTTTTCCGGTATATATTAGTGAACCTTGGCTTACCTAAATTAATGGAAAAATTATTACATTCGACAACAATAGTCTTCTTGGCCCTGACTTCTATTGACGTGCAAGTTTTTTGTCGATTGTCAAAATATTATGCTCATCTGTATTTATTTCTCTATATTGCTAATTAGCTGTGGTATTTCCGTAATATTTTTTTTATCAAATCTCTAGTTATTTGCAATAACCATTAATAATTTTTGCCTAGCGATTAATTTGTTACTACAATATATGTTTCTGGGCTGGCTAGAGTGATCCAAGACCTGGCCTCACGCAAAATACTCGCCAGTGGTAGAGTTGCGGAAACATAGCCCCTGCTACTACTACTTTATGTTTGTTTTTTATTTTCAATGCTCATATATAAAATGCTACCGTATTTTATGGAAATACATTCTAGGATAGCGCAGTGTAATTCCATATTTTTCTGAATGTATCTATACCGTCGAATATCTTGCAACAAACTTGAAATCGAGTCGGAGTTAGGTTATAAAATATACACCCGCTGCTCGGAAAAGTTAGTTGCATGTTCTAATATAAGAATTTTCTATATCTGACAAGTCGCGTTCAATGTAAATTATATGTGGGCATGATAAATGTGATAAAATTCAGTAGCTTTCTAGTTTTGTAGTGTCTTTGTAGATGTTATAACATCTTTCTTATGGCCGAATGTTTAAATGCTACTCAACGTGTAAGAGCGTCTTATCATGTCCACGCTTAAACTCCAAATTCAACGGCGATCTCGTTTAAAATTCGCTAAAATTAGGCCTCCGACACCACACTCATCAAACATGGAATGGCTTCCATTTGACGCCTGTCTTCTGTGTGGTTGTGGTATTTCACCGAGAGAACCGGCTAATTTGTGCAAAGATGTTAAAGCGGGCTCTACCACTGATATTTGAGTGGCGTATGTACATACGTTTGTTAACCCACCTATATCAGTTGTATTTTAATTTTGAATAATTGATTCTAGTGTAGAACATATATGTTTTGTTTGCTATGTCTGACATATTTCTAGAATCTTTAATTTCGTCTTGTATTTAACACCCACACACGCTAATAACTTTCACACAATTATCCACCGCTAAAGCAATATTCTTTTATGTAATTAGTGTAATCAGTTTGACGAAGATTTAAAGCATTGTTTTTAGCTCTGGCAACTGAAAATTTTATTTCAAACGGCCTTTGTCGCAGACGTTGAGAAATCAAATTGTCATTCAGAAAATATTATTTCTTGTTTGATGGGCTCACGTTAGTCGTTCGTAAAATTAATGGTGACCGTTGACGATATCCACCTCGACAGAATAGTTATTATTAAAATAATAATTGAAGATAAATCAAAAACAATCGCTCGTCCTGTCTACTTTTAATAAAGTAGATATTGTCATGCCAAAAACTATCTGTTGCCAGTAACTCCGTCTGCGCGAAACTAAAAAAATATAGTAAGTTGCATGTGTATATGTTCTTCCACACTATATTATACATCTGTGCAAAATCTCATCTAGCCATTTTGGAGTGACAATAACTAACGTAGATCCATCGTAACTTTAGTATTTATAATATTAGTTACTAGCTGTTGTGCGCGACTTCGTCGGCGTGGAATTGATTAATATAGCCTATGTTACTCGGTCTAGTAGTTCTTGAGTTATTTCAATACAAACAAAAATACAAAGTTTCTTTATAATATTAAGTATAGATATTTCGTCGAGCAATGTTTGGGGAAAACAGAAATGAAGTATATACAAGTGAATCATGAAAACTGGCAGTTTACCTGACTACTAAACAATCAAGTTAAATACTAAGAAAATACAAAGTTTCCAAATGTCATTGTGTAAAAATAGTCCATTATCCCATTCTATCCATTAAATCAATGACACCGAGTCGCCGTCCAACAATGTGCTAATAAATGCTTTCGTAACCGTTATTTATAGCGTTTTGTTTCTTTTAAATAAAAAAAAGGTACGAAAATATTTCACCTTTTTATTTTTGATTTTCAACAGTGACTAATCGTGAAAGGTTTTTTTAGTAAAATTTTTTCATTAGTAATACAAACTTAGATGCAATTGGTGTAATTGAAAACTATTTTACGAGTATATAAATTAGGTAGAAAGTTTTCTGTGAAAAATGAAAACGCGCTAAAATATAAGAAAAATATTGGTAAATCTGCCATCTCCTAACGGAGTTTGGTTGGATCATGGTAACTTGAACTTTCGACACACCAGCTCTGAAAATATTTAGAACGCGTACTTTTGTTGTGCCCAGGAAGGCAATACAAGTACTTAAAAGGAAAATTATACGAGTAACTACATTGTTGATATTATCCGGAACAAAGTAGTTCGATATTAACTCGTGGGCTTAAATCTTTATCAAAAGAACCATTGTATGGAACTACTGCTTCAAACTTTATAGTTACTGCTTTACTTGTGTTGAGTATTATCCTGTGTCCTCAACAGTATCCTTACATAGTATAAAACAAAAACGCTTTTTTATGTTTGTCACTATATATGCTTGAATCTTTAAAACTACGCAACGGATTTTGATGTGTTTTTTTTTAATAGATAGAGTGATTCATAAGGAAGTTTTTCATGTATAATACATTCACAATATAGTAGAGTAACACTGATTATTTAGAGGTTTTTAATATGATGTCGTAAATTAACACATTTTTAGCGCTTACATTGCAAACGCTGCAGTATTTAGTATCAGCACTATACCGATTTGCACCCGTGAGAAGCCGGGGCGGATCGCTAGTACTATTATATTCCGACAAACTTTACTTACTCTGTGAAAGTGAAATTAAAATTCAATATCGTAGTCCGTAGAAAGAGAAAGGTATAGAAATGGCTATAGCGTATACGGTAGAGAGACAAAAAATGCCTTAGACCATGTCATAGGTATGTTGAGTGTGTGTTGAGTTTACAATCTGCAGGTCCCGAGTTCGAATCCCGCCATGTCCAATATGTTTTTCGATGTACATATTTACCCGACGCTCTTACGATAAAGGAAAACATCGTGATGCAGCCTGCACATATCGACAAAGAAATTCAAACATATGTGCGAAGTCGACCAACCCGTACTGGGCCAGCGAGGTTGACCACGGCCTGATCACCCCTTGGGGTAGGCTCCGCGCCTCTCGGTGGGGACTTGGGACGCTTAGTGAGCTGGTTGGTTAAGCAATAATTAATAATAAGGCGCTAGTAGTAGTTGAAAATATAATTAGATTAACATTAGATAAAACCTTATTTTTGATCTTGGAATTGTAGAAGTTATAATATTATTTTGGTTAAATGACGTACTGGCCACTAGGATACGAAAAAAGAATGTTGAGAAAAAAAAAATAGAAAAAATGTCACCAACGAAGAAAGAACAATTTTTTGTAATAATATAATTAAATGTTAATTTGTACATAATATGAATGTGAACAACAAATAAAGAAGTCATCAACAGATGATACTAGTTTATTTTCAAACACTGGTGATGATGAAGATGATACTAAAATACAAAGTTCCTTATAATATTTGTACAGATTTTGTCTATACTTTTTATACAATTTAAATTTCGGAAATGGCAGTATTTAGCTGTTATTGTAGATCTTACTTAATGCGATCTCACCTTGACCGAATATCATCTTTAACCTTCAAAGTAATCCTCGTATTATTTCCTAAATTAAAATCATGAATTTTCATATCTTATAAAAGGTCTCGAATGAATTCAATTATTTAATTAACATAAACATTACTATGAGCAGTCGACTGAAACGTTTACAGGTACTAAGTTATTCTACTCGCATATCTATACAAAAAGGAAAGATTTGTATTTTTGTATGTATTGAATCCCGAAACACGGAAACGTGGAGGACTTTAGGCGAGGCCTATGTCCAAGGACAACCTACTAAAGCAACTGGAAGGTGAAAAGAAAAAAAATTAAACTTAACTTAAAATTAGTAACTTACGCGCAACATGTAAACAAAATGGTCTGTGAATAAAGGCTTATCTTATCTTATCTTTATTTATTGAAATAACTCGAATTCTATTTAATCCGATTTTAAAAAATCTTTCACCTTTAGAAAGCTACATTATCACAGAGTAACTTAAGCTATTTTGACTTTTAATTTCTCGCGGACGAAGTAGCGAGGAAACGCTAGTATATTAAAATTCAAGGTTAATTAAGTGAGAAATATAATAAATGATGCTCGCTGTAAAGTTTTTCATATCTCTATTGTTTGGTTGTGAAAAAGTTTTTTTCGTTTTGTTTTTAATAATAACAATGGATTTGTTCTTTTTGTTTTTATTTCGATCTTGATGTTATATAAACTGTTTTTGTTTTGTTTCGGAAACTTTTGACTATAAATCTCGGTAGGTGGCGGTATCTATAGATATTTTTGTAAATCTACACTAACTTTATAAAGCGAATTTAGAGATTAAAAAAAAAACACTATTAGGAAGCTGTGCAGTCCCCGAGTGACATAGGCATTTTTTTTAATTCCGCGCGGATAATGACAGCTATGTTGCAAATAATACATTTCTTGTAAGACACAACCAATAAAAATAGGCAACATAAGCTCATATAAAATCCATACTAGTCTATCGGCCGAATGTTCTACCTCCACTTAAATACTTCGTTACGTAAGCGTCGCTTAAAATCTAACAGGCTTCAAAATAGGTATAAGTTATTATTTTGATTCCATACAGTACCGAGAGTAAAAGTTGTTAAGCAATATATATATTTTTTTTTATATTAAAAAGTGGCAAACGAGCAAGCGGCCACCTTAATTCGCTGAAATAGCGAAGCGACCGCTGCCCATAGACATCTACATTTGCAGATGCGTTGCCTACCCTTTATCTTCGAAGGAGGAGACGCACAGCAAGAGGATAGTTCCTCTCCCTATGCGTCCCCTCCTCTGGAAAATCCACTTCCTCTTCCCATCATTTCATTTATACTACATTCCTTGTAAACGATATTATTCTTAGAGAACTGTAGTCAGGCAATATTACTTTATACTACGAGTTTCCAATTTATTCTTGAAATTCGACGGAAAATAAGCGGAAATATTTTTGAATTTGAGTTTGTTAAGTTTCGATATTGCTTACAAATGTTTACTAGTTCTAAAGCTAAGTTTTTATTATTGAAGAAGTTAGTCAACAAAAACAGCATTAATGTAATAAAATAATAAGGATTATCCTGTGGGTGTTACCTAAAGTATCAACCCATAAACAGAAATGTATGAAACTGACAATGACATTCTATAAGTCATGTGCTTGTCATTTATGAGATATCGAACGAGATTATCAGTTCAATACATTTTTGATGTTTGCTATCGAATCGCTTTGTATCGCATGTACTCTGGGTAACTCCCCTGTTCTTAACAATACTATTTTTGTGTCTTTCTGCTATGATGCGTTAAGTTAGAAATTCAATTTCTATAATATCAAGTAGTTACACGGTGAAGGAAAACATCATGATGCAACCTGCACATATCGGCTAATAAATTCAAAGATATGTGCGAAGTCACGCAAAATACGCGCTAGTCGTGGAGTTGCGGAAAATGGAGCCCATCATGGGTCGAACTACTTACTACCAAGTAGTTACAAAATAAAGCAGGCAAGAGTATATCAATATTAAACTAAATAAATAATAAAATATACTGTCAATGTAACTCATATGAATTCATAGTATCCAAACTGTTTCAAACTAACCTAAAAGTGACATCAATTTGTACGATAACGGAAACATATTACTTCATCCAAATATTTTGTTGTGTTTATACGACCTCTGTTTTTCGTAACATACGCGGACAATAAAATGTACGTAATTTGTCAAAGAGAATTAGAGGACGATGTGGCGGCGTGTTAACAATAATTGATGAAATAAAAAAAAATGTTGGCAAACATTAACAAAGGGAGAGAGACGAGGAACGTCGAATGTCAAAATGGGTAAACTAAATTGTCCAAGATTTTATAATACTAGCTATCGTCCGCAGGTACATCTGTACAACATTTCATGAAGATCTGTTTAGCGATTGCTGAGATAGATTCAAACAAAAATCTATCTATCCATCAATCTTAATTTTCGAATTTATAATATAAAAAAGATTCCCAGCTTTGTTGCCACTTTCCTGAAAACGGTTATCCCTCGTAAGGGAGGCCTACGAGCACGTGCGTATACGTTCTTCTCTTTTATGCTTAGCTAGGTGCTTATAATTCCGTCTCTTTTCCAACGAACCGATCAGCGCACGCATTGCAGGTGAATCTATTCGTTCAGTTGTCCTCTAGCATCGACGTGGGCGGGTTGTGTCCGAGCGTTGCGTGTTTCCCGCGAAAAATTACGTTTTTTCCAGCTCACATGGACTCTTTGAACTTAGATATATCAAGTAATTATTATTTGGATTAATATTGTAGTGTTAATTTGACAGTGTATTTATTTTTCTATCGTGTAAATAAATGACTTTTAAGTGATTTTTAATATAAATTTACTTTTAAAAATCAAGTTTGTGGCGTGGTTGTTGGTGTTTATTTCATTTATTTACAAGTAAGTATTCAATTACTTATGACCTTGTACGTTTTCAAGTAACATACGAGTAATAAATTTATTTGTTTTTCGATTTTCATATGTGCATATTTACCGACGCTCTTAGGTGAAGGAAAACATCGTGATCCAACCTGCACATATCGGCGAAGAAATTCAAAGATATGTGTATTCACGCAAAATACGCGCTAGTCGTGGAGTTGCGGAAAATGGAGCCCATCATGGGTCAAACCCTTTAACCTTTTTTTTTTAATTTAAAACAAAATTTGCTTGATATTTGGAATCGGTAAAAAAAATGTAAATTTTGATACTATACTGACATGCAAGAAGGGGATTTTGTAAAATATTAGGGTTAACCCTTGGAGTTGAATTTAACCATTGAAGAGCTGAAATATGAGAAATTAATTGTGAAAGCCTTAAAAAGAGGTTTCAAGCGTAGAAACCATAAATATTGCTTATAATAACAGACAGTTTAATTACAAAATTATATTCCATTACATTTTTATGATTTTTTTTGTGTCCGTGAGATCGGAATTAAAAAAAAACTATACAGCGTGTCCCAAAATGCACGATAATTTTAAAATGTTATCGATCTTGATATTTAAAGAACACATAAGCTAGTAACAGCTGTAGGACATGATTGTTAATAATATTTCTTAATATAACAAAATATGAATAAAATTATATTGTTACTAAATTAGTTTTTGCATTTATAAACCACAAAGTAATATTCATTTAGATATGGTAGTTTATTTTAAGCAGAATAAGGAAAATCATCGAAAGACGATTGTGGTTTATCCGAAGTTGTTTGTTTTATTTTACATTAAAATAGTTATTACTGCCCTTTTTAGATTTTAAATGTCGTTATTTATGAAAGAAACGTACTTAGCTATTTTAATTGATAATAATTGTAGGTTTTCTAACGTTTAGTAACGTATTTTTATTTAAGTAAGTACTTTTGTCAACCATCCAAATTAAGGAAAACAAAATTTAAGGAAAATAGTGCAATCGCTATGTTTCTTTTGTCCATGATGTCAAAATGTAATGATTCAAATATTCTGATACATTTGTAAAACAGTTTTAAACAAAATATGGTGGCCTTTTATTACATGGAAATTAATTTACGTTATTAAAATAACTCTTTACTGTTGCGTTGATAAAAAGTAAATTAATTTGAATAAACAATGCAATAACTTGATAATAACGTTTAACGAAATCAACGACCCGGCGCGAAACCGGTTTTTGAAAATGGAACATGAATTATTACTTTTTTTTAAGCAACCAGTTGTAAGAATTGTGCAATGAGTTTAAATCTTTTATGGCGGGAATTTTAAATTATAAAATCGAATTTGTAATCTCGAAGCGATTTATTCTTTTGTTTTCTATGCTTATCAAGTAATTTGTTTGATTAAATTATTGTACGCCCACAATCATTGGCATTTTTATTGCTCTACGCTAATTACATTTGGTATTTTGCTTACATCCACAATAGAAATATAGATTCATAATTAAATGCAGTGATTAGTAGTAGTAGTTCGACCCATGATGGGCTCCATTTTCCGCAACTCCACGACTAGCGCGTATTTTGCGTGACTTCACACATATCTTTGAATTTCTTCGCCGATATGTGCAGGCATCACGATGTTTTATTTCACCGTGAGAGGGACGGGTAACTAGGTATAATGTAAATAAATAAATAATAAATAAATGTAGTTAGAATTCTTTTAAATCAGCTACGAGGTTGAATATTACATGTTTAAATCAGGCATTACTTAATTAACATAAATGGGTATAATGTTAACGACCAAATTATCATGTAGTGGCACAGTTTAATATTATGAATACGCAAATCTATATCCAAAAAAAGGCAAACTACGTATCGTTAAACATACGTCAAGTGGAGTGTTTTGCGTCATAATATAATATTTTTTTTGTCTGTATTAATTTTATAAAAACTCGAGCCGAATTACCAAGTGACTGGTCGAAGGCTAAGATGCAATCGTTTGCGAAGCGATTAATTCGCCGACCGAAATTCCTTTTACACGGACTTTTTTATCGAAGAAATTTTGGTTGTGCTTTTATAAGTATAGTGATTATTTCTCTTTACTCGTTCGAAGTCGCCTTTTTGTAAAAGATTGACGATCGCTTTTTTATTAAACTCGCTTTAAAATGCGTACCTTTAAATTCGACGAATACGCGTTTATACCTTGTTAAGTGATTTGTTAGTGAAAAAATTACATTTAGACAATTACACAAGTAATAATTACTTAGGGATAATGTAGCTTTCTAACGATGAATGATTTTTTGAAATCGCCCTAGTAGTTATTTCAATATATATAAAAATACATTTTTTTTCCTCTTTATAATATTAGTAATTTAGTGTATACTGAGACTAGAAATTCAACGTCAATTAAAATGAACTCTAATTAAGTTTCCGTACTATTGTTTTTTTCGTCAGAGTGTTTAATTATCTTCGTGAACTGTGGATTTTTTTAGAATCAAAGTGTAATATTGGTTTGGTATTCAAAGCGAAATTAAAAGCACAACGCGTTGAACATCAATAAATCGCGAACAGCATCCGGCGAGCGGAGTCAAAAGCCCGTCTACTAAAATATTAGAAGCGAACGTACCACGATTCTATCATTGTCTGCCGAAGTCGGAGAGACCGGGTCTATTTCGGTTCCAGTCCACGCTGAGATACGACAGATAGTTGGCGGACGTCGCCACTGGACGTATTTTATTTTTGAAAAAGACATTCTTTTGTGCACCTTTTGTTTCTTCTAGATTTAAACCATCTTTCATATGAACGATGCTAAAGTCGGCTGCAGACGCTCAGTTTTAACTGTACAGTTCGACTGCGCAGTTAAAACTGAGGTGTGTACGCAAAAGTGAGAAGTGGGGGATTAAAGTACATGTGCTACTAAGCGATTCGATAGCGAACATTAAAAATATATGGAGCTGACAATGACGTTCGATGTCTCACACGTGACAAGCTCATGACTGACAATGACATCGAACATCATTGTCAGTTTCACACATTTTTGTCGATTCGATCAGCGATATGGCCAATGGAAAGACACTTTGGGTAATCCCCTGTACAGAACGACTGTGCAGTTCAAATCGACGTATGTCAGTTAAAACTGTACAGTTAAAAACTGAACGTCTCTACCCGGCTTCATTTAGGTATTGTTTGAAAATCATACGTAACGTAAAGTTTACGAGTTTCAATTGATTTATGTAACGTTTGTTTTACGTCGACTGAACACGGTTTATTGTTCACGTGTGGTCCAAGTTTGGAATACTGTCAGTCTAAGTTTGCCGTAAATTATTTACAGCTTTGTCATTTCATAATAAAGATTTATTCTCTCGTGACGTGATATTAAAATATTCGTAGTAGGGTTGACTCTGCCGTGGGCTTATCTATACTTCTATACTTAATATTATAAAGAGAGAAACTTTGTATTGTTGGTATTGAAATAACTCAAGAACTACTGGGCGGATTTCAAAAATTCTTTCACAATTAAATAGCTACATAACCCCCGAGTAACATAGGCTATATCATTTAATTCCACGCGAACGAAGTCGCACACAACAGCTAGTTTATACTAAAAGGATATCGATAAAAGTGCGAAAATAATTTTATCTAATATGACTACCAATTGAATGGTATAAAATTTTTCGTTTATCCCTTTGGCTTCATTAGACCGAGTTCGCGGAAAAAACGGTGATTTTGCTTCGGTGTAAGGCCGCTTGCGTGACATTGGTCTAATGAAGCCGAATGGTAACAAATGCAAGACAACATTATTTTACTTAATCATATATTTTACAATTAACTGAAGTTATAAAGGTTAGGAAATATTAAGATTTCGTCCCAAGAGAGACAATTTAATATTGAGAAAGCGAAGGATTTTTCAAGGTTCAAAATTATTTAATTAATTCACCGAGATTAAGATGCAAAAAAACAGCAAGATAAAAAAAATATGAAATAGAAGTCGGCTCGAGAAATTTGTGGCGCGGAATTGTTGAAAAGAAAATTAAAGTAATTAAGATGCCAGAAGAAATACGATTTTTTTGTTGCGATTAATTATTGAAATTTCAAATTAGGTGAGATTCAGTGAGTTTGTAAAATTTTGGTACTGTTAAATATGGACAGTGAAATAAATACACTTGAGAGCACAAAAATGATATCAAACCTCATGCAGGTTATTTATTATATTTTACAATACGTGTTTATTGAATAAAGTTTCGTTTTTTCATAGCTGATTTGAAATGCTAATAAATTAATCCGCAAAATAATATTCAGTGATCAAAACATTTTGATTTTTATTTGTGCCGGTTTCAATAAAATTTATCACGTAAAGTTCGTGTTAAATCGTCGATGCGTCGATTTGGATTATTTTTCTAAGCCGCCTCAATATTAAAGCTCGTAAATACAGACTTGTTTATTTCAAATGTCAAACATATCTCGGTCAGTAAATGAAATCCGTTTGACGATCGTCATTCTTAATTCGAAAAAAAAATGACTGCCAGTATTTTCGTGCATGCAACACTTTTTTTGTTTCCAAGTGTATTAATATATCGGAAATTACGTCAGTTTTATGACCTTTATTGTTTTTGTTTTAAGATTTTTATATTTTGTATCTACTTAATTTACTTCTGACAAAAGCAGAAATTTTTAAACGTTAACGTGAATGATTAATCCAAGACATATTGACCAGGGGGGCTACCCAAAGTACATTCACTACGTAGCGATTCTATAGCGAACGTCAAAAATGTGTGGAACTGACAATGACGTTCGCTATCTCACACGTGACAAGCTCATGATATCGTATATACTTTGTGTAGCCCCGCTAATGATAGAAACAGAACGAAGTATATCTACTAAGTTGTTTGATAGCAAATTTAATGGTAAAAATCAGATTCTAGAAGAAAAGACTACATACATACTAATACATGCAAAAAATGCACAATGAACAGACAAGCTCGTTTATTAATTCACTTTGCTGCGCCGCTTTGTTCGCGAAGATTCCAAATTCGGTATTAGCATTCGCGATAAAAACACGATTAGCCATCGCAAAAAAAAAAACATCCCTTGCTACTGGAAACAGGCTCATGGTAAAGATTACTTCTCAGATGTAGCACAGTCACGAACAAAACAATAAACAGAAAGTCTTGTATCATGATACCACATTTAGAGTACACAGTATGTTAGTAAAGTCTATGATGCTTTACTGTCTTTTGGATTTTGAAGTCTTTATTTATCTTTGGCCTCGTCATCTCTTATGGTAAGCTCCGCGCTGCTCGGTGGGGACGTATAGTGAGCTGGTGATGATGATGCTTTACCTATAAGTTTTTTTTTTTATTATCTGCCATATTTCATTATAACCTGCAAATTGTTAACTAGTATAATTTCAACAAATAAACAAGAGTCTTTCCTCCAGTCAATCAAAACATGCCAGATGCATCGCTACTGGCTTTTTGGCAAGCGTTGTTTTTAAATCTAGGCCAACATGAATGTAATATCTTATTACACGAGATAAAAGATTCTCGCAACAGTCTGGCAGCTGAAAAATAACATTCAATTTCAATTCAGACAGGATCTTTAGTTTGTTTTACATTTTTAAAGTAGGATCAACGAGCTATATTAAACAATGTCAAGCACTAGTCATATCGTTGAATATCGTTTCTAACTATAGTGTATTCAAAATTAGAACAATGGGAGACAAGCAAAAAGATCACCTGGTTTTATGAAATCTTTGCATTACTATTTTGTAATAAATGCGTTTTCTATCATTGTTTCACACAGGCTAAATTATATTTCCTTGCTCATTTGTCCTCTGTCAAGTCCATCTTCTAAATTTTAAAGACAGGTCGATTCGATGTAATCTGGTCTGAAGAGAACCTACTTGTCTTCTGTCTGGTCCTGGTTTGCACCGATCGAGTGATCCATTGTTCAGTAGGTAATGCTGTAGTGGACTCTACCATACTACTGATTTTATGTAATAAATAAGACAATAATATTCTTCTTAGAGCTTGCTTTATTGTTTATATAACAGCGCATCGTTGACTAACAATAGCCACAATAACTGCCAGAGAATTGTTTCAATAATCAGGATATTACGACTGAGATTTCTATTGTTTAAATCAATTGTCTTTGTATTAGATAATCTCTGTTATTTCCTTATCATTTGAAATGATTAGTAGTTTATAATCAATCAATTAAGATGATGAACTCAATGTAATTAAAAAAATCTTTTTATGGCCACTTTCACCTACAATCACTAAATTTTAGGTAACCCTTAACTGGCACCTAACGCTACTTTCGTTTTCACCAACAGTTAAGTTGCCACTTTAGATCGCAAGGGATCCGTTAGATTTAGGGGTACCTTTAAACAAAAAGACACCTATCTAAAACTACTTTAGGAGTTGGTTGGTGAAAACGGGAATATTGTGTGAGGCTATTTTCAAAATGTCTTCAGAAATTCTTTCTATAGTTTAAACTTTAATGTCAATACGATATAAAGGAGTTGTTTATTTCGTTATGCGGTACATAAATCGTTCAAGTACCAGTTCTCTATACTTGGATCTTGAAGAATTTTTTCCTTGCCTCATTAAATGTTTCGCAGTGGAAATTCTCATTCGTTCATACCTCCTACATACCAGCTGTCGATTAGTAAGAGTTTCCATTAAAGGCTCGCATACAAAAGCCCTTTGTAATAAATATTCTTGACAAGACAGACGTACCGGTTTTTTTTAATTTTTAACGAGTCGGTTTTTATAGTTACTATAAACGATGGTACTCTTAATTATCGAAGTGGATTTATTATGGCTAATGACCTTTTAAGTTGCACTAAAAACTATTAAGAATTGTAACTATTTTCTGTCTATATCTTTTGTGTATAGACCAGATACTTATAAGTACACGGCGACAAAGAAACAAGCCTGTTACTTGTTACGATGAATGTATGTTTGTCTGAAGGTATCTCCGAAATGGATCTTGGTCAAACTTGGTATAGATGTAGAGCACAGTCTGGAAGGACACATATGCTAATTACTATATTTTTAGTTTCGAGCAGACGGAGTCGCGGGCGACAGCTATGTTCTTTGAAACCGCTATAAAGAGTATATGAGGTAACATTGTTTATGCATCCAACTTGATTTCGCGTGCGTTTTTTCGCGTAATCTGTTACGATCGTGAAATGGATTAACGTCACTTATCGCCGAACCCAATAATAATACGCTGTCTATTTCTGTTTTCGGACTTCGGATAGTAAATTTGTTGGTTTTCATTTGTTAATTAGTACCACAATACAGTCAAACATGAATAAGCGAGAACAGGGGGGTTATCGAAAGTACATGCGCTACAAAGAGATTCGATAGAGAACATCAAATATATGTGGAACTGGCAATGACGTTCGATATCTCGCACGTGACAAGCACATGACTTATTCAATGTCATGGTCATTTTCACACATTTTTGTCAATTCCATCAGCGATATCGCCAATCGAATGATACTTTGGGTAAGCTTCTTGGATAGATAGTGAGTCATTCTCTGATTATGGCGTATAACATCCATAAGCGAGAAACTCAGATTAAAGTGGAGATGGATTCTCGCTAACCCAGTTTCGACTGTATTAATTATTATATTGCTATTAGTTTAAAAATCAACGCTACAACTAATTTTTATTATGTTATTTAGGTTTTTTAATTTCATTAGTTATTTTATGGTTAGTTAAGTAAATAAGGTAGACATGACATGCAATTATTACTTCCTACGTGACTTTACCATAAACTTAATACATAGTTAAATGAAATAACTGTTTAGACAAATTAACAATGAACTTACGACATAACAAAAACAAAGCCTAACTAACTTAACAAGAAATATGGCGTCATTTGTTATTATTAGTTAGTTATTTTACTATTGGAAAATGCCGTAAGCGAACATTCATTTTATCTTCATAACAGTAATAAAATTCTGTAATTGAATAACAGTAAAGTATGTAAAAGAGCTTCGGTGGCTCAGGGGTTTAGCTCTTGACTTGTAATCAGCAGGTCCCGAGTTCGAATCCCAACATGTAACAATGTGTTTTTGCATTTTAGAATTTCATTTATACATATTTACCTGACGCTCTTACGATGAAGGGAAACATCGTGATGCAACCTGCACATTTTAGCGAAGAAATTCAAATATATGGGCGAAGTCAACCAATCCGTACTTGGCCAGCGTGGTTGGTGGCCTAGTTATTCCTCTTAGGGTAGGCTCCGAGCCCCTCGGTGGGGACGCACAGTAAGCTGGTGATGATGATGTAATACCTGTTGTTTTTGTGGTTATATGCAATTGTTTTTTTTACAAACGTTATGAAGTCTTCTTCACCTTTTTCTTGAAACTTTCAATTACAATTGATTTTTTAAAAGTATTTTGTTTATTTATATGTTCACTTGCTAAGAAACCAACCAACCTTCAAATACATAGTATTTTGTGTTCAATTTTTCACTTTATTTGATGCTTATTTACTTTATTTGGAATGTTTTCGATCCAAGAAATATAATAAAGTGGGATTCTATTACGATAAATTGGAGTTGTATTTCTGTTTAACAAAACTAGTTTTATTTTCCCTATTTCATTTGATTTATTTCTTTGATATACTTTTGACTTTTATACTTTATTGAATTATTTTTCAAGGCATTGATTCAATAGATTGGTTTTCTTAGTATTAATTTAATTTGATTTTATATGAATTCGTCTATTTTTATAAATCTTATAAGGTCCAGGTTTTTCTGAGTATCATTTAATTTTATTCACGTTATTGGAATAAAATTGATTTCACGAGAATCTTTACTTATTGCCGTCTGTGAGATATATTTCTATGAAAAGCTTATTGCTTCAGATGCAATATTCATACCTTCCTTTTAAGCTTTTCTTAGAAAACCAGATTTGTTGTGAGAGATTTGCGTTCGAGAATTTTTAAAATATTTAGTAAACGAATCATTTCAACGAGTTATTAAAAATATATAATGGTTATTAATGTGGTGTATTGGCTATGGTCTGTGTTGTCTCTGGGTGACTCGGGCATCACGCCATGTTGACGTGATGTCAGGCGTCGCTTTGTACAAGATGCGGTGCGCGTGTTGGATACTATAATATTATATCCGTGATTGGTTGAGTCACCTCGAGACCACAGACCATAGCCAATACACCACAAGTACTTCAAGTTTTGCTTACTATGATTTTCTATTACCAAAATATCCATATGAAACATGTTTTTCAGCTTTTTCCAAGACAATAAATGGAATAAGATAGTAATAATATTCTTTAGTATTTTCTTTCGGCAGTTAAAACCTATTTATTTCATTTTTAGATTACTAAAAAGTATTTTTTTAGGTTATGTTTCATTTTTATTGATTTATGTCATTTATTTTAAAGAACCCAACTATTTATGTGACTCCCTAAATAATATTTAATAATAAGCTAGTATCTGATAATTGATATTCAAAGTGAATAATCTTAATTTATGACTCGGATCAGTAAATGATTTACGAAGAACGGAAACACCGAAGGAAAGTAAAATGAAGAATTTTAATGACTTATTAATGGACCGGTAACAAAGAGAGAAAGATCGTCAAAGTTAAGGGAATGCTTAGAATAACTTTAAGATATTCAAGTTAATCTGTCATATCACATGATTATATTTTAAAAGGACCGTCGACTACATTTTGGAATATGAAAATGATCATCATCAACGCTCACTGTATGTCCCACCGAGGTGCTTGGAGCCTACCCTACAGGGTGACTAGACCGTGGTCAACCACGCTGGCCCAGTGCGAGTTAGTTGACTTCAAAAATATCTTTGAATTTCTTCGCCGATATGTGCAGGTTGACGACGTTTGCTTTCACCGTAGGAACGTCAGGTAAATATACATATGAAATTCGAAAATCGAAAAACACATTCGTACATGGCGGGATTCGAACTCGGGACCTGCAGATTACTTATATAAACTTTAAAAAAGAATAACAGCGGAACACTGAATGAATTCACATCGCTTCCTAAGCACCGGTTTCTATCAGACAGGCGTTTTTAATATAATTTGGAGTTCATTGACCTACAAGGATATCTGGTCAAGTGTGCATAAGTCAAATTATGACAGCTCACTAGTCCTGCCAATGTCGAAACGTATTATATTCAAATGTAAATCCAAAGACCGTTCTGTTTGTACTGGTATATACCACGTACGTTCAGGAAAAAACTAAAATCTTGGCTGCTACAGAAAGCCTTTTATTCAGTAGAAGATTTTTTTTAGCTTCAGTAGTACCTTAGTTCTTTTTAATAACCTGACACAATTATTTCTTCTTTAAAAGACGTGTAATTTATATTATCAATAAATTATTTGTATTTGTATTTGTAAAATCTAGTTTTTTTCGTTTATTATAACGACCTCGGCGTGCTCAAAACCGCGTACATTTCAGCCAGTGGTTACACCTCTGGTAGGGAGTTTCAGCGAAATCGTTAAAGATTACACGATGCGTGGTTTTTTAATACCGCTCCTCCATACATAAGACTTTCGACTAACGATGTGGGGTGCATTTTAATATCTGTTGCGAAGTCCTCGTACCTCGTTACGTGCGAATGTTAAAGTATCATATTTTTTTTACTTAAGAATAATTTACATTTTTATCTGTAAAGTTTCATTGCATAGGATTGCAATTTTAAAGAACCTACAGACGAACTTGGATAAGTCAGAGTCCAAGGGACTGCGATATTAGTCTCGCTTATAGAGGTTTCTTTATAAGCGAGACAAATAATGTATTTTACGCGCTAGACGTGGTGTTGCGGAAAATGGAGCCCATCATGTGTGGAACCTTACCTTACCTTAGAGGTTTGTCTCTAATCTGAGTTTCTCGCTTATGGAGGTACTTCTTCGAGAACAAAAATTACTCTCGCTTATAGAGGTTTCTCGTGTATCCAGGACTCGCTTATCGTGGTTTGACTGTGTTTACCTAAGGGCACATTTCGTTAACGCTCATACATAGAATTGAGAAATGTATGTGTTGCAATATCAATGATTTGTGTCCGCCCTTTGACAAGTTTCAATATACCTGAGGCACTGCACAGGATTATCAAGAGTCTATGAACCTATGAAAAAAGTTACCTTGTCTAATAACTAGTTTGATTTATGAACGATATATTTTTTTTTAAATTAAGTTGTCAAATTGATAGTTAATATGTCGTATAATTTATTCAAAGTTTATACTTATAGTTAAATTACCTGTTGTGCGTGGCTTCGTCCGCGTGGAATTAAATAACATAGCCTATGTTACTCGGGAATAATGTAGCTTTCTAATGGTGAAAGAATTTTTGAAATCAGCCCTTTAGTTCTTGAGTTATTTCAATACATACAAAATACAAAGTTTCTCTCTTTATAACATTAGTATAGATATAAATCAGTTTACACTTTTAATGTTTGTTGAAATAATTTTGCTGATACGTCTTAAATGTTGTTAACTAAAATTTATTGACACTGTGTTTGAGTTTGATGCCAAAATCATGTATCGGGACATTAGAAGATAATATCTTAGATTCCGTTTTGTATACAGTATTTATCTGTATTAATAATCAATATTATTTGTTCTTCTGCGTTACTGAACTACTGGAATAGACTGATCTCACGACATTCATGAAGGTTTCGACAGAACATGGCTCAACAGCACACAGCTACCATAGTTTTCAAATTTACAATATTGAAATTTGATTGACCACATGCGATTTCTGTATAACAATGACGACCAAATAACAATGTGACGTTTACAGTAGAACAATTAGTATAGAGTTCAATCAAGTATACGCAGTGATTAGCATTGGCCCAGATTGTGGGACGAGACCACATACCTCGGTAGGGACATTTTAATTGTACCCCTCATCACGTTAACGACGTTTTAACCTACGCAATTTACAGCTAAAATATCGTCTGTGAAATGTTACTTGTAATTAATGAGATGAGTTATTATTTGTATCTTAATTTGTATTTAGTTTAATTGGGAAAATGACGTTTAGTAATTGTGCGTTTAGCTACTCTTACGAGAAGATTAGTGTTTGCTTAATGTTGTATAATTTTAACTTTAGTTTCTTTCCCTTAAAATATCTCGTTTACTCTATTGTATTCGGGAAAATCTGGTGTTATAAACTGTATTAAAAATCTGTTCGACTTTTTTCAACGTTATAATTAGCCTGTACGATTTGGAACGGTTACGTCGCATCTTTCACATGGACCTATTTCACGTTTGTCTATTTGAAGATCTGAGGAAACTATGTCAATGAGAACATCAGTGTCTTCGCATCACTATTTAAAGAATTTAACGTTGAAAAGTTGAACAATAGTTTGTTTGGTTAAATATTATAATAGTCACGTATACAGTTGTATTAAAAAAACTGAATTGACAGGTCATTAAAACCGGTTACAGACAACTGTGAAGTTCGACTGCGCAGTTAAAACTGGCTTATTGACACAAAACTAACTGTACTGTTCGACTGTGCAGTTCAAATTGACGTCTGTAGCCGGCAGTTAAAACTGAACGTATGTACCCGGCTTAAGTAAGATTGTAAATACTGTATCGCAAAGAAATCAATTAATGCATAATGGATATTTTTACTAAAATTTCATTTTCTACTATAGTTTTGAAAACATTGAGTAAACTTCGATCAAATGTCCTAAATTTTGTAACAACTTTATTTTTCTATCTTCACATCCGACAAAGCGTAGAAATGTAAAACTTATTACGATCAACAAAAAGTTCAATTTACTATAACAGTCTTCGTAAACGGATCTTTTATTCTTGTCGTAAATTTTCCGTCCGACCATTTCGTAGTTTATTTGTATGTCTAAATCGAGATAATTTTCGGATTAAAAATTAGCTCTAAATTTGATCACGGAAGCGTTTTATTTCGAAACATGTTTAGCTAAAATTATATTGTGCAATCTAGTCAATTTCTATGAAATACATTACTGACACACTCAGAGACTTTAATAATTACTTAAGCAATTATTATTGTTGATTTCTCATTCTAAATCTACACCTAGGGTTATCCCTAGTGTTCATTTTAACGAATATTTTTGTAGCAGTGACTGATTCCAGCACACTTGACTGTTCTAATAATACAAATTTATACTCTATACTAATATTATAAAGAGAGAAACTTTGTATTTTTGTATGTATTGAAATAACTCAAGAACTACAGGGCCGAATTCAAAAATTATTTCACCATTAGATAGCTACATTACCCCCGAGTAACATAGGCTATATTATTTAATTCCACACGGACGAAGTCGCGCACAACAGCTAGTAATGTAAAAAACATAATGTTTTACTAGATTACTACATACTTTGTATTCTTCATTAAAACTGCTCAGTTCCCTTGAATCAAAGTTAAGTTAAACATGTGTTAACTGTCATAAGTATAATGTTTACTTTGCTAGTCTTAGTGTGGTGGCCATTTAGTCTGCACTATTTAGGTCAGTAGCGCAAAGCCTCTGATGACGTGGTATGCTTTATTGTTACCTCACGCCCTAATGCATCCTCACGTTTCTTTTCACATTATGTCATACTTATACCTGCATTGATGATTTTTGTTTTTATTTCTTGGACAAAATTCACTTTTAGCCACTTATATGTATAGATGAGCGGTAAGATGTACTTTTAATGCTTATTTGAGTTTGACATTTAGTCAAGTTGTATAGCCCTACAAGGGTATTTTGGCACTTTTTTGACATTGACAGAGGGGCGTCTACAAAATTTTAGCGATAACAATAGGTATAAATTTCCTAACTTCTTTTAAAACCCCTCAGCTGCCGTTTCCTGATTGGTTAAAATGTTACGCTGTCAAGATGACATTGTCATTTCACATATTTTCTGAATGCCATAATGTCCTTGTACTATACGTCAAAATGTATTCATCGTATGTCAAAATGAATGTCAGGTAAACTCACCGACTCGTCTAGCTATAAGTCGAAATTAAAAATCTGTATTTTCTAAAAGAATCTGCTATCTATTTATCGATGTGTCTAGCTCATCTGCGAAACTAGGCAGGTGTTAAAAAGTATTTAAATATTGAAAATGCAAGTTTAATTCTAAAAAGTCTTGAGGAAGGAAGGATGTGGTTGTGTGGGATGCAGATATCGTATAACATCAAGCAAAACTTGATTTGTATCTCGTATAGCGGTCTCAAGCTTCGCGCGGATGGACATTTATTTTAAACACTTCCATGTAAATCTTTTGAATCTAAAATCCTATTAGTCCCCTTGTAAAATACTATGTATGCGTTAGAAAATGAAATTCAATATAC
>QDHC01003859.1:257278-323630 GCA_013186455.1 Papilio dardanus tibullus
GAACATCCTTGTTCCTGGTACTTATGATACATAATTTAGTCCAATGAGACCCCTGGTCTATCTTAATGATTTCCGAGTGTCATCCACTATCGTATAATCGACAACTTATTGGTCCTCGTTTATCGTAGTACTTTATACATTTTTTCGGAATAGGGGTAAGGCATCTAGGATTCGATTCTAGCAGACCAAAGTCAATAACAAAGCTCCCAGTCATCCGACAACATTCTATTCAGAATAACAAGTAATTAATCATCGTTTCAAGCAATTGAAATTAAATTTTACCTTTGAAATGATTATCTCACGGCGAGCACTATAATTATCTCATAAGCGATTGTATTCCATCGCGTGACGTCACCGCTGTGAGATCGACGCAACGGCCAATTATAAGTCACTTGTAGAGACAAGACCGCTTAATGGGTTCCCTCATTACTTAGTAGATGTAGTTATAAACCTGGGTTCGATTCCAAGCAAATTTTGAATTCAGCAATAGGCTAAAAGTTTGATTAGATAGGAATTGCGTTTTGCCAACAAATTGGCTTTTATTTTGCGCGTTCGTCTTTTGTTATATTCTTTATGCCTCTTTTTATATTTGTAATGTTTCGCAGTGGAAACTCTATACTGAGCCTCCTCCGCTACATGCGAGGTCAAAATAACTAACCTTGCTGGTAAACAGCGATTTAACGACGCACCCGTCGGTCCGCGGCGGAAATTACCTTTAGGTAATCGTCGACGTTAGATTTTTAAATCGACAAAATCGTTTACTTCTTGCAGTTGAACGGCCGGGATTCATTCTAAAAGACACTTCGTCAATTTATGACAATATTTTATTTTAAGATGCTTTATAATTTGCTGTAACAAATGAGACCTAATTCCAAGGTAATAAGGTTTATTTATCAAGGTTATTACGATATCGTTTACTTGAAGATGGATGCGTGCTGTCACGAGGCTATTAACTAATGCTGTCGACTTTATTTCTCGGAGAACTTGTTTCTTGTTTGCAGTATCATACAGACGTTACAATTGATTTTTAAAACATAACATTTCCATTCATTCCGTTTTATCATTGTTCGATAACCGTCAATGAACTCGAAATTTAAAAACTTAATGCATTTGTAACCCCTTTTTTGTTGTCAAGGAGAAAGCCTTCTAAAGATACCCTTGCCTTCTGGGGGGAGACAGGGTTATATGGGATTTCATCCACTAAAACCCTTCCAACATCTAGTGCAATAATAGAGGGTTCCAAGTTCTCCAAGAAACACTGGAATTCTCAGCAATGGGTAGCCAAACAATATCTAACTAGTAACCTATGTAAATAAGCAATAGTCGAATCTCGTATCTAATTGTAAAATTGATCCTTGTCTCAAGGCGGCTGATAAGCGATAGCTTATAACCATTAATAGCGTTTAGAATAGTTAGGAGATTCTCATTTATTTAACAGCAGCAAGGGTGGAACAAAAAACATCTGCTTTAGCAACGACGAGCCGGAGAGTTTACCTAACAGCTTCATTTTGACGTACGACTTACGCTTTTTGACGTACGCGTTCACTAAAAAGGCCTGTGAATACAGATCGGTGCCTTTAACGAATCTTTTTTTTTTTCATGTCCGTTTAACTATACAAAAGCACCGCAATCAGTCGAGTCATTACCCAATGGGAAGTTTCATTACGAAACGTAAAGCGTTGGCCGTGTAATTTGTACCTTAAATAATTAGAAGGTGAATAGGGACGAAAAAACACGACGCCGACACCGACGTATCTAATAATATGTACGGATACATCGTAATTGTTTTCGCAATGTTGCCAGTAACTTTATAAATCTTAAATAATATAAAACAACCAGGTTTTTTAATATTAATTTGTTTTAACAGTGATTTAACTGAATTAAAATTGAAAGAACGTGCTCAATAAAAATAATTTTAATTGATATTTTAATTAATTTAATGCAATTAATATAAATTCCAGTTCTTACCCTTGAAATAATAAAAATAACCTTTGTTAAATAAAATCAAACACTTGAAGCGTAAAGATTTTCTTGAATATTTTTTTGCTACTGGTCTTTGTTATTAAAATACTAAGAATTAACAAAACCACAAAAGTTTTACGTAGTACATTCGTTTCATTTGATAAATGCGTGCAAATTGCATATGATTCACTAATAGAGGAAATACTAAGATGTTTTTAGTCGCCATTTTTTTATTGACTCACTTATTCTGAAGACAAACAACACTTACGAGCCCAATTTTCAAACGCCACTGAAACATTTAATAGCGTCTTCATGTTAAGTTAATAACAGTGGTAGAGCCCGCTTTAACATCTTCGTACGAATTATGCGGCTCGCCCGGTGAAATACCATGACCACACAGAAGACAGGCGTGCAATGGAAGCAATGCCGTGTTACGTTTAACGAGTGTGGTACCGGAGGCCTAATTTTAGTCTACTTTCCCTTCCTATCCTTTTCTTATTAGAAAATGATAGGAAGGAGAAGTGGATTTGGCGGGGGAGAGGACACATAGGAAGAGGAATTATGCTCTTGCTGTTTGTCTCTTCCGCTGTATTTTAAGGGTAGGGAACGCATTTTAATTGCAGATGTCTATGAGCAGCGTTTCTTTCGCTATTTCAGCGAATCCAGATGGCCGCTTGCTCAAATGCCACTTTATAATGTTAAAAAAGTCCACGCTTAAGCTTCAAATTCTACGGCGATCTCGTTTAATTTTTAGTCCACTTAGATTTTAAGCGACGCTTAAATTTGAGTATCGTTTGAACACGCTGCTGTTATTAGTATTATTTTATACCTTTGAAAAAATAAAAACACAACTTGAAATAATACTCATAAAATACGAGTATAAAATGTATTCAATGAAATAAGAAATATTAAAATGAAAGATAAAAAATGCATTAAATTTTCAATTACAATCAATAGCGGTAAACATGCATGTATAAAAGCAATATAACTGGTTGTGTTTCAAAACTCTATTAAATTAATTTTATACGAAATTACAAACTCTACAGCAATTCCATTTAAACCCAGTCCGAAATAATGTATAAAGTAATGCGATACACGAGGACCAATAAGTCGTCGATTATACGATACTGGAGGACACTCGGAACTAAACAAGATAGAGCAGGGGTCTCATTGCACCAAATGTTGTATCATAGGAAGTACTAGGAACAAGGATGTTCTGTATTTTGGAATTAATTTTATGTATGTACCAGTACCAAAAGTAGGAAGTACAAAAGTAATAACGCTGAGTAAGTCCTGTGCTTAGGATATCGCACTTAAAATTTAAGACTTTAACGACTGAATGTTCAAGCGCCACTCAAATCTAAGCGTCGCTTAAAATCTATATAGTTTCAAAATTAAACGAGATCGCCGTAGAATTTGGAGTTTAAGCGTGGAATTAACATGTTAGACGCTTTTAAATTTTTAAGTGGCATTTGAACATTTAGACGGTAGATATAAATACGCTGTTTTTAGAGTTTGCTAAATACCTAGTCCCTTTTTCCTTAGTTTTTAAAGCTTTGGAGTTGGTTTTGTATTTTCAATTATTTACTAAGAGTAAATTAACATAGTTAAAGTCAATGAAAAAACCTTAGCAAGTAACGAATCGATCGTATGGTAGGTATACTTAAATAAAAGTGTTCCCACACAGTTAACTTTAAAAATAATGTAAACGAACATTTATGGCAACAAATAAAATAAACATCTATCGCTGTTACATACACAGGCTCGACAATAAAACCTTTGCTCGACCAAACGTATAGATAACTCGGAATTATCTACTTAATGTACCGTGTGTTGCGCATCAGAGCCTTTTTATCTCCCTTTTTTTCTCCTACCCTCATTGAAACAATGAACGCTAGCCGACTATTACAAACTTTGTTGCGAAATTAATCTATCTACTAATCTGTTTGCATAACTTTTTTCATTAATTAGTATATTTATAGTCGATACGTAAAGATAGATTGTGTTAGACACTTATTAAATTTTGCCCCAGGTATAGTGTTAAACTTATTAACAGCCTATCTCCCGTAACCCGAGGGTAGACGAAGATTTCTTTATTTGATTTCTATTGTTCATTAACTGAGCAATTCATAAACTAACATGAAATATTCTCTCATCACGAAAGCGTTCTATTTTTACAACAAATTGTTCGTGACCTCAATAATAAATGAAGCGGAGATGATTTTATTGTTCGAGACAAGTGCACAGACGTCCCAATTGATAAATAGAACAATCGTGTATCTGAATACAAGTGTCTTCATACGTAGGAGTACCTTCCTCCGTCATACACATTTTTATATTAACTACAATGAAATAATGAGACTCATAATTTGCACTTATTGTTTTGTCCGTATTTTATTCAGTCATGTTTATATGGTTCCCTGAGCTGAAGCTCAACCCAGTTGAAGTTGGAATATTTTTTTCCATTTTAGCTGATCAGAGTAACTAGAGATACTATGGGATTGTCATGTCCTGAAGGGTTAAAATCCACTTAATAAAAAAAAATCTCGAAATTTCATCATTATAAAACAGCTTGTTTATACTGGAAAATTTAATATACAAAACAAGTAACATAAGCTAGTCGAAAATATGAATATTGGGAAATTATTGTGAAATGCGGCTTTGTTTATTGCTGTGTGTGATTTCATCTATGAATTCTTAAACATATTTTTCGTCATTATCTTTTGCGAAAATGCCAACAAGAATGCTAATTATATGGAAAAATTATAATATTTCGTATTATTTGTATTATAAACTTGTTTTCAAATATGTACAATTACTTCAATGGATAGTGTTTTGGTAATTTTAATTCTATTCATATACAAATTATTTGTATTTGAACAAGGTATGCTTTAAGTAATTACTTTCAAACCATTTGAATTGCACGAAGCTATGCAGCTAGTGTGATCTTATCGTCATCCAATCCAGCTCAAATTACATCGTGGCCTCATTAAAAGTTTATGCAAATTTTAAAATATACAAATACAAAGGTCGTTATTATTGGTTTACTGCCTAGGCGCCTATAAAGCACCGGATTTTAATGACCTCGCAGTTGGGATAAGGAGCGTTTTATTTGAACGGTTTATTGTCGAGATTACAATTGCAAATTGCATTGTTCGCTTCAGGCTCGGCTTATGAAAGTGAACATCTCGTCCGCGGCGAGAGCTCGTGTTTTCGTGTATCTGACGCATGCATCAAGCGAATGCACTGCTCCTTAACAAATTATGTTCGGAGCGATAAGCATTTGCTCCTACTGTCTTGTCTCGCTCAAGGCCTACGCTTCTGTTGTGTTTGTCTATTACTCTCCTATCTCTATTTTTTTCTTTTACGTTTATTGTTTTGTCTTCATTCTTGAATGTCAGTGTACATAACGTTGCAGGTTAAACTTCCAAAGGGTAATCTGGGCTCGGATGATGAGTCGACCAATAGGAATGGAAATTCCAAAAATGAAAACACAATCTTTGACTCCACTTGCAACCACGTATGCTTGGCACTCAGATGTTATAGAAATCTATCAAGCTAAAAGCGTACACATATAAAAAGTAAAAGCATGTTGCAATAGCAACTTTATTCCTAATTAATGTCCATCCTGTATTTGAAAAATTACATCGACAAAAACGTCTACAAAGTACCATTGATGTAAGACAAGTTAGATGATTGCATCTGGATGTCCAGTCAATTTTCGAGCAATAATTACATCCGGCTCAAGTTCCAGTCGTAGTCAGTGAGGTGCGCTCATTACGCGGTAAAATCACAATGCCTACTGCCTAATGACGTGCTATTGCTTAACCGATACCTTATCTCATTGAATAGTGTGTATGCTAGCATCATAGGTAAATTATTAATAACCTCATTGTTGCTAATAAGTACCTATAAGTCACAGTTAATTGGATAGGTTGACTAGTTAACTTCTTAGACTTTCCAGTATGTTATTCTGGAATCTGCAAATTTGTAACATTTTTGGGAAAAAACAATCAAGATGTTTGAAATTCGCTGAACTGTGCTTCGTTGATTTTTTAATTTGCATGTAAATATGACGCTTACTTTTGTCCGATTCCGATTTGTCGAAAGTTGGTCCTTCGAGCCGGTGCTCAAGGTCTAATGGAGTATTATCAATATGCAATAACGACGTTGTGAGCACATCGGGGGATCGTGACCGGACGCCCAACTGCCCGTATTAATATTGACTTTAGTTGTGCGTGCACTATTGGGAAAGTC
This sequence comes from Papilio dardanus tibullus, assembly GCA_013186455.1. Classification (NCBI taxonomy): domain Eukaryota; kingdom Metazoa; phylum Arthropoda; class Insecta; order Lepidoptera; family Papilionidae; genus Papilio; species Papilio dardanus. The sequence goes on from QDHC01003859.1 coordinate 263,498, forward strand.
GTGGCGAAATTGTCCGCTTCGAGTAATAAAGAGGCTAGTCGACGCGCTATTGAATATTTGGGGTGCGGGGATATTTCCTGCCTTACAACTATTAGGAAGGAATCGTAAATAGATACTCAATAATGTCAATAAGATTTTAGAGCACAAAAAACAAACTGAACCAAAATATAATGTACGATCCATAGCAGAGGGCAACGTCAATACGTGAGAATCTGAAAGTTGAGAACTAATCATAGTGAAAAGAATTTCATGCACAGAAATATACAATGTCAAGAAGCATTCAACTAATAGTTAGTCGAGATACTAACAGTATTTAACATAAAGCGTTAAAACGAGAATCTATTTGTGGAAACGCATATCTTGTTATCCAGTTATTTATGAGAATAGAGAAACCCGCCTCTTATGCATGAACTTGAAGTTTATTAAATGTCTTTAAGGTGCAAGGATGCAAATAGGCGTCTTCTCACGGTATATTTTTTATGTCTTAAATATATATCATGCTTGCGTCAACTACACCGGAATGATAACATAAAAAACTGGAAGAAATAATATTATGTTAGTTGTGGAATTTCTAATTTTTACTATTCATCGGTCTTCTATACATACGTCGACTTTTATCGTAGTGTATGAATTACTTACAATGGATTGCCAATTGCCTGATTTGTCCTCCGAAGATGTTTTAGTTTGGTCTATTTTACTCTCGTTAATATGTTCCCCTCTGCTTACGAATGTTCTGGAGCTGTCATACTGTTTCTATCCCCGTTGTGTTTCTCTAAACAAAATGTAACACAGTTTGAACGACATTGCGGCCATAATAGTTCGCTTATTACGTACTGTCACTTCCACAAAGACGTTAGCTTGTTCTCGAGCGTAGTTTGTAGCGATTGGTAACGACGTCTCTGAGCGCTTCTATTTACTTTATATCAAACTATATCCGCCTGTTGAATCGTATGAAATACAATGGAAAGTTTAAGGGCTGTTATTTAATATAAAGATTTTAGTTTATTGACAACACATTTTTGGCTACGTTTAACAACTTGATGTATTGCTAAAATTTTTGTTAAACCTTACATAGCATCTTTTGGTCACATTTTGGGAACATCTGCATCTGTATTTCAACAGTTATCAAGTATAGCTTATGAATAAAGTCCGTTGTCCGTGAAAGGTCCTGCAATCAATTAAGTTACCACCTGTTCGAGTATCATGCGAATGTAAGGTCGAACGTTGCATTAAGTGTAAGTGGAAATAAAAAAAAGATATCTGACCATCTGATCTCAACGTTTAAGGTATTTTAGTACCTATTTACTTGAATTAAGAGTGAATATCAGATGAAGGATAATGGAGTTTGTAAACGCACATTCTTATTCGTACAGATGTTGGACATTACAAATTGATCAAGCTTCAAACTAGATTCTCCTGTTCTATAAAGAAATCTAGCCGGACGACACTCTTTCGCTCGCCATCGTGAATTGATGCGGTTTGAAAGCGGAATACAAATTGTTTGTGTATACAACTGCCAAGAATGTCTGGATTTATATTGTTATTTTCAAGAAATAACAACGAACGTGGCTTAAAAGGGAATGCTCGTAATTGGCACACTGACTTGGAGATTATATCATAATTCATGCGGGTTACGTTGTATTGATGCACGTGTAACCTACGATCGTAAACATGTTTTTCTAGAACTTAAAGATTCTTCACACTAATGTAGTCCAATTTTTGTCCAAAGAAATTATCGGAAGTAGATAACAAAAAAAACGTTTAATTATCAAAACAGTTTTAACAATATAATTGGGACTCTCTCTCCTGAACTAGTTTTCACTGTCTCAAGGGTGAGGCCTTTTCTTATTTAGTATTTTAAACTACTTCAGAGAAATGATCATCTTTAAGCTTCATTAATATTTGATTGCGGCTGATAAAGCGGATCAAAAGTCTAATTTTCTCTATACTTTTCTGGTACATATTTTCTTAAATCATCAATTTTAATCAACATCCTTTATAACTTAGGTATTCATCAAGTTTTTTGACTCAACACTTTGAAGAGTTATTATAAAGTAACTGTAGGATTTCGTCGTAATACACATAAGGTAGTTAAGGCTCTTATATCTAGATAGTAAGTAGTACTTAATTATTGTCAAGGCCAAAACCATCATATTTGTATAACGAGCTCATATAAAATCTGTCTGTGATCTCTTTGAATGTTCAGCGATCATAAAAGAGTCAATTGGCCGTATTGTACGCGACCGTTGACGTCGTATAATAAACACCGACCAATGATGATATTGTAAGGCATTTTTTTTAATATATAAAAAATCTTTGATTATTATACTAACACAAAACTTTGTATCCATAATAAAAGATATCCTTTGTTTAGGTTTATGCAAAGTTTGATGAGATACGATTAAAACTGTTTTTTTTTCTCGAATTTTACCCATAATCCTTGCGCTACGAGCCCTGTCTAGTTCTACAATAGGTTTTTAAATGTCTATAATATGATTCATAGATATCGGAGTTTGCGTATGCACGTCTACAATGTATGTATATCAGAGGGATTACCCAAAGTATCTTTCGATTGACGATATCGTTGACATTCGATAAGTCATGTGATCACGTGCGAGATATCGAACGTTATTGTCAGATCTATACATTTTTGATGTTCGCTTTCGAATTGGTCTGTAGCGCATGGACTATGGGTAGCCCCCCAGCATGGTAATCTAATCAATAAATATTTAACAAGCTCAACAGTCGGCCATCAGTTTAGTCTAATATATTGGTGTCATCGAATAACAAAAAGATGATAGATTATATTAAGATCTAATCTACCTTATAGATATTCAACTCGGCTACGATCTGTGAGGTCGTTAACAATTACATAACGATATGCACGCGCGTTCCTTTTTTATTACGTTACATTCTTTATTATAGTGATAACTTAGGGTTGTCACAAAATAATCTACATTTTTTAAATTATGTTTCATGTTAATTTTAATAATATATTTAGTTAACAGCATTATAAGCTACAAACTGACACCACCCTTAGCTTTTGTGTACTGTAGTGGTTATGGTCTGGTTGTCTCTGGGTGTTTCAATCATCACTGCATCCGCAGCATGCGCAGCGCTTCTCGCCGGGCATGACGTCTGTTACGACTGTTTGGTTACGAATAAAGCATTAAACAATGATTAAGACCATGTATTATAATTGGTTCAAAACCAATTAGAATTTTTAAATCTTAATTACGTGTTTATTAGATTTCATACACTAATCTTAATAAATTATATACTAAAGGTGACAACCGTAGCTACCTTTTAGCACACGATATTGAACAATAGAGTGTAAAAAACACAAAGCTTTGTTAGCCGATTATCTGTTACCAGCAATTGGCTCGCGGCTTCACACGGTTGATTTTTATCATACAATAGTTTACAATGTTTGGGCTACGACAGTGTACCAGTACACATTTAGATTGTCTTTTCTGATATATTGAAGTAATTTGAACATTCATGTTGAATTTGATAGTGAATACGTTACAATCAAAGCTATTATCAGTAACTAGTAAACTAATACAAGCTACATACTTTAGCTTTATCAGAAACGGCATAAAATCAAAGCGAGTGACTTATCACAATTTTCACCCATCTGGGGGGCTGGCCAAAGTATGATGACGGATGGCATTAACAAAAATGTATGAAACTGACATTGACATTTGAAGAGTCACGTGCTTGTCGCGTTTGAGATATCGAACGTTATTGTTAGTTCCATACTTTTTTGACGTTCGCTATAGAATCGCTTATTAGCGAATGTACTTGGCTAACCCCCGGGTCAGATAACGTGTCGGTCTTTACTATATTTATTTTATAATCCATTTAAAAGTTCAATTTATAAGTAGAGTTTAAAGTACCAGATAAATACTTACCGCAGCTACTCTTGTCTAATGCTAACAAAAATAGAATCACCACTTATAACTTTTTTGTCTTCAATTACGTTTCAAAATCAAAACACATGTACCATTAGTTGAAGAATAGTCTATTAATTAATTGTGCTACTTACAGCCATCGTTTTATAGATCTTATTTCTTCAGTAAAAGGGCTATATTCGTCTGCGTTTGTGATGATTTTGTATAGTTTTTTCCCAACGTCTCAGGGATGTGAGTTCGTGTTAAGATTGTATCGGAGTAATTCGATTTCTTTGAACTTGATACGAGTATATACATTGTGTAGTTTCAATAAAAACCTCTTATCTGGGTCTTCTTAATTCAAATCGATATAGTTTTTTTTTAACCCGGACGTCACGTTTTTACTTTTTTATTTCTTAATCCCAACTTCAGCCAGACTTTGTTATGAATTAAAAGAAGCAAAAAGGTCGACATATTGATTGTAGATGTTATTACAATACTTTGATCTTGGAATTAGATAGGTCTTTGTCTTTTTAGCAAAGCTTATCTAATTTCGACCTTTGTAAATGACAAGCTGTCGCCCGCTTCTCCGTCTGGAAAGAATTAAAAAGTAACTTCTGTGGAAGTATCCAGACAGTGTACTACATCTGTGCAAAATTTCTTTGGCCATCCATCCAAACTTCCTTATTTATATTAGTAAGATTCTAACTGACTCTACATACTGTATTTTTGATTGAAAATATTTCAGATAATATTAAAATGTTATTCTAACAACGAATTTACCTTCGTTTGACCTTGGCTATAGCTTGTATGAAATAAACTAACATTACACAAATATTAGCTATTGCATATAGAGTTGTGGAGTAAACAAATGAAGCGCGATGCGAGCTGAACACAATACTGATGACGTCATCGATCTTCAAGATTTAACTTTACAATTAACTCATGCTAAACAGTATAACCTTGAAACTTGATATAATTCTGAATACAAGGGGAAATGGAATAAAGTCAGGGATCTGAACAAAATAGTATTACTCATGCATTAAGCACATTAATGTCTATAATGAAGATTTTTTACCACTTTCCTCCTTTCCTATCCCTTCAAGAAATCATATTTCATAAAAGATGTTTGTTCCAAGTTTCTTCTTCATTCTTGGCTCTATAGCCCTTTGTACGTCTTGGCTTGATTTAATTGTAAGTTGAAATTTAATGTTATGTTTCTTATTGTTGAAGATATCGTATTAATTATATTAAGTTAGCTATACTAGCTCAGACGTCGGTGGCTCAGTGGTCTAGCTCGTGACTTGTGAACTGCAGGTCCCGAGTTCGAATCCCGCCATGTACCAATGTGTTTTTCGCTTTTCGATTTTCATATGTACATATTTACCCGACGCTCTTACGGTGAAGGAAAACATCGTGATGGAACCTGCACATATCGGAGAAGAAATTCAAAGATATGTGTGAAGTCGACCAACCCGCACTTGGCCAGCGTGGTTGACTATGGCCTAGGCACCCCTTAGGGGGTAGGCTCCGTGCCCCTCGGTGGGGACGTATAGTGAGCTGGTGATGATGATGATGATACTAGCTCGGAAGAAATATTAAAGTAACGATGTAAAAATAAATATCATAAAAAACCCGAATTCCGTATGCCTTTGGGAGTAACGCGTTCTACATTAATTTAGTATTGAGAGATGTTACGGACGTCCGTAGTCCCTGATGCGAGTCCCTGGTGCCGTGTAAATTTCGCCGAGATATCCGATTATTTATACTGCTTGTAAACTATGAATGTCTAGATCAGAGATGGTTAACCTTTTATATGTAACATTTTGAAATCCTCAGTTAAATTATTATGAGCACTATAAACGACAACGAGCCCCTAGTACACCAATCATGACCAGGGCCTCCATAACGGCTATTGGCGCCTGTGTGCGAAAAAGGATTTTGGCTTACCTTAAGACAATTATCTTTTTTTGCTGGTAGGTAGGTTTTAAACAAAGTAAAAAAAATAAATCTATTTTTTGGGGCCCTTGGCTTAGGCTTCCCTTAAGGATAGCGCCCGTGTGCATTCGCACTTTGCATATATGGTAGTGGGGGCCCAGATCATATGGTGATGGTATCATAATCACCAGCTCACTACGCTCCACCGAGGCGTACGGAGTCTACCCTAAGGGGTGACTAGGCTATAGTCAACCACGCTGACCCAGTGCAGCGTTGTCGACTTCACAAATATCTTTGAACTTCTTCGTCGATAAGAGCAGGTTCCATCATGATATTTTTTGTGTGTTGCTATAGTCAGTTAGCATTTTATATTTTAATATGTAATGTGACACATATCTTAGTATTTTCCCGCCAGATTAATCAGCCCATCCAAGATCTTACAAAAAATGCTTGTTTGATTTTTAACTATCACTCTTTAAGGACAGAAGCATTACATTGGTGTCCTGGAGCGATGTACAATAAAAAAATTAAAATAAAAAAGTTTTTCGCTTAACTACTTTGTAGCGCTACATCGCGTGTTCTATTTTGACAGTTCGTGTCTATGGTACGTTTAAAACATAGATAATGAATACGCTTTTTGCAGCCATGTTTCTTTTTAATGCGCTTTGTCTTCATTGGTTCTGTTACCAGCCAGTATTTAATTTAAAATGTCAGTATTGCAGCTGCTGTGTAATTATTTTTAAATAGATGTGCTTGTGTTATTCATGAATTGCTTGTAAATGGTTATTCTATTGTATAATAATATATATCGCGATGTTAGGGCTGACTACGATGAAAAATTATTGTAATTAGGTAAATGTTTTTAGGATCGAAAACAATAAAAGTCTTTCTAGAGCCGGCTACACAGGCTCAGTTTTAACTGCACAGTAAAAACTATACAGTTAAAAAACTAAACGTCTGTAGCCTGCATTATCAGCTTTTTATAGTGGAGAGCCTTTTGAAAAGATAATAATGTGCTCCTAAAAGTCCTAACGAGAATTGGTTTAAACTAAACAAATTGAATTGGAATAGACTTTTTTTGTTTAAATTTTTACATATAGACTAAGTTATCTTGTAATTTACAAGTAAAATGAAATACCCTTTGTTACGTGTCACGTGCATACGTCGTGACCTCTACAAGGTCACGCGGCTTTGTTTGTGTTTAACTTAATAGAATATTAAACATGTTTAACATATTTTTGTACATTTCACGTAACTAGAAATATTTGTGTTAAAATGTGTAAATTAAAAACAAACAAAATGTTACGATTGGTACCAAAAATAACTTATTCTGTCTCTTAAAATTCGACTGTACGAAATCAATTCAAATTTATTTGTAACTTAGGTGGTCCTTAAAAAATGCGCATGAATAAACAGTCTGTGGTGCCGTGGCTACAATTCTGAAACAATTAAACGACTGATCTTACTCGTAGTTAAGTAGACAGTTTTGATTCTAAGCTAATATTTTTTATATTTTTTTTATATTATATAGTGGCAAACGAGCAACCACCTGTATCCGCTGTAATAGCGAATCGATCGCTGTCTATTATTCGTGTTTTGTAAAATGTACAGTTTTTTCATTTAATTTTCTTTTCTATTATGTAAAATAAGTTAGTGCTTTACCACCACCCCATCTAATGTGGAAATGCTGTCAAAAGGTGTTACGCGCTAGCTTAGTAAATGCCTATTCACTCTCCTCTTGTAGGCCCCTATAAGGGCGTCATACTTGGACGGAAAAACTTAAGTTGGCAACTCGTTCCAAGCCTTTGCTGTACGCACGAGGAAAAGTGATTTGAATCTCTTGGTCCGAACTCATGCTACATCGACTATAATGATGGATTCCTACCGTTGCCGATGATTTAGGCTTTAACATGACAATTCACATGTATTCTCATAAATAAATCGATGAGACATATCACTATAAATCAATTTCAGAAAAATTCTACAGTGTTCGGAAAAATCATCATAAATTTAATTTTGGTCAGCGCCAATCAACGCTGAAAACGTTGGCCGAGTAAAAAAAACCAAACCGCTGGCAATTGAACAGAATGCATCGCAATCTATCGACTCGCATAAATACCATGATTCAATTGACCATAAATTTATTTATTTACGATCATTGGCTCGATTTAAAAAATGTATTTGCATTTATACAAGCCAGGACTGTATTCCGGTTTGAAATGCGGACTAAATACTGTTTAGGTTAAGAACCTTTTTTAATTAAGTTTACTGTAGGTTTTTACAGTGACATTTTAATGATACTATGGCCATCTTTCATATTATCTTTGAAAAAAAAACTCGTAAAAAGTTTTGTCTTTATGTAAAACAGGCCTGAACATTACTTCCTAATAGTGTTATTGTTTTTATTCCTTTTTAACGTTTTTAATCAATCCCTAATCACAGATAATTTACGATTGACGTTGCCTTCGCCCTGGAAATCAATTTATCCCGGTGCCGTCGTAAAATGTGACAAAGATGTGTTGCGAGCGTTCGCGTAATGAATGCGTCTCGGCCGACGTCAATCACTTATGCACATACCATTGGTTAACCCTTACGAAGAAACCTTCGTCAAAGGTACTATGTTATAATGTTATCCATCGAAATCGTTAACGGGCTTAGTATTCTCAAAATTAGTATGAAGCCGTTAAAAAATTATTATCACATGCGTCCACCAAGGGAATGTAAAGTAAAAAAAGTCCAAATGATATGAAGACGTTGCAAAAAGCATTGAAATTAAAAACACTTTTTTGTTTATTTTATCACGTCTAATAAATAATAAACAGAATATATTTTTTTCTTATTTAAATACGTAAAGTCACAAAAAAAATCAACTTCAAGTACTTATTTTAAAGTCGTATTATCGAAGTACAGTTAAACCTGTTTATCGAGAGTCTTTATCTGGTCAAGACGAGCTACCTCCATAAGTGAGAAACTCGGATTAGAGAGTCACTATACGCGAGACAAATATCGCGGTCCCTTGGCCTCTGGCTTATCCAAGTTCGATTGTATATCTCAACGGATCATTCAACTCGGACATGACAAGAAACTACATACTATTCAATGTATACACGTTACGACTCTGTTTAATAATACCATCGGTAGACAATACAGGGGTCACGATGTTTTTAATTCGTCCCTAGTACTGGATGCGCATGCGCCGATACATTACCATTCAAAGTGTATGCGAGAGAACAATCGCTTCAAACAAATTGATACCGGAAGACTTACACATTATGTTTACTTTTTAACTTTTAACGTAATTTAAATGTAAAGACAGTACGACGACGACACATAGGATCATTTTAAGCCGGCAACAAAAGTTTTAACTGCTCAGTTTAAAACTGATATACACAGGTCAATTTGAACTGCGCAGTCGAACTGTACAATTGAAACTGTGCGTCTATAGTTTAAGACACGTTCATGAAAAGAGTAAATCTTTGTATTTTCCTTGAAATGGCCCAAAACTACTGGACCGATTACAAATAATCTTTTACTATTAAAAAGCTACATTATCACTAAATAACATAAGCTATATTTTTTAGTCGCAAGAAGTCGCAAGTAACAGCTAGTAATAATTAAGAATAAGCGATCAAAAATAACTTTTCGTAAAACATCGATTACGTATGTAGTATTTTCTATACGGATTTTTTCTTTAAAGTATAGATAAAAAGTCCTAAGGTAAATGTAATTCAGAAGCCTAGTAAAAATACCACGGCTTCTATTGTCTAGTTATGTAAAATGTATTTCTAGTACAGTTCGCGTGTTAATACAGTAATCTTATAATGACATCTTGACCGTGTTCATTTTTCACACGACTGTACATTTAGCACTTCAAGGGTTATCTCAAGGTCATCGTTTTAAATACTCGATTAAATTGCTAATATTTTCGACTCTGTCAAGTCGATAATCCAAATTCCAAGTTAAATTATTATTTTTATAGACGGGCGTTAAAGTTTAATTTTAATAGTTTGGTTTTATCGAATTATATTTAGTGTAAGTAGTTTTATAAGCAAATCGTTTATTGAGTACAATACACTATAATATAATGTTTGACCCAGTTAAAACGTACGTGCCAGTTTAACATATGCTGGCCTTGAATTTACTCGGAACTCGCGTTCGGAAATCTTACTTTATTTGATAAAAGCTCACATTAATCTTAGTCGAATAAATGCTCCAATACTTGTCTGCCGGTATTCCCAAGTAAACAACTCTATGGAATATTAACCATGAATTACCCAACATTCACACGAGCGCTTTTCCAACGCGCGTTAAAATTGACATAACAAATGCATCTCCATGGTTACACGGCGGCGCTTTTATTTTTTATCCCGTAGCGTTGGATTGCGAGCTCTCGACGAACGAAACAAAAGTATTTACAGCGATCGAATGAGCGAAACCGTTAAAAAAACGCCAACACTGACGCTAAAAAATCGTCCGTGAAAGGAGGCTTAGTGTGATATTATCGCGCTATTTCTTTTTTTATTATAATTGTTTTATATTACCATATCTCAAACTACGTTTAATTTTGCAGCTGAGTATTTTACATTTGCTTTATAATGTTTTTAAAACTTAAACAATCACTTTTGTACTCCTAGACAAAATATCCATTCTCAGTCACAACATGCGTTTATTTTGTCTATAATTAAGTTAATGCGTATGAACGATGGTCTCGAGGCCCACATAAAAGTTCCTTTGTCCACAACATTGTCTCTTATCAGGCGACGTCGCCTTAGCACGTGTTCATACAATATAGTGACAAAAATAATTGAATACAGTGCCACAAAATAGATAAGATGGTTGTCTATGAGTCTAGCTGTGGCCTGCGACTCCGTCTGCGCGAAACTATAAAAAAACATAGTAGCCTATATGATCTTTCAGACTGTCTACTACAACCATAACACCATAATCCCTTTGGTCGTTTCAGAGATACTCTTATAAAACATCCATCCGTCCATTGTAATATTCGCATTTATAAGCCCCAATTCCCAAGGGCGTTTTTTCAACGCGCGCTAAAAAAGCGTTGAGAGAGAATCAAATCAATACCACTATTCACACGAACGCGCTTTTAAATCTTAATCCCGCAGCGTTGCATTTTGAGCGATGGACGAACGAAACTAGGTTGATTTCATGGTATTCGTATTTTTATCGAGAAGGGGCAAATGAGCGGCTGGATCACCGAGGTGATCTTCGATGTCCATGGCATTTTGTAACACTCGAGGAACCTTTGCGTTGCGCGCCTTTAAGGAATAGATAGGCTCGCTTCTTAAATTACCCTAAGTCATACCGTAAGAAATACCGCTGAGGACAGACCATTCCACAACGCGGCTGTGCGGGACAGGAAGTTTCGCGAAAACCACACGTAATGATGTAAGGGTCAAAAAAGCGCGAACGCCGACGATAAACAAGCGTCCGTGTGAATTGAAGCTTAGTAAGATTTTCTATTTATTCTTTGTTTTCATTAACTCGTTTTTGTTGCGTAAATATGAGACTATGCAGTCAGTTTGCGGTTTCTTCGATATTTGTATTTGCGCTTATCGCTGCCTTTTATACTCTGCGTAGTTTTTTTGCTTTAGCTTTGTTGTTTTTTGTGATCATACCATGAGGATTACTTCATGTATTCTACAAAGGTATCTCTTTAGTGTAGATTCGATAAAATCTGTTTTTTAATTAAGTTTGGTTTTTACTGAAGCGAATTATATTAAGTAGATCTTGATATCTTTTTTATTCGTTTTTTTTTTTGTTTTTTTTTACGCTGATATTAGGCTCGATTTTAAAACCGTGTTAATAAATTGCTACATCTATGGCCGTTAAGAAGTGGGTTATTTTTGGTTATATTATCTGCACTTGAATGATATTTAAGGAGGTTTTAATTGCTTTATATTAACCCAATACCTAATTATTGCTAAATAATTATTTAGTTTGGTAACTATAAACCGACGGCTTCATTATACCGAGTTCGCGCAAATTACGGAGTTTTTGCTTCTGTGTAAGGCCGTTTTTTGCGTGTCTTAGGTTTAAGGAAACCTATGGGTTAATAATACTACTATAATATAATAATTTGAATGTGGTGATTCAGATGCACGAAACACTAGCAAATATATGGATTATAAATAATATTATAGCATATAAAGATTAGTACATCTTTATCAATAATACTAACTTATCATACACCATTTTTATTGCTTGGAATCATTTGATTATACTCATTACTGACCTTTGCGTTTTAATAATGTTTTTGAAGTCTAATCCCCGTTTGGATGCGAACTCTACAGCGCTGACTTAGAGTTCAATTTAGTAACACAAGCAAGCTGATTAGAATCACTTGCTTTTAAACCGGATCGACTTTTTCCAGCAATAATCTTTATAGCTGTCGATAAATTGTCGCTGTTTTTCTTTTAAAGATTATATTTGAATAGCGAGTTCCATCGGCAGAACAGAATTCGAAAGTATAAATATTCAACTAAATTGTATACTTTCGTATTTCACTGTTTTGTATCAAAACCCTTTTCGGTTTCGAAAAAAAACATTCGGACATTTCGGATTCGGATTGTATCCGTCAAAGTGAATCGTAATTTATGTTCATCAAATCGGAATAACATTAGTGTTGTGCCGAATCGAAATTTGATTAAATTAGAGGTTGTATACATTGTCAACTTTGTTAAATGTAGTTAAGTTGTTTTTGTATTTGTTTGTTGCAATTTGGTGAATGTGTTTTATAATTTGTGACATTTACTAGTTAAATTGTTACAAATGTATTGTATTAATTAAGATTACATATTATTGCGTCTTAATAAATTGATAAAAATGTTTATGGATTAGGATATTTTTAAAGAGATAAGAACATAGATTAGAAACGAGTTCACATTTATCAGAGCTGTTTAACCGTCCACTGGTAAACACCTGTTAAACATACTGTTATCTCGTTCATTCTCCTTGAAATAGAGAGATGACAATGTATTTTCAACAAGTGTGAAGTCAGCGACATGTCGCGGAACGCATTCGTGAATCTCACACCCAAAAAGCGAATGTCAAACCGCTAAATTTATCTCCTTCAAGGAGTATCTTATTGTAATTTATAGCATGCCAAATAAGTTCCGTGGAAAAAGGCGAAGGGCCGGAGCGAACACGCTCTCAATTTGCAAACATTATGCCCTCGCCCGCTTCGTTTGACGATTTACGATGCTATTTTTTTATTTGATTATTACGTTTTCGTGGGCCATTGTATTCGGGCCTTAATAGCGTCGGCGGGTTGAGCTTTAGAAAGGATTAAATTGGATAAAGCCGTAAACATTATATTCCTAATCTTACTTTTTCATACAATTTCATTTGGAATAAGATGAGAAATTCCTTCTGAATTACTAAGCATACTTGACTGTGATAAATGTATTCAAGATTCCCTTGATACTAATTGAGCTAACGAAGTTATATGTTAAATCTTTCTTTTTTTTATTATAAAGTGGCAAACGATCAAACAGCCACCTGGATTCGCTGAAATAGCGAAGCGACCGCTGCCCATAGACATCTGCATTTGCAGATGCGTTGCCCACCCTTAGTCTACGGAGGAGGGGAAGCACAGAAAGAGGACAATTCCACCCCCATTCGTCCCTTCCCCCACCAAATCCACTTCCCCTTCCAATCATTTCCTTATAAGAAATGGATAGGAAAGGAAAGTGGAATCTGATAACTATCAATATGTTCAATATTATGATTTAATATCTAGTTTTTAATTAAAACAAGTTCTGATTGAAGTCTAATTAAACTATTATTGTTGCACTCAAATATACACTTTTACGAATATATTCAGGCGCTGACGTCATCGGTGCAAGGTCTCATGTGATTAATTTTGATATTTTGACCATATTGGAAGTTTGATATTTTTTAAATTGGCTACATATTCTTTTACTCGTATATTATACTTCATACTTCGTTCTATCTTTTTAATATTTTAAATTCGAATGTTAAGATGGATCGATATTTGTTCAAAGGTGTATCCAGAACAGCTTACCGGAGCTCGATGAATGGTACAAATGTAGACTATAGTCTGGAAAAACACATAGATTACTCACTACACTAACATAACACACACTAACATCTAGTGCCCTATATAATGGTATTCCAGTAAAAATAAAGCATATATTGTAGATAATAGTTTATCAATTGAAATGCATAGAATCAATTCGTTCCGTAGTATAGGTTGTTACGTTACGTTAAAACTGATGGGTAACAACCATGACTAGACAACGAAAGTTTCTCACGATTTGTGTAATGTTTTCTTATTTGGATATTACTTCCTGTATGTAATTATGCATTTTAACAAACTAATCACTTTTGATGTTAATTTAATGACTTTTAAGCATGGTCTATAAGAAGCGGCAACTAGTAAAGAGTAGTTAATATGTGTAGTGGTTCAATCAGCTTTTATTATAAACTAGCGACCCGCCTCGGCTTCGCACGGGTGCATAACTGATACTAAATAAACTACAGAAAAACTGTGAACATTGTATATAACAGCCATACTAATCATATTTGTACCCGTGCGAAGCCGGGCTGGGTAGCTAGTTATATATATAAACCTTCCTTGTGAATCGCTCTATCTATTAAAAAAAAACACATCAAAATCCGTTGCGTAGTTTTAAAGATTCAAGCATATATAGGGACAAACATAAAAAAACGTTATGGTATACTATGTAAGGCTAAGGATAAGGATTTGTTTAGTAGTTTTTGAGTTTATTCGTGACAGACATAAATATATCCTCTTTATATTACTATAGATAAGATAAACGAGAGTCGGAAGAGGTACCAGATTATTCTTTATAAGGATGTTTCCTGCCCTTTGTAATGAAAACCTTAAATGAGGGTTATATTCAAATTTCCTGGCGTATAAACGAGTAGTCAGCCTTTCCAGATCTGTTCAATGCCAACTGAAGACGTTACCGAAGATCCGAATTGGTCAATGATTTCAATTTCCCTTCGATAAGAGATAAAAGTTTATGTAGGGAAAGGAATAACGTGAAATCGAATCACACTTGGGTATTGAATTAGAAAACAAAAACGTTACACAGAAAAAAATGCTTATTGAAACCTTTAATTTTTTTTTAATGTTATAAAAAAGGACGTTCGCTAATAGCGTCGTATTATCGTAATAATTTAAACAAAAATCTATATCAACGGTCTGCTTACACTCGCAAAAACTTATTTTGTAAATGTGTTTACACAATAAATCAATTTGGGCAGTGCATTTACAATTCGAATCCGGATCCCAAAACCAGTTCCTCTTTAGTGGACACTGGCAGTTTAAGATACGTGTCGTGTACGTATACATACGTATTCATCTTGCTTGGTCCGGATCAAAATGTCACAATCACAAAATAATTTTAAAAAGTTTACTATTTTCACCCTTAAAGCCGGCTCCAGACTTGACAACACTGACGTACACAATTTCGTGTGTACGACGTCAATGTAAACTGAACAGGCGAACTGTAAAGTTCTCAGTTTTGTCTACAACGTCAGTTTTAACTGCGCAGTCGAACTGTACAGTAAAAACTGAGCTTCAGTAGCCGGCTTTATGTTAGCTGTGTATTATTTAAATCAAATTAATGTAGATTTTAAAAATGGAATGCTGTAACAACGATTAAATTAGTCGATGTTCAGATATTTCGCGTAGATATAAAAAAGTTTAATGAAACTATTCCTGAACTCTTCATAAAAGATTTGTTGAATTAAACTATTGGGAAGTACGCCAAGAAATTTCAATGCTACGGCATCTAATGTTATTTTATTGTTTTCGAGACAAATTATAATTATAGCTGTTGCTCGATACATCGTCCGCTTCTAATTAAAATATTTAACCTACGTTACTAAGAGATAATACAGCTTTCTAATAGTGAAAGATTTTTTGAAGTCGGCTCAGTAGTTTTTGAGTTATTTCACATACAAAATATATAAATACAAGCCTTTCCATGTAAGAATAGATACAGGGAAATGTGTACCATGTCAATGCTTTTTAGCGCACGTTGTAACAGCGCTCGTGGGAATGACTATATGTAATTTAGGTGTATTGGTCCATTAGGGCATTTACTATTTTATCATATTTTTATAGGCCTCACTAGATAGATATTTTATATACTAAGTATTAAAGGCATTAATGGCCGTTTTCACCAACAATCCCTAAATTTTAGGCAACCATTAATGCATTCTAAATGTCATATATCACTACTTTCGCTTTCACCAACAGTTAAGTGCTACTTTAGACCGCAAGGGATCCGTTATATTTAGGGAGACCCTTAAGCAAAAATACACCTAGCTATTACTACTTTAGGGGTCGGTTGGTGAAAACGGGCATAAGTCCGCATTTAAGTATATCGCCTTATTTAAGAGTAACGACGTATCAGCCCTGTTGGCTATAAAAAGTGAATATACAAAAGCTTTCACAAGCTTTTTTCTTTACCATAACTGACCGCAGTAACCGCGGAATGAGGTTGTAGGTTCTTATGTAAATCGTTATTACTATCGACATTAAATCAAGACGATTATGAGTTTTATTTTTTATAGTCTCATTGAGCTTTTACTTGCAGCTTTAACCGAGCTTTATTTAGAACTAGCTGTTGTGCGTGACTTCGTCCGCGTGGAATTAAATAATATAGCCTATATTATTCGGGGATAATATAGCTTTCTAATGGTGAAAGAATTTTTGAAATAGGTCCAGTAGTTCTTGAGTTATTTCAATACAAACAAAAATACAAAGTTTCTCTCTTTATAATATTAGTATAGAAGTATAGATATAGATAGTCTCATTGAGCTTTTACTAGCAGCTTTAAGCGAGCTTTATTTAGAATTTAGACTGATTACTAAGAATATTTAAGGCTGGTTGATGTGGATATTAGTTTGCAGCGACTATAAAGTTTTTAGTTTAATTAAAAAGTTGCCTATAAAATCTTTAATACAATAGTTTTATAAGCACGATTTACGGTTGCTACTTATGACAATTTGCAAAGTGCTTGTAAGTGGTGGAAATTAATTACACAAAAAAATTAATTCTCTAATCTATGTACGGAATACCAAATCCCATAAATTTGTCCATAAAATTAAATACAAGTCTACATATTTTTTTATATTAAGTTCAGATCTTCAGTTTATTGATCTGGGTTCATTGGACAATTAATTGGTTTTAGTATTAAAAGTTTTACTACGGAGAATCTTTTCTTGATTTTTGACCGCTTCATAAGTCAATGACTTGAAGCTGTATAATAATTTATTTTGCAGCGATCCATCTTTTTTTAAATTATGCAACATGTTTTTTTTACTGTATTATTTATATTTAAATGATTGCTGTCAGCTTAATTTTAGTTTTTTTTTGTGAATATTAATTATTTCAATTGAATACAAGTATTAGAATTGTAATTTAAAATCCAGTTTATTTATTTCTCTTTTTTTGGATTTCTTACTAGACTGTTAAATAAATAAAATGTACATTTAATATAAACACAACTAATAAAAGTAAATCTTAAAATGTTTACCATTTATCACGTTTCTGGTAATAAAAGGTTCATTATTACATTGAAAACTTTAATAATATCTTTCGAAACACCAAATTATTTACCATCCGAACGTGTTGTATAGCGTGACAAGGCTCTAAACAGGCCTATAATGAGCTCTCCAGTTCTCCAGTGACCGTACAAACTGACTATTGTCATGTTAACCGCCAATCGATTTGTTTACTGACCTATGACCGACGATCCCTCTTTTGTCCGGCCCGAATTTTATAGCCTCGACTTTTTAATAGACAACAATGCCACAGCCTAAGCAAACGGTTGTCTATTATTTCATTAGCTTTATATTGTTCAAATTATATTATTTCCGTCATGATAACACCAATTGGACTATTGTATTAGATAGTTCAAAATTAACCAATACGGCGCCACTAGTACTCTATCAAATATAGCAATCTAAAAGGTCTGGGTACTACCCAAAATAATTTTCGATTGCCGATATCGCTGATGGAATTGACAAAAATTTATAAAACTGATATTGACATTCGATAAGTCATGTGTTTGTCACGTGTGAGATATCGAACATCTTTGTTAGTTCCATACATTTTTGACGTTCGCTTTCGAATCACTTCTTAGCGAATATATTGTGGGTAACCCCGCTGCTAAACGATCGATATTTTGGTCTTTGTTTTTTTTTAATTATCCGGGTTACTGCTTAATATTACACAACGTATTATATTATTCTCAGTATTAATGTATCTTATAATTTTACTTTTATGTAATTGTGATGTGGAGTTTTATTTTATAATGCTATTACGTATCTTTGAATAATGTTGCAAAAATGTATAATGTAGAATTACAAACATGTAATTAAAGAGGTTATATTTGATTACGAAATCCGAGAGTTACAATGTTTATTATACTTTAGACAGTTTTAATTAATATTACTTTCTCCCTTTAATCCATAGTTTTCAGTGTTCCCTATTTATTGCTTTATAAGTCTTATCTTCTATTTTCCAAACTTTAAGCCTAAATTTTAATAGAACAATGGTTATAAAACAATTTATTATTAACGAGTCAATTTCTCGTTATAGTTTGGAACACTTTACTTGATGTGAATATTATTTTTGGGAGATAAATTCTACTTGTTCATAGTATATTTTTGACTGTATCAAGTATGTCTTTATATCTGTCTTTTATTCATAGCGACACAGAATAAAGGAGATCTATCTCTACGTGAGTTAAGTTATTGGGAATGAGTCAGCGTATTTCAATGTCGAGTCATGCCGCCTCCCTATTGTGAAACGAAAAATACTTTATTTTATACATTTACATTTTTTTTAACTATTGACCTAAGGTCGAATTACAATTGCATTGTTTTTATTTTTAAATATACTTATGGGTGCTTTGAATATCTATGTAGCTAAAACTATAGATACAGAAGGCCTTTGAACTCTTATAAATTAAATAATAGGACTTTTTATAGAGACATTTTTAGATCGAGTATTGATTAAAGTCAGTCCATCATAGCTGTAATTGTTTAGTCTGTAAAGATGATTCACTTTTAAATCTGTTAAATCATCATGATCATCATCACCAGCTCACTAAACGTCCCCACCGAGGGGCTCGGAGCCTACTCTAAGGGGTGACTAGGTCATAGTCAACCACGCTGGCCCAGTGCGGGTTAGTCGACTTCACACATATCTTTGAACTTCTTCGCCGATATGTGCAGGTTTCAATCTGTCAAATATCATTACTAAAATGATAACTGAAATGCTTATCATGCTACCATTAAAATATTGTTAATATATTTTCTTGAATTTATTTGTTACAACGTCCCGGCGCCGACGAAGAGCCGATCCCAGATAACAGAGGTTATTTGCATTCCTAATTTGATATTCAAAAACCTCGACCGCGTCCCCATTGTCGGCGTCCGCTATCGGCCGTGTATTTAAATGACACCTAATATTGTTTCAACGAAGCTTCGTCTGTTCGTAAAACTGATTCATTGGTAAAACTGATTCAATGTTCAACTGTCGTGTTGGTAATGGTGAGTTTTCACTACAGTAACATATAAAGTCATATTGTCAGAGTAAGATGAAGTTATCCTTTTTGATATCCAAGATTATAGTTTTTTTATAAGAAAAGGGGCAAACGAGCAGCGGGAACACCGAGGTGATCATAGACGCCCATGGACATTTGCAATAACAGAGGAACTACAGATGCGTTGCCGGCCTTTGAGGAGGTGATAAGCTCGCTTCTTGAAGGACCCTAAGTCGTAGCGGTTTGGAAATACCGCCGAGGACAGACCATTCCATAGTGCGGCTGTGCGAGGCAGGAAGTTGCGCGAAAACCGCACTGTAGAGGATTGCCATCCATCGAGGTGGTGCCGATGGAAACTGACGGTCTGTCGACTCGTTCAGTTGTGGATTATCTCATAAAAAAATAAGGCATCTTTTTTTTTGTACACACTTTACAAAAACAATACACACATTCTGCATTAGTATTAAAGAATTTTAACACACTACTCTTTGATAGATAATCAATTTTACTTTGTTTTTCACATCAATCAAAGAAACAAAAGCTCTACCAAAATGAAAGTTAAATAAACAGCTCAGTTTATAGGGAAGCTTTAAAAGCTCGCGATCGCATGACGTTGACGGTTGAAATTTCACCATAGTTCGGGAGACGGCTACTCCAATTTTCTTTTGTTTGAATTTGGACGCCACTCAAAACGATTTCTGTGGAAATCCCAGCACTAGCGGTTGTGCAAGAGCGTTATTTGATTATGTAAATGGATGAACGAGAAAAATAACCATTATGAAATGGATAGAATGCCTGAGCTCTTTTGTACTAACTTTAATATGCTTTGTAAGTAATTTCGGAGAAATCGAATAGTTTCCGTTTCATAAGCAAATAGTGAAAGAGTAATTTTGATATTACATTTTCTGCTACATTGTAAACATAGAAAGAGGGGAGCTACCCAAAGTATTTTTCGATTGGCGATATCGCTGATGGAATCGACAAAAATGTATGAAACTGATGTTAACATTTGATAAGTCATGTGCTTGTCGCGTTTGAAATATCGAACGTCAATGTCAGTTTTATACATTTTTGACTTTGGGTAGCTCCCAGGTTAGAAAAGGGAATAATCCGAGGAATTTATTCCGATCTTTTTACTATTAGTTTTTTCTATAGCCTTAAAAACAAACTAAAGCTTTTTACTTTTATATTAAAAAACAAAAGTACAAAGTAGATAAGAAAATACTGTCGTTTTATACAAAACATTTAAATTCTAACTTGAACTCTAGTGACCTGTGCCCACAATAATATAAAGACTTCAAAAGATATTGAATGAAATACAATTTTATTCTCAGAGGTCATAAATTATAATTCTGTCTTTATTGAAATATTTTGTGCTGTATTTTTCCATTGAAGTTGTATTTTAAAAGCTTTATCAGTTTTAATATGTAGAATATTTCAAGTACTTTTTAAGTTTTTTTTTTTATAATACAAAGTGGCAAACGAGCAAGTGGCCACCAGGATTCTCTGAAAAATTCCATGCGACCCCTGCCCATAGACATCTGCAATTGCAGATGCGTTGCCTACCCTTAATCTACGACGGAGGAGACGCACAGCAAGTGGATAATACCTCGTCCTATACGTCCCCTTCCCCAATTCACTTTCCCTTCCCTTTTGAGATTTTGACTTCTAGGCACCATATTTTTGACTTATTTAAGGTTATTACTAAATATTACAATTTTCTCATAATTACGTGTTCATCGTAATTCTTTCCTAACATAAACCGGCATATTAACTTGATCGACAGTACTTCGTGGAAGTGGTTTTATCAAATAATTTAACGACTTAATTTTAAAAACATCAATGTCAAACTGGTTGATTGACGGAACAAAGATTCCAAGAACATAAGAGACGCTGCTAATTACGGCTATCCCAATTTCACGGTTCTCAACAAACGTTCATACCACGCCAAGAAAATAATACCGTGCAGTGTTTTCTTTCATTATCACCTTTCATTAAATATAATATACTCTTTGATCTATTCTGGAGACATTTCACCCAGATTCCGCAATCGGGAAATGTCCCTCTTCGAGTCATTTATTTATACAGATCTTTATTATAGTCAACTTATCAACACATTGACTTCTCTTACGTTTTTCTCAAGTATATTAATCAATTACCTGGAACCTTTATAAATGTCAATCGATGACAACATATATCAATTTAAAAGTGATTCAGACTTTTTTCTTTTTTTATCTATACTAATATTATAAAGAGATACATTGTATTTTTGTATTTATTGAAATAACCCAAGAACTACTGCGCCGATTTCAAAAATTCTTTCACAATTACAAAGCTACATTATCCCCGAGTAACATAGGCTATTCCACCAGGTGGAAATCGTGGGCACCAGCTAATAAAACAAAATACAGCTTTAGAGCAATTATTGAGGCTACCTAATTCCCTGCACTGAGTTTTTTTTTTTTTATAGGAGAAGGGGGCAAACGAGCAGCGGATCAATCGAGTTAATTGTTCCGACGCCCACGGACATCTGCAATGCCAGAGGAACCACAAATGTGTTGCCGGCCTTTGAGAGTTCAGTCATCATTGGTTATACCGTTTGCGTCCTTATCATCTTCAGTAAAATAATGTATCCACTAATTCTCATCTAATATTACTTTTGATCTAACAGTGTTTTTGTTTCTTTCCAGGTATTTGTGTAAAGTGGTACGAGCTTTTGTGAGCCCATGTCGCGTGGGGGGCGATAACGGTGTTGGTAGGGTTGTGTGGATGTGGAAGTGCGAGAGTTGATCGAGCTGGCGTGGTACGGGGCGGGCGGGGCGTGCGGCGCGGGAGGGGGCGCGATGCAGGCGGGCGGCGGCTGGTTCGTGCCATGGACGATGGGCATGCACAAGTTCGCGGTGGCACTGCCGATGGGCGGCGTGGTGCCGTTGGTGCCGCCGCTGCTGGCAGCTCTGCCCCCGGCGCCGCCGCCGCTGCGGTTGCTCGCGCCTCCCCAGCTGCAGCATCAGGCACAGATCGGGAGGAAGGTAAGAAATCGTCTTAAAAATGCACGTGATCAATAGAAGATTCTTTGTTGTGGTCATTGAACAAATATTGAAAATTATTTACCAAACAAGACCTGTTTTTGGTATAAACTTACTCTCCACTACTCAGTCAGAGATCTTGGCAGTAAGTAGTTGACCGTCTTCAATCTCACTTAAACTAAATACCTATTAAGATACTCTGTTTGCCAATCTTCTACAGTAAATTAAACACTCTAATGAAATAAATCGTTTCGTTGCGGTAGAAAACTATGAACTATGATAATATTTTAATTAATAATTTGAAATGGAAATAAAAAAGTGCTTCAGATTTTCTTCTGCTTCTGACAGAGTTTAAGTGTTTAACGACGTTTCGAAGTTTGCGTCGTATTGAAATTAATTGAGTATGAAAAGTGTCATCGAAGTTGGTCGAGTGTAAAATATTTCAAAGATGTTTTAAAAAATATAAATGAAAAAGTAACGAAATGAAACATTCGTTAATTTGTTTCACGAGTTTTGTATAAAAGTAAGGACGCGTTTAATTAAAAACGATTTCTAATTTCGACAGGAATCCGGTTTTCTTTAATGAAATTAGATTAACACACAACAGTTTCATTTAATTTGTATTTTACCAGTCAGATTCGACTTCACATGGCAATAAATTACTTTTTTTATTGTCGCAATTCTTTGGAGATACGTTTTATTGAAACAAAACTACAAAAACCTTTATCTCCCTTATTCCAAAAAAGTACTGCGATAAACGAGGACCAATAAGTCGTCGATTATACGATATTGGAGTACACACGGAACTAAATAAGACCGACCAGGGATCTCATTGGATCAAATTTTGTATCATAACAAGTACCAGGAACAAGGATGTTCTGTATTTAGGAATAAATTGTGTGTATGTACCATTACCAAACGTAGAAGGTACAACAGTAATAACGCTGATTCTCGTTTTGGAATAAAGCTGTGTATGTTAATACAGTAAAAAAATTAGCTTATACGGTCTGCTACCCGCGAAGCCAGCTATGAAAAACTTAGATCTGACATGTGTCACAAAAAATCATATGCAGCCAAGATCTTGTTCCCTGTCTTTCAAATAGCTCGCAGTCTGTCGTAAATAATACATATTTAAATCTGAATGTATCGCATCCCTTTGATCCACGACGTCGCTTTCAATATCTTTTGATGCTTATTTGTCACCCAAATGAAATGAAAATTCTTCGAAAATACCGTCTTTTTTCCGGCAAATAGTCTCCTCATTTGTAAGGATGTCACAGTTTATATTAAGGTGTATTAGAACAAGTTATTAGCATGATAAGGAGTGTTTTGCATAATAATTTACGCATACTTTATACAATATTGATAATATTGATCCTATACTAATTAATGCGGCTAAAACTCACGTATAGTGTAACGGTAACGGTACCGACTAGTTTCAGACTCTGCGGGAGTCCATCTTCAGGCTGAGTGCCAGATACTTGATGCTCGCGGTCGCGGCGCGTCTCGCACTCAATTATTAGTATAAGGTAGTTTTAACAGTGGTAGAGCCAGCTTTAACATCTTCGCACGAATTGGCCGCGTCGCCCGGTGTAATACCACAACCACACAGAAGACAGGTGTCAAATGGAAGCAATTCCGTGTTTCGTCTGATGAGTGTGGTGCCGGATGCCTAATGTTAGCCCACTTTCCCTTCCTATCCTTTTCTTATAAGAGAATGATGTGAGCTGGATTGGCGGAGGAGGGGACGTATAAGAAGAAGTATCTTCTTGCTGTGCGTCTCCTCCTCCGTAGTTTAAGGATGGACAACGTATCTGCAATTGAGGATGTCTATGAGCGGCGTTCGCTTCGCTTTTTAGCGAATCCTTGCTCGTTTGCCATTTGGTATTATAAAAAAAAGGTAATGTCTCACGAAAGTTTTAACAATTTAATATTGATCCTAGATACAAGTGATACAGGGACGTATACGATGTTACATGAAAAGGTTTTTAGCAAACCTTCTCATGTTAGCTAATGACGAGGAACGCGGCGTGATGCCGAGTATAAAGCAATTTGGAGTTTGTCGGCGCCAAATGGATATAAATGTCCGTTCAGGGATGTAACCGTTAACTGTTGTTTATTTTATTTTCTAAATGTCAAACTTGGGTTGTAATTAAATTTGTTACGACTCGAAAAAGCGTAACAATAAATTGTTATTTTATTTTTCAATTCGTTAAAATTTGAGAATTCTTGTTCGATTTGGGTTCATTTCGTTTTAAAATGTCATTATTTATGAATATAATGAAGTAAAGCAAATTTTAATCATTAGGGTTGGTCTAAAGAAGTCAATTATGGAGGAAGCCTACCGACCCACAATAACATTAGTTAAAAAAAACTAACTACTAATCTTCCTTTTGTGAAATCGTTCAGTTCAATTAAAAGTAAAATAAAATGCACGAAAACACCCTATAGAAAGCCTATTCAAAGAAATTATAGATCTAATATTATTTAAAACGGGACCATTAAATTTTATTAAGGGCCCGAATAATAGTTCCTCGGGTACCTTTATTGCCCTGCGGAGCGGAATTGTACGCCCTATTTTTTCCCTTCACCAGAATTTATGTCGCCCTTCGATATTTAATTATTCGAAATCTAAATTCAGTCGGCGATCGTGAATTATCATTTATCCAGGAAGATGAAATGATTGTGAATTCGACACGATTTTAATTTCGGTTCAGTGACCGTGTTAATTAATTTCCGATGAAGCGAAATAATTTTATAATTACTTGAGCCTTTGTATAATTACCAACTGCTTTTATATTTACGAGAACCAATAGAGCATGATAAAGTATCGAAACTTTTATTAATACAAATAATAAACGTGATTCAACCTGCACATATCGGCGAAGAAATTCAAAGATATGTGTGAAGCCACGCAAAATACGCGCTAGTCGTGGAGTTGCTGAAAATGGAACTCATCACTGGTCGAACTATTACTACTAATACAAATATTACTTGTACTACATCTTTGGAGGCAGAAAATATAACCAAGTCATGCATCTGGTAGCTGATGAAGACATTCTCATGTCATCTGACAGTGAAATAGACGCTACGAAAGAAAATTTGTTCACGTTTGCACAGAATCTTCAGAACACGATACTTTACCTTTTTCTTATATCGAATCCTACAAACATTTGCCAGAACGCAGTTTACGAGACAAAGGATCTACACATCAGGAATATAACATTGTATAAACAGCGTCTATCAAACGTCCAAATGTTTTACGACATACTCACAATATTTATGACCTTTCCCTAAGCAAAACATTTCATGATGGGATGTTCGATCGCCTGTCTAATTTACATCGCAACAAAGTTAACACTTAAGTAATAATATAATAAAGCTTCTATCATTCTTCCATCATATATTATAATAACTTTATTATCAGATGAAAAGAATTCACAATTTTAAATTCTATATAAAAAACCTCTTGTCATTATCCAGTTGCTCTTGGTGAACCTGGTTTTTCGCTCGTTTTAACTTATTAAAAATACGTAAATATTCTTTGCAGTATATCAACCTTTACGCATTATAGGCTTACGATAATGTTGCCGGGACGATAGCATCTCGCCTGTGGCTCTGACTCTAATTGACTGTATGTCTCCATTAAGTCGATAATCATTACACCGACCTATCCAATGCTCGCTTGCCATTTCTATGAGCTAACATGTAAACTGGCATCATCCATTCTAACTATAAACACCAACTAGTGGACAAATTAATAGAGCAGTAATTTATATTGGATTTAATCTGGACAGTAGTCTATTCGGGACCTATTTAATGGCCCTCTAAATCATATATGCTATCGAATGTTTCAAATTCTAGTAGCGATGCTATCGCTTAAGGTTCACCGCACACCGTGAACTATGGGATTATTCTAGCTATATTATTGTCATTTATATCACCATAATCTTGATCATCTCTTGACATTTGAAGTAATTGTAATAGCACTAGCTGGTTCCGAATAAGATGTTTCATATAAAATGACTTCTTCCTCTGTGTTTATTCATATGCTTTATAGCGTGTGGTGCTCTATAATTATTTTTTCGTTAAATGTTTACTTTAATACTTTTTAATAAAGAACTTCACTATAATAAATGATAATGCTTCGCATACTAAACCTCAACTTATTAATCTCTTACTCGAACGTATAATAACATAATGGCTCGCCTGTTTTTTGTTTCCATCAAGAGTTTAATCGCCGGGATCATAATATTATTATGCAAACTGCATGTTCATTTGCAATCTCGTTACCGCCCACGGGACGCTGCTTTTTTCTTCGTCGTTTGAATTTCGCGACGCACGATAAAGCATCGCGTAAGCTTCGCTGACGGTGGGCGCAGGGCTGATATTAATCCGTCTGACTTAAAATGAACATGTTACTTGATCAACGCCGGTGCTCTTGCCAACCAACTTTTAATAGTAGTATTCAAGTTATAAATCACAATGTAATTGCTGCGATGCACCGGCCTCGACGACCATTTGCTAACTCAGCCACGTTATTAGTGCCCGAGGCGTTTTATTACGGCCGCACCACTATTTGTTCTTCTTATTGCCAATTCTTTTCAAACAGCACCCATGCGTCCGCAATGCCCTTTCTGTATTTACCAGGGAAAGACTAAACGTATTGAATTTTTTATTAAATTTTACAAAAAGGCTTCATTGATGTTCGTTTTGTATGAAGCCATAATAAAACACAACACGAGTACAAAATATAAATACTCACGCCTTTTACAATGCGTAAGCCTTACACTAAATTGGATTTTATGAAACAAGTCAAACGTAAACCAAACTGTACTTCAATGTCGAATATAATAAAGTCCAATGACGTCTTATAATTAATTATTGAACATTCATAAATTCACGTTGGCAAAAACTCGTCCAACCTTCCAATTAGTAGCAGGCCCTTAGGGCCGCGAGTCCGAAATAATAAGTGATCAGTTAATAGAGGCGAAATCGAAGGAACACGATCTGGCGTTAATTGGACTCATCCCAAGTTCATTTGCCCTTGATTTCAGTGCCCATAATTTATACGAGCTTCGATCTTAGCACTTTAATCTCGGTGTTATTTAAGACAAAAGGCGTACACCTTTGTACCACTTTATTTTGACATAAAATACTAGTCACATTTTTTATACGGAATAAACCACAGATATGGTCTAAAGATGATATCTTAGTGAACGCCTATTCATCCTCTGAGTGGTGTTTGAGCTCAAGTTCGTCATTTGAAATAGTAGACTGGTCTTCTGACTTAAATATTACACTACTGTGTTTGATGGCGAGTTTCAATAAACTATTGAAGAGTATCATATCAAATATGTTATGTAAGTATTCACGGCATGTGTGAACGTGCAAGCCGGTGACCTGTATGTCGGCCATTGAGCAATAAAGCTGTTATTGAGTCGCCACGTTCCGTTTGTGCTAATAGACTGGCCAATTGAACATCTTCAATGGACACAATATCTCTTTGATATATCGTCTTGACTTATACGTTTGTTATCAATTTCAATTTATATAATAGGTATGAATAATGAATACCTCTCATGAGTATGTTTGTGAAGATAGGATAAAAGATATTCAGGTTTGTTACATTGGCAATTGTGACGGGACTTTCCAGGAGATGTCATTCACACTCCTGCGTTTTATTTTCCATTATATTATCTTCTAGTCATCTTTATTTTTCATTCTATTCTCTTCTAGTTACTTACCGTCCTCTTTAATAGATATTGTTGCTCCCATCAGTTCTGTAATATTTATTTTTAAAATAACTTTTAAATCTTTTTACATATTAACAGTAGATGTATCGTACATCAATTAAATTTGTATAGTGCACTTGAAGTCTTAATTTATCTCGACGTGAAATACTTGACGTAATACGAAATCGTTCGGTACTTGATCCGCACACTGTGTGCAGGGGAATTTTTATTTTGTGATAAAAAATAGTAACTATTTAGGGCATTTTGAACTTTATCTCAGTGGTATAGATTTCAATTTTGTACCTGCCTTTTTTATTTTGTTCAGATTCAATTGGTACCGTCTGCTAATATAGGCCCGTTGCGCTTCTCAAGTGTTGCATGTATATTATTGCTTGATTGATTTTCTGAATTCATATTTTATTAATTGATATGACAACAGAAGTCGTGTGAAGTGTTGTTCGACAGATTACTTTAAACACTTTTTATCCTGGTACCAAAACTTTTGTTTTTATTTATGACGTCAACTTCAAGTATAAAAATATGTTTAAAACTAAAATAGCTTTTTGATATCAAGGTATCTGTTTAAAACAAATAAACCTGTTTTAATTCTTTACTTGCCTTAGCCTTTTCTCATCGCTTTTAAAAGGTGTGTATTGGAATCCATTTTCTGCAAGTCTGGATGTAAGTTGTGCACATTGTGGACGGCGTATGTCTAGCAGATGAAGTTCATTATGATGATGTACCCCTGTACATTACGTTGTGCAATGGAAACATCTAAGCCTGTAGTTACACCTGTTTTAAAATCTGTTTGCGATCCTCTAACCGCATTGACCGAGTATTTGTTAAAACCGATCACGGCTACAATTTCTAATTACCGAGATAAGATAAGCATCAGATTCCATGCGCCAGCCATTAATACCTTCGTGGTCAGAATATGGTACTTGTGATGTCATTGAGTTTAACTTGCATTTTTACATAACATAGATTTCCTTCTGCTTCTCTTTACTGTCAATAAAAAATAATAGAGACAATATGATGCTTGATGTTGAGCCTTAAATCCTAATATTAATGTCCCAATTATACTTACTCCGCTGGCGCAACGACCCAAAGTGGGTTTTGGCTTCCGACATAAGAAAGCGCTATCGTCGCCTGTTCTGAGTTGTCTCCTGCCAGTCATTTGCTTGTAACTCAAGCAATGTTCCAAGTATAGAACAGCAAAAACCATGATTATCCCAGACATACAAATAGTACCAACTAATTTGACTTTATGTTGACACACTGTGTATCCTTTGCCTAAATCGTGCAATCACTCTGTGTACACGTACACATCAATTGCATCCGAAGTTTCCGAAGCGAGGGTTCATGCTGTTTAAAATTCGACTCACGCCACCTGGCGCACGGACGCTGACGTTTTACAAGTTAACAGTGTGTCCGACGCGGCACGAATCCTCGAATCGCTGTAAATCGATAATTGTTCATATTCGATGTTCTAAGTTCGATTTCTCAGCAATTAAATGTATTGCCTCAACGCAACTGGAGAGTCCACATGTGGTAACCTTTTGGAATTCAAGTTTAGTAGTATGCCTGGTCTTTATTATCAAATGTAACACTTTAACTTTGTAGGCGATGAACCAACTAAAATCTAGGTGACGGCGATAAAACAGAATTATACTAAAATTGTATTTATAAAATATGTTTTTTACTATGAATAATTATGTTCCAAGTTTCTAGTGTTTCATTGTAAGTAACGTGTTTAGCTTCGTCAAGGTCCTTCCAATGTTCGGTATCATTAAAATTTTAGTTATGGCGCTTCGTGGCATTAATAGAAGATTATCCATCAGGGAATCGTTGCTGCATATTCATATTTTGATAGAAAAAGTTTCAAGGCTATTCTAACACGCGATATGGTTAATACAGCGAAATGTAAAAAGTTTTTTTTTTCATTAACACGATGGCATTGTAAGCCATTTAATGTAGTTTGTAGAAATGTTATTTTATATTGACGTAGTTTAATTAAAATTTTATCTTTCTCTTATTGATTTTCGTTTTGTATAAAAGCTTTTACAATAAGTACACTTGGAGCAACACTTATCTCACTTCAAACGGTGGAAGGTCGTTGTTAAAGGAAATTGAATTTGCTTCTTTAAATTGTATTAATTTTACGGTTCCATTGATATAAGCCTAATATTTATTACAGACGATAATTGTTTTCATTTACAATTACTTTAAATAATTAAAGTTTCTAAAATTAGACGCTTGTGGATCTGTCCAAATTACGTCTCTTACTAAGTGTTTCTTTGATCATCATCTTTTTGCAATACCTCGCACAATCTTTCCATTAATTCTTCATAATTGAGCACCAACAAACCTCGTGACTGAGTTTTCAAGATTTAAATAATACCTTTACCATAATTTGTACCTAGTCGTTAATGTCAATCGTATTTTCCAATCTTGCCGCGCAGTCAATACAAGTAGCTTCAACATAAATTCATTGGTTGCCTCAATGAAGCGATGTTTTACTCTAATTGTAAGTGGAAGTGAAACTCGCAATTTATGTACCAATTATTCTTCACAAAGTCCGCATATAAATTCAACTACGCGCCTTTTTAGTTAACACAATCACTACAGACTACGAAGTATTGGCGGACCGTATAAGGGTGTCTATACTTTCATCACCAGCTCACTATACGTTCCCATCATGGGGCTCGGAGCCTACACTAAGGTGTAGGCCATAGCCATTTTATAATAATTATAAATTACGGACCGCGCTGGCCCAGTGCGGGTTGGTCGACTTCACACAGATCTTTGAATTTCTTCGCTGATATGTGCAGGTTGCACGATGTTTTCCTTCACCGTATGAGCGTCGGGTAAATATTTCCATAGTAAATTCGAAAATCTGAAAACACATTGGTAGATGACGGGATTCGAACTCGGGACCTCCAGATTACAAGTCAAGAGCTAAACCCCTGACCGTCTATACTTGTCGTGTATAGACGGTCAGGGGCTGGCGAGTCTATACTTTGTCAGGTTATAATTCGTTAGGCCGCTCCCCGATGCGACCATGCTTGACCACTAAATGTGAATTCGATGATCACTTATTATGTATTATTCCGCACCCTGTGCTCGAATTTTTATTATCATTCGCTTAACATCAGTCAGATTTACTAGCTTATGTATATTGTAATAAAGTTCAATTTTAATTGTTAAATTTTTTGTAGAAACGCAAAGTTATCTTTGTAGTGGATACAAATCAGTAGGAGCGTTCGCTGTGCTTGGAAACCAATTTCCGGTTCCCTTTCATATTGAAATGTAAGTGACGTCCTCTCAGTTGAATAGTGCGCGGGTATTTATGAGTATACTGGTACGCTAGGGCTGCCCCTCTTCCCGTACCGGTTTTAAATTGCGCAAGCTTTTGTGTTTGATTTAGTTATTGTATCATGGGCTATTGAGTTTTGTTAGTGATGAAACATTTATGAATGTAGATATCTTGATTGTGTTGTCAGATTTAAGATTAACGATGGTTTGTATGAAATTTATTTTTTAAATAGAACACAGCTTTATTTTATTCCATGGAAACAGAAACTGATCACTAAAACTTTAAGATGGTTATTCTGAATTAACGAACAAATGTTTTTTTTATTTACTTTATTCCTAATTTTATTGCTTACGGTTTAAACTTCGATAATGTAGAACGCTACAATTGAATTATTTTTCATATAAAAAAAAATATCTCCTTTTTATTCTGGAGGTACCTTCAATCAAACATCCATCTTAACTTTAGTATTTATAATATTAGTAAATTGACAACCCTAATCGTAGAAAAGCTCGAGTCTAAATAATGTATTGAAGGGTTGACGTATTTTATATTGGCTAGCGAGTTAAAAAGATCAGCGAGTTAGTTCTCGTCTTTTCATCTTACCTCGTTAGAAGCAACAGGTCAAAACGTTGGCTCGCATATCATATTTTCTTATTTATAAACATTGTTATCTCAATAGTTATGCACGCCTGGTTCACTAGCAATCAACATTTGATTCTGTATCTAGTGTGAACGCGTTTTTACTACTAGTTGTCATACTAAGCGTCGTTTAAAGACCATTTAAGGTATCCCTCTATTTCTAACACTAAATCTACTGGTATTTTATGCGTGTGGTAGTAAGTTGACATTCGACATCAATTATAATATGGGACGTGGCAAGAGGGGTACCCAACGAAACTTTCGATTGGCGAAAACGCTAATGGAATCGACAAAAGTTATGAAACTGATAATGACATTTGATAAGTCATGTGCTTGTCACGTCACGTTTGAGATATCGAACGTCCATTGTCAGTTCAATAAATTTTTGATGTTCGCTGTCGAATCGCTATAATAAAATTTAAACTTTTTCCATAGTTTTATTCCTTACTTCAAATGTCTAGTTTTGAATTTCCGAGCTAGAATATCTGTACATCAGCGGGATATTACAGTGACATGAAAGATTTTCCACTTTATTACATGTCAGAGACACTCGGAGCCCCGCGACCAGTTGTGATGACGTTGAGACGTTGTTTAGATACGTCCCATAGACATAGACTGTAAAATAACTTATCTATATAAAATGTCCTTCTTTAAAGTAATTTCCGGATGAAATTATCTGTTATCTAATATTTACATCCAGTAATAACTATAAAGAATTCTTTGTATTTCAGTATTTGAATGTGGTAATAAATGCAAAACATTTGGCAATTGTTTGGCTTATTTTTGTTAACTTTACTTTAATTTATAATAGTAACTAGCTGTTGTCCGCGACTTCGTCCGCGTGGAATTTAAAAATATAGCCTATGTTACTTGGGGATAGTGTAGCTTTCTAATGGTGAAAGAATTTATGAAATCGGCCCAGTAGTTTTTGAGTTATTTCAATACATACAAACATACAAAGTTTCTCTTTTTATTATAGTAGTATAGATATAGATGTTTACAAATTAAGCATCTATTGATAAATATCTAGAATATAAAAAAAAAGGTTAAAGGTTTTGACCCATGATGGGCTCCATTTTCCGCAACTCCACGACTAGCGCGTATTTTGCGTAAATTTAGAATATAGCACATATATGTCACTAGATGGCTCTAGTAAACTCATATTTATAATCCGGGGGTAACAAAGGCGCGCTAACAACGTCGTCAGACGCCCCGGGCGAATTCAAAATACTTTCATCATGGTTCCTCGGCTTCGAGGCTTTTGTTTTCATAATGGAAAATTTATTTTATAATAATTATAAATTACCTCGTATAGAGTTTTGAATTGTTTATGGTATTTGTAAAGGTATCTCGCGGTATCGTTTCGAGAAATGTCTTTCTTATTGTAATTCCGTTTTAATTGTTCAACATTAAAAGTTATATTTTATACAGAATTGTTGTGTCGTATTGCTTGTTAAATATTTGTTTAGTAAATGGTTATTGTGTTTGTTTTTGAATCTAAATAAATTATATTTCATTGCCTAAGGTTATTTAATAGGAATATAATTAATATGTACCTGAATCGAAATGTAATTCTATTATGTTTTTATGAAATAATTAAGTACCTATTGCTTACCGCGGATTTAAAAACAACTCTCTACTACGAAACAAAGTATCATAAAAAAAGAATTATCTTCAGTTACTTAAACGGTATTCTATCATGATAAAAAGTTTTTCCGTTAACCCGTCTCATACTTGTCATACTTTTAGTATAGTTGGAGACTTCGATATGTACTAAATTAAAATAAATCGACAACACAAAAAGGCATAAACTATTTTTGATAAGGGTCAAACGGACCGGCGTCGAACTTTTTCCCTTTTCACGAGTTGTGGCGAACGACAAGAGACCGCAACTTTCAATACACCGGCGACCATGTTCTTGTGTTGCTATTAAGGAGGCCACAAAAGTCGGAGAATCGAAATAGTTTCGCTTTTACGAGCAACGTTCCTTGCCAGATAAAATATTGTGTGTACAGACTAAAAAATAGTGATTTTGAATTCGTTTTAGTTGTTAAACTTGTTAATTTAATAAGTTTATTTCACGCTAAAGTAAAATTTATTCACATTTCGGAATATATCGTTTGTTGGCTAACCTTTAATATAACTACAGTTGACATTTTACTAGTTTATTTTTAAACCTCTTGAGTTAATTT
The DNA here is from genome assembly GCA_013186455.1 of Papilio dardanus tibullus. NCBI lineage: Eukaryota > Metazoa > Arthropoda > Insecta > Lepidoptera > Papilionidae > Papilio > Papilio dardanus. The sequence continues at coordinate 297,808 of QDHC01003859.1, forward strand.
ACCATATCTGGCAACATTGATTACTTAATGCAGATGACGGATGACGGTATTTTCCTTATCCGATTATCAACGTACCTCGAACCGATCTTTTATTTCTACGTCGATTAATTCGTCTTATGTCAATTAGTACCCGTTTCGACGATCGAGTTTTTACAATCGAATAATTTCATAAACGTCGATACGTGATGAACTTGCGTTGCTGCAATAAAATTAACAAAGCATTCACTTTCGAACCATTTAGAGCTTCAAAGGGATTCGCTCGAGTATAAGTTTCTTGAATCGATTTATTTTTTTATTTCTATAAGCGTGAGAGTCGATTGGTCTCGTAAAAGCCTGGAGTTGCTTTTTGCAAGTGTCCAGTGTCCATTTGAAGACGGACTCGAATCGATTAGGTCAGTGTCGTGTTATAAATTATCTCAAGTCTTTAGTTTTTGCCTTTACATTAAATGCGTACTGCTACATATCTGGACCAGTATGATCGATCAATATATTTATCTTTTAATATTAACTAGTTCTATTTATAGTTCGCATATCATCAGAACAGGGTAAAGTACTCTTTATTTATCTTTAAACGCTTTTAATAACCGCTTACTTTTTATATTTCCTTTTGCTTTTTGATAGATAAGGAATACATAATTACCCTACTAGGCAATTACATTGCAGGATTAAAATATTTTACCCGACGTTCTTACGGTGAAGGAAAACATCGTGATGGAACCTGCACATATTGGCGAAGAAATTCAAAGTTATGTGTGAAGTCAACCAACCCGCACTATGCCAGCGTGGTTGACTATAGCCTGGTCACCGCTTAGGGTAGGCTCCGAGACCCTCGTGAGTGAGTTGTGAGCTGGTGATGATGATGATGATTATTTAACAGCAATATCTAAAATATTAAAAGTATAGGAGTATATTGCAATAAGCTTTTCTAATTCGAGATCGTGTATAAACAAAAGAATGAACGCAATTTTATCAGAGTATAAAAATGAACCAATATTTTTAATATCGCCTCTACCAATTGAGATGAAGATAAGAAACTCCCTTGTTTAAACAAAAACCAATCGGCCTCCTATTAACTAACGCTCTATCGCCTCGCTTTCTTTGTCCACGGTACAGCGTTTCGTCGAAGTCTGCCGCCTTTCTTTATAATGCCAGCCGCTTCCCGCTCAGCATTACAGTCATTCCTGACGTAGTCACAGTTTAGCATTGTTGCCCCTTTTTTTTGTCAGTCGCCTTCGTTAGCGATTCATTTTCGTTTTGTTCGCGACTGTACCCCGGCTTCGTTTGTTTCGGTGAATAATTTTTGTGGTTCTTGTTTTTCGGCTTTCGTCTCAGGTTTAATGGCGATGTACTCTAATAAGGGTTCCGCGACAGATTCACGATACTTGATTCTTTTTTAAATATCTTTGAATTTTATCGCATTGCGATGTTTTTAAATCCGAATGGGTTTTATCTGAAACGAATTCAGTTACTAAAAAAGTCTTGACCCCTTTTATATTAAGTCTGCTTTACAAAAAGTAACATTTTGTATCTTAAGCCTTGTACGCACCAGGATAGTATTATAGACGAGTATCAATTTAATAACTAAACCGTGTCCGAACAGCAACAATTTAGTAGAGTAGATTAATAAATCCTTTGTTTGGATACTAACTACTTGTTACTCGCCTATAATACTATCCTAATGCGAACAAGGCTTTAGAGAGTTAAGTAGAGAGACATTATTACGTACGAGAATTACGTATGCATACATTTTGCCTCAGTATACTATATCCTGCATTCTATATTGATAATCTGTGATTTATTTTACAACTTCTTGCCACCCGTTGTCCTATACTAATATTATAAAGAGAGAAACTTTGTATTTTTGATTTTTTGTATGTATTGAAATAACTCAAGAACTACTGGGTCGATTTCAAAAATTCTTTCACTCATAGAAAGCTACATTATCCCCGAGTGACATAGGCTATATTTTTTAATTCCACGCCGACGAAGTCGCGAGCAACAGCTAGTTATGTATAAACAAAAACGTGACACGTTTCGTTTTTTTTCAAGAATTCGCGATACACATCATCCGCTCTCGACCGCTGCCTCGGACATAAATCTCAACTTATTTTTTATTGTACCCACCAAAACGCTTTCTACCCACTAAAACTGATTCTTCGGTTTCTTTGAGTTACCGTCCTTTGTCCTTTTTACTACGTTTCGAGAAGTCATTTCAAAGCCTCTTTTTAAGTTTTGGTCTTTTTCTTACTTACACAATTTTTAAAGTTAGCTTATATTTAGTACTTTTTTCTAACTTTTATGACCAATTTTGTAAAGTATTTACAGAGATGAACTGACTTTGGCACAAGAATCAAGTCAGTTTATGTAAATGGTATTGGAACTGACCAAACTACTTCGAACGTAAACTTGAACGTGTAAAATATTGCTTCGGAGTAATGATTTTTGTTTAATATCATATTGTTCCTTAAATGGCGCATTCTCGTAACTCGTAAAAGTCTCGGTTGAGTCCAAGTTATAATATTCGAGCGGGGAAACAAAAACGAAAGTCAAGCTAAAAAAGAAAACACAATACGAAGTCAAAGAAATTGAATTCTTATAAAGAAATACTAAAAAAGTATGGATTAAATTCGAAAAAGCCACATTATTTGATGAACTCTATTAATTTATTTGTCATGTCAAATCAGTGCCATAAAAGGCGTTTCAGAAACTCGAATTTTGCAAATCATTATCGAGCAGCATTTAGAAATTCTTTCCAAATATTAGTCCGCTCTCAGTTTTTGAATTGTATCAGACCTTTCACAATTTTTAACGCTCAGCCTGACCTTGTATCCCTCGTTGACCGCACAGCGCTGCCCTCTGTCGCAATCCCCAGACCATTGTGTAACCTTCGATACGTCTCGATAATACCCCATCACTAAAATATTGTATTCTAAAACATATACATCGCCTTTCGATTTAGAATTTTATGATCTTTTGTTTACTCTGATACAAATCTTTCATACATAAATATCTTTCCAAATACGTCTACAACATAGATTAAAAGAACCAGATGAGACATGCCATATGTCATACTGACAGCGACTGAGACACATTTATAAGAAATATACGTAACGTGACAAAGACAGCGATAAAGATCTTTGGTCCCTTTCTCCGTATGCGCTTTTGTTTGTTTGGGTCAGAAGCATGACCCAAGCAAATGTGATGTATCATATAGTATTGTGGCGCTCTAAGCGTATTTTCGGTGAACTAATTTTTCATACGTCCCAGGCAAAGGTTTGAGACATTATATTATTGGTTTAAAACCGTAAAGTAATGCACACACAACATATGACGTAGACTAAAACATTTTATGTCCCACAACCGTATACGCTATAGCCATTTCTATATCTTTCTCTTTCTACGGTCTATAAGATCGTCTTACCCGAATGTTTACTGTGACATTGTCGATCGTAAGACTGATCGTAAAGCTCGTGGGTGATATTTTATGACGAACTGTTACTTAGTAGACTATTATTAAATCGAACAGTTCATTATTTTGTTTATACATGACATAATATTTACGGTCAATCCATACTAGACATTAATCTTTGTTTGCACTATGATAGTATTTTAGTCGAGTAGTAAGTAATTTAGTAAATTAAACTAAACTAGTCTGAACTACATTTTGGTAGAGATCATTGAATTTTTTCGGACACGTTTAGTTACTAAATTACTTACTATTCGACAGATATGCTATCAGGGTACGAACAAGGCTTTAGTGCCCATACAATTTTACTGAATACATTCTAATTGAAATAAAAATGATATCCTCTAATTGTGCAGATATTTTGTATTTAAATAAAGTGTTTTTAAAAGAACATAGAATGAAAGCAGTCGTAAAATTTAATTTAATTCAAACTAGAGACTTGAGCCAGACTCGACGCCTAGTCCCAGACAGACAATTGATTTTTATTTTTTGTTAGTAATTGGGTAGAGTTTTATTAGGTCATTTGAAAAATACAAATCATTCCTCTTTATTATTACAGATTTAATTCATTTTTATTAAAACAGATTGTTACTAAAATATTCATATAAACATTTAACTTGCAACAAACGCATTGTTTTTAAATTCGGATAACAGCTTCTAAGAACACTCTCGGTTCCTTATTACAGGAATTCGTTCTGCGTAGAGTTTAAACCTTGTCATACGATACCTGGGAAGCGAATGCCAGGCTATATATACATGTCATTATGAGCGGTAACTAAATACTTCGCATACTTGAATGCAACGAAAAATTACCTTGTATAAACATGTTTCGTAATTTTAGTTGCAGCACCTACCTTATGCTTTTATATGACGGTACTTTCGTGAAGCCCCAAAGGTTTAATTTCAATAAATGTCTCGGGGTTATTTGTTTAGCAAGTTTACAACTTCATTGGGACATTAAGCATGTATTCACATTGACTTTTTTAACCTCGGCGTTTTCGCTTTTTTAACGCTATCACTACGATCAATTTAAAATCAACTTTATTTCGTTTGTACAGCACTCAAAATGCAACGCTGCAGGATTGTCAATAAAAGCGCCTCCGCCTGAACAGATACATGGAAATTTTTCTAACTCAAAGCTTTTTAAACGCGCGTTGAAAAAGCGCCCATGTTAATGCGGACTAAAATGTAAGAACTAATATTTCTTAAAGCTCAAGATCTGTGGTCCTACCATCACCGTCTATTGAGATTCATCTAATGCCCTAAACTAAACTGACTCGCAATTTTCATACCACCTCTGTCTTAAATCTTCTTAACACACATTTTGACAGCGATTCAGGTTCAAGTTGCCTCCCAGTTGACATAATCATTCGGTCATTTTCGTACCAAGCTTTGCCTAACGTAAACGCTGAATCGCTTAACCGTCAAATATTGACGTCGAGATACGAAATAAAGCCATTCAGTTTAGACACGGATTCTAAACTGATTGGAATTTAAGCGAACATTACAAACGGTGGTGGGCCTCCTATATGGGGTCATCAGCGTCCCCTGAGTCGTGCAGAAGCCCAGTTCAGAGAGTCTCGGTGCGTTCGTACAAGATCCCGGGACTTTACCGCACTCGAGAACGGCCACCGAGGGGGTTTTAGTGAGTCAAACCTCACATAACCCTGTCTTTCTCCCAAGAAGACAGGGTATCTTTTGAAGATTTCCCCACTGTAAACAAAAAAGGCCTCCTGTACACGTATTTTTTGCAATACTCTAAAGGTTAGTTAAGTTACTTTAGTGACGTAAATAAAGATTAGTCACGGAAGGCGAGGAGGGCATCGTAAGGTACTCGTAAGCATTTATTTATACCTGGGAGTAATCCTCTAAACGCACCGCCAGGTGTTTATTGCATTTCCATTAGTAATCAACCGGTTTAGGACGTGATTGGCATGCCTTGATTTAATTTATCACCGCGTTAATACCAAGTACAGTCGAAGCGAAAAGTAGTATGAATTTTATGTGAAAGTTTAGTTTCTAACTGGTAATTCACAGCTGTTTAATTGTTAATTAAACAATCTCTATATATCTGTATTACATCTACACTAAGGGTGTCCTTTAACGATCATTAAGCTACTCTGAGTGTGACAAGTGTAATGAAGTTTAAAAATGTTAGAGCAGTTTTAGCAAGCAACCTGGAACGCTGACCATAGACATCTTCAATTACAGATACGTTTCTATGAATGTGGAAACGCACAAATAATATTTTAATATACCTCGCTTTAGGTGATTTCACGAAACGTTTTATTTAATATGCCTAATCCTACGGCTTCATTAGACCGATGTCACGCAAAAAACGGCCATCCCTGTAAAATCTTCGTTTTTATCGCGAACTCGGTCTAATGAAGCCATATGTTAGTACACACTTCTGCGACCTTTATATTTCTATGTAACCCAACTCAATAACATTGATTGATTGAGTCGAAGTTTACTTTATATAAAACAATATTAATTATACGACTACTCGCCGTCTCTTTCCAACGCAATAAATTGTTTATGGCCAGTAAAATGCTTTTAGCTGTCGTAGTTCTTTGAAAACAACCCATTTCTATATTACTTTCTTTATAACTCTAACATTTATTTTTCTATTACGGTTTTCAAATACAATGTTGGGACGATTTTTATCCTATAACAAGTTGCATAAATAATAATCTTCTATATATATAAAAAATAATTGCTATTCGTTAGTGTACCTAAAATTCGAGAACGGATGAACGGATTTATTTTATCTTTCTGGAGGTCTAGATAAGGTTTAAAAGGAAAAAAATAAACAAATAATTGCTAGGAAAACCCTCTAAACAGCCTTTTCCTATTTCCCATACTAACGTTTTTGTGATAGTGAATAAATGAGCGAGAAATTTTCTCACTTTGATTATGTTTTTCTCAAAAGTACTTCAAAAAGTCTGCCAGCTCAGCTAGTTTAAAATATATTTTTCCTCTGTTATCTTAAACCATTGTTCACATTAGTGTACTTTTTTTAGATTTTTTTATAAATGCTTACCCTGACTTAAAAAATATTATATTTACCATATGTTTTTTTCACACTAGTATCATTGGTCTGATCTATTTAAGTACACACTCACCAATACTTTGTATTTTTTCAACCGATCGACGCCATAAAGGATATTTTCATATAATTGTTTTAAAATAAGCCAGGAGATAAACTCAAATTGCATGAAAAAATCGCCCATAAACGCTTTACGACTATCATTTGTGACCATCAAGAGTTTCTGATATCGGCGTTTAAAGGTTCCGAGTCACGCGATTTCGTACGCTCCAATGTTTTTGATCTTTGCATGAGATATAATGCTATCCAAACTTTATGGTGGCTCGCAATTTTGCATGATATACACCAAATTAAAATTTTGTACATCGGCCGTACGTAATGGTTGATGAGGGTGGAGATCTTACTTGACTCAGCTTCTACCATCAGTAGGACGAAGTGTCACCCGTTTAAGAAGACTTGCACCCGCAGATCGAGCGGTTATTAAGTTTGAATTGTGATATGTTGAGTTTTTTTTCAACAGTGTCGAGTTCGTGGCAATGTCTCGATCGGAATATACCGATTGTGGACTCTGCTCGATTAAAATTAACGCACGATTAACTTAGGGACCTGTATTGTTAACTTTTTTGTTTTTTAAAACGTCGTTTCGCTGGAGTATTTTTGTAGATATTGTTCAGAATACAGATATTTTGGTCCCATTTTTAACTGCAATAATAGCTATGTTACTAAGATAGCTAAAGCAATAAAAATTGTAGACACAGTGTCTAAAGGATAGGGTATCAAAGTAAAATTAAATTCAAATAAGTTAACATAACTTTGAAACTAAAAGAGTTAGATTTTTTTATTATTTTTCCCTATGTAGTTACCGATCTGATGATGCACTGGCACTGTCTTATCGTTGAATTTTGGGACACGTTGTATAAGACTGTAAAAGGATTAGCAATTAATTATCTGATTTCGGTAGAGTACGAAATTAATTCATAGTAAAAAAATATCATTATCTAAATAATCTTTTCATCCAAATTCAACTGTCACAGATTGTACGTCTCCTATTTTCTAAAGCAGTGTATTTCACATTTTATTCGCACAAATATTTAAATTCCCAAACGAATTTTCTACAGAACTGTATCAGTTTGTTTAAAGGACGTTGAATCACCGATACAAAACCAATTTAAATTTTCAATTCGGTTTAAATTTTCCCCTCTTTTCCTTCGAAGCTATAAATCGTATTCGAAGTGGAAAATGGTACAAAATTTATCACCTTGAATAATAACATAGCTGTCCTCTTGTCAACGTCTTGTTTCTTTTATTTAATAGAAATCCGCCCCGGCTTCGCTTAGATACAAAGAAAAAATAGCAAACCTATCTTATCTTAGTCAATTACCTATTATTTTAGTGTTAATGGACTTTAAAAAAATCAGAAATTAACCAAATATGTTTTAGAATTTTTATTTAAGCCCCAAAAGTTTAATAATCTCGAGTAGATTGCTGAATTTTTAGTTTTAAAATATAGGACTTACGTACGCCATAAATAATTGCTTTAGGTAAAGTGAGTAGGTATCTTTATTTTTATATGTTTCCTTTGTTATGTGAACTGATTTCCTATTTATATTAATTTCTTCACAGAAGCAACTGTTCGACAGTAGAAGCGATGGATATAAAGCACTCTCGAGGTCAGTGTTACGGAAGGACAGACTAATGGTTGTCTTAAGGTCGGACAGCGGTCGACTTGGATAAATCGTTTTTATGGAATTTTGTAAACCGCCTTGTTTATTATTTTTTTCTAATTAATGGAATAAGGTCTTTTGGTGTACTTGTTTCTGCTCTGTGGGAAATAGGACTCGTTAAAGGTTGGCAGTAGGTCGCCTGCCGAAAATCCTTTGCTTTTGCACAAATCGTTGTTTGATTTTTGATAGAGTATGAGAGTATGAAAATAGATTTTGTATATATCTACAATATACTAATATTATAAAGAGAGAAACTTTGTATTTTTGTACGTATTAAAATAACTTCGTCCTCGTGGAGTTAAATAATATAGCCTATGTTGCTCGGGGATAATGTAGCTTTCTAATGGTGAAATAATTTCTGAAATCGGCTCAGTAGTTCTTGAGTTATTTCAATACAAACAAAAATACAAAAATACAAAGTTTCTCTTTATAATAAGTATAGAGTATAGATATAGATTGAATATTAGGTTTTCTACATTAAGAAATATTGTATCAAAGTTATACAAAACATTATATTCTACGCAATCATTTCTTGATTGAACCAAACCATTTTGGTCCCAAGAGTAACATTGGAAAGGAATATCCGCGTAGCAGTGTAGGTCTACGCGCTGCATAGACAGGACCGTAGCTTATCGATCGTAGCCCTCTGAGGCTTTCACGGCTGTCTCTACGGCATTTACGTTCGTGTAGCAATTGAGGCTTTAATCTTGTTTAGCTTTTCTCGATATTACCACTTATTTTTCTTGTAATAAGTTACAATGTAGAATAAAACGAAAATTCATGAAATAACAAATTTGTACGTGTGTGTTTTAAATCTAAATAAATAACATTTTTTTTTAAATTTCTATTTCTAAGTGGCTTTGTCGCTAAGCGCGACCATATCGCCCCACAAATCTAATACTTAATTATATACTTAAATCACTATAAATTATCTCTTAGCCTAATGTCGGCCAGCTTAAACACCATCGTGGCCTCGTCCGAAGACGGGTAGGCCAGAATAGTGTTTATCCGACCGACATTACAATGGACTTCCTTAAAATAACTATTCCTAAAATGTTCGCTTTGACCTAAACATAAATAACACGTAACGAATTGAACATACGTGAACCGTGATATTGCAAATAATATATTTTTTTGCAATGTATCAAACAATTCATTAAACGTAGGTACGGTAATTTACCGTGACAGAGGCACTCGTTTGTTGTTTAATCGACAATTTGACGGCTCGTTAACGTCACTCGATAACTCTCCGTCGACTGATTTAGGATTTCATGCCTCATCAAAATACCGTATCATATATTATTTATGACAATGGTAAAGCCTGCGAAAATGTTTCGTTGACGTTCAATAAATGTGATATAGTACTGTGTTTTTGTTGTAATAATTTAGACACATTATATTAGGATATCCTTTTATAAACAATTGTCATGGCCGTTTTCACCAACAATCCCTAAATTTTAGGTAACCCTTAACGCATTGTAAATGTCACTTAACACTACTCTCGTTTTCACCAATAGTTAAGTGTCACTTTAGACCGCAAGGGATCCGTTAGATTTAGGAAGACCCTTAAGCAAAAAGACTATCTAAAACTACTTTAAGGGTTGGTTGGAGAAAACGGGCATCATTGTACCAAAATCTTATTAAATACTAATTGTAGTGGTAGTTTCATATAAAAAACTTCAAAAACCAAAAATAAAACAACTTATGGCGTGTTACAGCTAATTTAGTTTACAAAACAAACAGTAATAATCTAATATTCAGAGTAGTCGAGCCAAAAACATAGAATATTGTAATATACGAGTACTATTCGGGGAAAATCCTTTGCTTATTCACAATTCCCGGAATTCCTAAACACGTGCGCACGTGACCAGGGGTCTTGTATTCCCATAAATCATTACCCGTCCTCCCTCGTCCCTTTCCCTACTTCTGTTTGACACGCGATACCAAACCGATTTCTAAAGCCTTGTCCGCACTAGGATAGTATTTTAGTCGAGTAGCAACAAAGGATTTACTAATCTATTCTACTAAAATGTTGCTGTTCGGACACGTCAGGTTACTAAATTACTACCCTAAGGCATAGGTTTAGACTTAAACGAGTCCGAACAGTAGTAAATCCTTTGATCGGATAAATGCTACTTGCTAATCGACTAAAATACTATCCTGGTGCGAACAAGGTTTAAAAGATGGCAATTTGAACTTAACAGGTGAAACCAAAAAGACATATTTATTGATTTTGAAAAGCTAAATTGGTAATACCAAACCGATTTCTAAAGGATAGTAATTTAAACGTAAAAGTTAAAACCAAAAAGACTTTATATTTATTAATTTTAAAAAGCTAATTGGTTATTATTTTCATAATAGCTACAGTTATGTTGAAGACATTTTTTAATAATGTAAAACTGGTGTAAACTTTAACAATTCCTAGCGTAGGTCTCAATCATTTTCCAAATTAGGCTGAACTAATATTATCAGAGTACAAATGGTTCTTTATCATAGAAAGTATAGAATGATCAATAAAGTCTCGTACTAAAAGAGTTTTACCTGATTCATCTAACTACAAGCCTATAGTTCTATTACTCATCATTTGTCAGGAAGCGAGCTATCGATCAGATCCATCACTAACAAATCGGAAGCCGTGCATTGCAACATGACACCGGACAACATTCGCATTTTGTCAATCGATTCGATTGATGTACACTGATTGCTAGTTGTTATATTTTTTTTATCGTAGCAATGTAAATAAAATACAATAGAATGTCTAGTTTTACTATGTTTGATGGGGCGTCGGTAGCTCAGGGGTTTAGCTCTTGACTTGTAAACTGCAGGTCCTGAGTTCGAATCCCGTCAGGTACCAATGTGTTTTTTGATTAACGATTATCTATTTACCCGATCGTCTTACGGCGAAGGAAAACATCGTGATGCAACCTACATATCGGCGAAGAAATTCAAAGATATGTGTGAAGTCACGCAAAATACGCACTAGTCGTGGAGTAGCGGAAAATGGAGCCAATCACGGGTCGAACTGCTACCACTATGTTTGCTGTAAAATCCCCACTCAGAGTCATTAATTGCCTCTATAAAAGACCCTAAGTATGAATTTATTATTTGAAGTCACTGAGACCAATCAAGACGTTGAAAACACTTTTTGTATTCAGCCAGTGCGTTTAAAAAACAAATGTGGGTAATTGTATAAAAGCTTAACATACGTACAAATTAAGTCAGTTGCGTGAAATAAACGACCACGTGACGTGTTTACGTCATAGTCCATTTTAGGCCGCCCAAGGAGAACGTAGCTCTTTAATAATTCACGCAACTTTCATCATTTACCATTTTGCATTCATTCACGTATTACGACTTGCGGAATATATTGCGAGTGTAAGCTCAATTTATAAAAATACATTAGCAAATAAAACTAAAAAACAATTTATTTAATAATACCAGTCCATTAATTAATACTTGAAGGTAAACTTTGTTTCATATTAAGGAAATTGCTCGAATGGTTGATTGTATTCGGTTTATAGATCTCGATCCAGCAACGCACCAGACCTTCGGTATTTTATAAAACCAAATATATTTACAGTTAATTAATTACTGCCGATGGGCGACAACTGGGAGGTTACGCGAAGTACATTCGCTACGAGGCGATTAGCGAACGTCAAAAATATATGAAACAGATACTGACGTTCGATAATTCACGTGAATGATATGATTTACATTTTTTTGTGGATTCCATCGACGATATAGCCAATCAAAAGATACTTTGGATGATCCCTCGTATGTTTAAATGCGCGATATTATAAAATAGGTAGATATAATACATATTATCTACAGTGAAAACTTACGTTTATATGAAGCTATATTTACGATATCTTATGTGTAACGTTCTTTATACGCATTCCCGTATTTAATGATTTACGAGGCAGATTATGTCGCCATATTTCACCTTGTTTTATTTAACTTTTCGCCTCGCTTACTTCGTTCCGTTGACACACGAGAAATATTGCCATGTAATTGCAAATATTTCAATATATTCTATAACAATAGACTTGAAAATCATAAAATAAAGTCTAGTTTCCTATTTAACATAGATTAAAAGAAGCAGATGAAACATGAGATATGTCATACTGACAGCGACTGAGACACATTTATACGAAATATACGTAACGCGACAAAGACAGTGACATAGATCTTTGGTCCTTTTCTCCGTATGCGATTTTGTTTGTTTAGGTCCAAATAAATGTAATATCACATAGGCGCTCCAAGCGTATTTTCGGTGAACTAATTTTTCATACGTCCCAGACAAAGGCTTGAGACATGATGTTATTGGTTTACAACCGTAAAGTGATGCAGACACGACATAACTATGAAGTCTTAGGCATATTTGTCCCTCAACTGTATACGCTATAGCCATTTCTAAATCTTTCTCTTTCTACATTGGGAACATTTTAAACTGTCAACATTAATGTTAAGGTGACAATTCTACTTCTCTATTAACGTGAAACGTTTCTTGTTGCAGGGTGAAAAAGATAACGGGAAAAACTGCATTTTGTCGTGCGAAAAAAGAAAAGCCGACGATGCGGATATTAATAAGGACTTGAAAAAGGTTTGTAATTTTATTCTTCTTCTCTTCTTTAATTTAAGGTTTTCAACCTTGTCGATGGAGTCAATTACAAACCTCTCTGTTCTGTGCTAACATCTTGACCTTCTGATACGACACGACGTCCAGTTTCTTTTTTATTTGATCTATATAACTTGCCCTCGGTCTTTTTATAAATAATTGTCGTCAATTTTATTATTGTAAGAAAAAAATCTTTAAATATTTTACAGTTTATTGTAATATCATCATCCCAACGTTAATTAGCTTTCACCAACAGTCCCTAAATTTTAGATAACCCTTAATGCATTTTAAATGTCACCTAACACTACTTTCGTTTTCACTAACAGTTAAGTGTCACTTTAGATATCAAATCAATTTAGGTAAGAGTTAGATTTAAGGAGACCTTTATGCAAAAAGACACTTATCTAAAACTACTTTAGGGGTTCATTGGTGAAAAAGAGCATTAGTCCAACAAGTTAATTTACCGTCATCTCAATCATCACATCTTGGACGTGTCATTTTTTTATAACACGAAGTGACAAACGAGGAAGTGGCCACCAGGATTCGCTGAAAAATCCGAAGCGACCCCTGTCCATAGACATCTGCAATTGTAGATGCGTTGCCTACCCTTAATCTACGGAGGAGGAGACGCACAGCAAGAGGATAATACTTCTTTCTGTCATGTCACCTTTCATGTTATCCATCTATCTCGTCCCGGGTCCTTTACCAGTGGGCACACATACCTGACAAACCTATTCCTATTCCTAGTATTCTTAAAAACGATATAAAAACTTGTCTTTTAAGGTTTCTTATCTTTTATGCTTGTAAATCAAACCAAAGTGTTTTTATTAAAAACATACGTGAAGTCTACTCAAAGTTCTCGTGTCTAGAACTTGAGACGATTTTATCGACAAACTTCTTTTATACAATACTTGTTACTTAAGTAAGTTTTCTTTACTTGAAGGTAGTATAGTGTACACATAATATTAAACCTCTATTAGAAATGGTTACAAAGATTAAAAAAAACTTTCTCGGACCGCAAATTGCTTCTGACTTAACCTAAAAAAACATGCACGTTTAGAATTCATTTTAAAATTAAAATAGTTGACATTCGCTTTTCTGTCACCGACAGACAATAGCTGCATTTTTAGTTAACATGTACAACTGTGAACGTTATTTATTTAGGTTTTATTATATGCAATACATTAACATGCTTATAGTAAAGATTTCTATATGTTTAAACTTTTTGATAGTCATTGTATGGATTCAACTTTGACCAGTGGCCCTCTGTCATTTGCCACCTCCTGTCATACTGCACTCGGAACTGCCACGATCTCGTCCTACCACCTCACGCACGGCCGGCCTCTCGCTCAGGTGCTTTGTGGTCCTGTCGACCTCGTTGCCCTTTTCGTCCATATTTTGTCAGTGTGTCCGGCAAATGTGCACGTTGCGTAATGTTAGCGTGTAATGTGTGCAACGTTGCAGTTGCACTGACTCAGCTACTATTTAGTATTCCATGTCATCGTGTACGACGTGTGCCGATTCGGAACTACCAGGACCACATTGGGTTACATAAAATCCTTCTACTTTAGAGAAAGTTATACTGTTTAAATTAGTGCATTTAAGTGTTTAGGTGTCCTTAAAGATTCTTTGGTAACTGTTGCGTTCCTCTTTATATTCTTTATTTCAAATCTTAATAGTTTTAGGGATGTTTCATACGATTCCTTTTCCCTGGAATATCATGTACAATTGAATGAAGATGATCATTCACTGTGAATTAATGATTTACTTTTACTGTTAAAAATTATTATAAATTTCTACAGATATTTTATCACTCATTTTACCTTTGCAAATTCTAATTGTCAAATTGTTTTGATAACACTGCGTCGACCCAGTTATGGCTTTAGTTATCATTAATGTCGTTTCGTGACATTTAATACTTTAAATGAGGTTAATTGCGCTGAAAACTGACTTCAGTCAGTCCTATAGCGTTTATTAACATTGTCCTCTTTTTTTTCTAGAAAAGTAAATGTACTAGGTATAAAAATAGCTAATTAAAATAGTTTAATTACTCTTCTATTGTACCTTTTTTGAATCGGAATCGATATGCAAAGCGTGATTCTGTAAAAATACAAACATTTATAGTCCGGCCGCTGGGAGAATGCGGATAGGACAGATGTCAATTCGACATGACTAGTGATGTGGTATAAATAACATTAAAAACTAGTATTTAGTAACTGCTACTTATTTTGTTATTTTCTATATGAAAATACTATATTTTATCTGGAAAATGTAAACATATTATGAAATATATCGTTTTAAACGTAATCTATGCGCGCAAGACGACAAGAGACGAGAGAGACGACTGTTGGTGAATAATGTCACAAAATGAGTCGTCACAACGCTATTTTAGGTTGCCATTTTTCTTTTCACGTCACCTAATTTCGTATTAAAAACTGTATTAAATATGCATTAAGTATATTATAAAATTATAACTTTTTATTTTACATTATACCGACCAACAGGTTATATTATGATTATAAAAATATTCAACTACAATTGCCTCGTTATTTTTGTCTCATCACTACAAAAACAAACAGTTGACATAACCTTCAAACAGCGTAGTTTCACGCGGTTAGACTTTTAAGAACTACTGTTTTTAATAATCAATTGTTAATAATTTTAGCCCAAAATTAATGCGTTTATTATAACTTGACATAATTTTTAATGTTTTAATGTTATTACTCATTATTAAGGCTAATAAAAGATATTGAAAATTCTGCCGTAAATTGACCTCCAGTTTGAAGTTATATCGCCCGTGCGAACACGACCTGTCCTATCCGCATTCTCTCAGCGGCCGGAGTATAAAAGCTTATTCACACTATTACGACTTAATTTTAAATGCTTACAATTAATTACATTTACAAGATAAATAATTAAAAAATAATTTAGTAGACGTATAATACCGTAGATATACCAGTACTGAAAGTATTCAAGATTTATTATCAGCTTTCATTGGAGTCGGTCACGCGAACGAGCTGGCCTTTACAGGATAGCTGACCTAGCCCATGCTAATAAATTATACTAACTTTACGATACCTATTTTCATGTTACGTGAATATACCGACGCTTCTAGAATAGTAAACTGAACGTATATGGGATTGAAATATCGTCTTAGGTTTGTCTCAAGACAATATAAGTGTGGGTTTCCATTGCCAAAATACTCTTACGAAAATATATACAGTCTAACCTGCACTAGCGAGAGTCCAGGGGATAGAGATATTTGTCACGCCTATAAAGGTTTCTCTCTAATCTGAGTTTCTTATGGGCTACGTCGGGACCAGAGAATGACTTGCTTATCCATGTTGGACTGTTTTCACCCAGTCATTCTCCTTAAAAGAATAACGATAACAAAATGCTTTTTAAGACTTTAGGACATAGAAACTTAAGATTAAATAATACATGTTTTATTTAAGACTTTCATAACTTTAACTACTAGTTATCTGGTCGTCTCTCAATCTTCTAAAATTTCTATTAGTCACTAGAGATAAATATGTTCTGCAGTTCCTTGTAACAACATGTCATTTGTTGCATTACGAGATACACAACCCGCCAGATGTGTTCGATCACGCGACCGCCTCGTCTGTGTCTGAGCTCTATTGTACTAAGTGAGGTATATAAGTTATACCACATAAACTGTAGACTTAGGAATAAGAACTTTAAATTTTAAAATAATGTTTGAAATAAATGTATAAAGGTAATTTGCAACAAGATGTTAATTTTACTAATCTTTATGTAAAAAAAAAGTTTTAGAAGATGTTATGATAAGAATGATGAGCACAATAAATTTTTAACATATGTATTAAGAAATAATAAAGTAAAAAAATACCTTTAAAAAATCTTCGATTAAATTTTGTCCAAAATAGAACGATGGATTTGTTAATGCAGGCTTTTGATTGAGGTTTGTTATTTTTATAGCTTACATTTTTATATTGTCTCAAGTCGACAGTGTTTGTAGACATGTAACACTTCTAGAGTTGGGGGTCATTTTGTTTTCATTATCTCCACAAATGGCGCTCGGGGGTTGCTGTGAATTTACGAGGAGGGCGGCGCACTTTACCCTAATTTAAATACATTACCCGTCTTGAAAGAACCGCGCCAACTTGTACTTATGAACTTACTAGTCGGTTAATGAACTATTGTTACAGTTAAAGTTAGTGTACGGTTAAATTTTTAACTACTACATTTTCATGTCATTAGGTCCTTACTCAGAATCAGTATAGATTTATCTCACTCAAACTATAAAAATTGTACACTTAAAGTCACTAAATGGCTATCGTTGTCAGTCATTTATTTAGTTTTACCCGCCATTTACACAAGCGGCTTTTCAACGCGCGCTAAAAAAGCGTTGATATAATAAATGCATTTCCGCGTATCTGTTCACACGGTGGCGCTTTTAAATTTTTATCGCGTTGCATTTGGAGCGCTAAATGAGCTAAAAAGAGACATTTTACAGCGATGCTATGAGCGAAGGCTATGAAAAAGCGCTAACGTCGACGTTAAAAAAGCATACGTATGAATACAGGCCAATAATTAACAGTCAGTTGGTTTTTTTTGTCGTTAAACAATTACATCTAATTTTATCTGTTTATAAATTTAACTAGGCATATAAACTACGCATCCAAATACAATGCTAAGATTGTTAAGTTAACTTTAATAGATATAAAAACAATAGAACGGACATTGAGTTAGTAACAAAACGTGTATTATATCCTAACGTGTTCATCTCAAAAGCAGATCCCTTTGTCTGGAATAAGCTTGGATGTTTGAGAGAGTTGCGGTATTGTTGTGAGCAGTTTCTATTTACTAAATTCTATGATAGAACCTACATCCTAACTTAAGTTCGATCCATTATATATTACTAGCTGTAGCTCACGACTCCGTCTGCGTGGAATTAAAATATATAGCCTATGTTACTCGGGGATAATGTAGCTTTCAAACGGTGAAAGATTTTTTTAAATCGGCCCAGTAGTTTTTGAGTTATTTCAATATATATAAAATACAAACATTTTCTTTTTAAAATATTAGTAACAAGGTTTTTCTGTTCATGTTAACATGATTTGGACAAATTATTTTTTGTAATAAAAATGACAATTGAAATATTTAAATTCAATGTAATGTAGAAAATAATTTCGTTCATTTTAAAGCTACGTCTGTTGAATAGAATGAAAATAAATTAAAAGAACAAAAACTTATTTCACAGAACAATGGTGCTTGCGCCAAAAATATCACAATCTGCGCGGATCCCGAACAAAACATCTGGTGTTTTATAAATTAAATCACATCTCACAAAAACGTTTTTATTTTATGACACAACCGTTCTGATCATATTTCACATCGAAATAGAATATTTTATTTTGTCATGTCATTTCATTTTAAATGGAGGACATTACCGCTTCTTTAACTTTACTTGAAGGTCAAACATTTTATATTTCTTTATTGCATTTATGAACTGAGTTTAAGTTTGTTAGTAAAGGTTATTTCGCGTCTCGAACGCGTAAAATATACTACACTAGCTGTTGTGCGCGACTTCGTCCGCGTGGAATTAAATAATATAGCCTATGTTACTCGGGGATAATATAACTTTCTAATGATGAAAGAATTTTTGAAATCGGTCTAGTAGTTCTTGAGTTATTTCAATATTAACAAAAATACAAAGTTTCTCTCTTTATAATATTAGTATAGATAAAAGGGTACAAATATGTCATACCAATTCAGAGGCATAAATTAAAATAAATTCAAAAAGTAACACCCTAAAACAAAACAAATTATATGATAACATCAAAATTAAGTACAAAGGAAAACGGCGCTTATACGAGGATAAATAAAATGCTCGTAACACCCTGTAGAATGTTTCGTTTAAAAAATAACTTTTCTCATTTCGCTGTCAAGCGGCATACCCGTGGAGGAAACTTTTTACAAGCGATTCTAGAGCTCAATTTCCACGAATATTCTGTCAATTCAATATTTTTTTTAGTATTCCCAGACATAACATTTTGTTAAATAAGAATATTTTTAATTTAACACTACTTAATTTCTATCATTGCTGTATTATTTGACATTACTATTTTGTCTGATAATTGCTATAGTTATAATTTACTTTCAGATATTATTTTCGATCAGATAATGTATACCAGATTACCTACAAGTTTTTGTTTCCTTTGCTTGTAATATTTGGCAATAAAGCCGATGTTTAACGTTATTTTTTGTTCCCAGGCAAAGCTTGAAACCAAAGCACTGAAGGCGAAGAGGCCGGGCTTCACAGACGACCGCTACAACGAGACCTCATACTATATTGAAAATGGTATACACAAATATTATTTTAAAACTATTGTAAAAACTTCAACAGAAAAGTTATAATAATTTTGTATACGTTAAAAGCGATAGATATAATAATTAACGTAAAAGCTATAGAGAAAACGGTTATTGTACAGGCAGTTTTTACATTTTTTATATAGTTGGCTGGCAGGAAAGAAAGAAATATAGCTTCTATGAAAATGGTTACGTCAAATGATTTTTTGTAGTCTTTTTTCCTGCGTTGTTTCTTCAATACACGCCTCCTTTCCAATAAAAGTTGTTTCCTTCGACATACGCAAATATTTTGGTCCTAACGATCCGGATCATTACAAATAAAAAATGGAAGCTGAAATGTTTTTGCAACATTTTTAGCGAAAGTAATTTTCTTTCTCATAGATGGCGTTGGTAACAAATCACTTGTAACATACTGGCTTATACATTAAGTTGTCCGACCGCAGAACCGCGGTCTGAGCCCGATACAGATCATTCGAGTCTTTAACAACGGCTCGGTTGAGGTTACGGTGAACGCTTTCAATTTCTGTAAACACCCAACCTACTTTATCAGAGTAGTTTGAAAACTATGTCTTTGTAACAATTTAGTATTAGGTTAATATATTTAATCGCTTTTTGATGTTATTTGAAAATGTGTTATAATTTGAAAACATTTTCGAATTTCATATCAAGTTGGTCATGTAAAGAACGAACCCGTATATGAATTTTAGAAACGCTAGTATATAGACGTCGTGGTTATTTACAGGTCTTAGGAAAGTATATCCTTACTACTTCACGTTCACCACCTTCACTAAAGGCAGGTGGGTTGGGGAGAAAATATTGGATGTGTTCGCTAGAGAGTTCAGAGCTCACCCAGCGGCGGAGTACGAGAGATGTATCAGAGCTGGCACACTCACAGTCAACTATGACAGAGTCGACCCTGACTATAGACTCAAACATAATGACTTACTCGCCAACGTTGTGCACAGGTAAGAGTTCAGCGAACCATTTATACAAATTGTCATCTAAATCAATGACATTTTTATACTTTCCAAGAATATCTTACACAGTACTTAGTCCACTTGTTATCCATATCATAATTGTTACGTCAATACACGTGCAGGTTGAACAAATACCTCGTCTCGTATCCCAGTGTAAAATTATTAACTCTTATTTCTTACTTACCTCCTCACAATAAACTAAAGCTACATAAATTCTATTTGGAAGACCGGTGTGGTACTATGTCATACAATATTAAAGAACTTTAATTTTCTAGCATACAATCTTTTGTAGATATAATATAGGATTTTATAGAAATGAGCCTTAATGCAGCGATCACAAAGTCTAAGCTTGTTTGTACATACAGGCCTATTAGATTGGCAAACAGTAAAGAATCTTCAGCACCGAATGAGCATGCGTGTGCACAGTTTTATATTCAAAGGAAAATATATTTTTTAACGTTTATATATGGTGTTTTGTAAATTGTCTACATGGTTAACTTTACTTCTATATTTTTAACATCCTGTGGTATGACTTTCGCTCACGCATGTTCATTTGTTGTTTTGTTCTCGTCTTATTTGTACATCATATCACGAGAAACAATATAAGGTACGACGGACTCTGAGCAATTTTCTAACACTATCGCTCATGTACATTTATTACAGATTTTATCTCTATACTAAGTACCGTGATACTCAATTTATATTCTTTACTTATTCTTTCTTAACACTAGACAAGTTTCAAACTCTACACTTACCTAATCCGAGTTAGTGTGAAACTTTATTCTTCATTAATAACTTCTTTCTGTTTTTCTTTAGCTTCGAATTCTCCATTAACGTTTCCAACGTGAAGTTTTAAAAGTGTTTGCTTTACTTTCTTGAATCATAAGATTAGTTTGGCGCATTCAAGTTTTACTAAGATAACGTTTGCTACTAAAAAAAATAACTTGATGATATTTTGCTCAGCGTCCGAGGCACTTTTAGGCCGTAAGCCTGACGTGTGTATCGTTGCAGGCACGAAGTACCGGTCACCAGCCAACCGATCACCCTCGTACATATCGACGAGGAAATTGTGGTTGTCAACAAACCAGCCTCTATCCCCGTAAGTGGCAAATGAGACAGCCATGTTTATGTGTAATGCTTCGATCATCTCTTCTTTTATATCCTTTGTATGTGATGCATGATACCTTTTAACTTTATCACTAGTAGTAGTAGTAATAGTAGTAGTAGTAGTAGTGTTTTAGTAGATTATGTTTTTAGATTTATGTTAATTTCTATGCTTTTGTCCTTCTGTTCTTAATGCAGTCATCCATTCTAATTATGACACAACTTTATCTATAATGACTCTACATATTTTATTACAACAGGATGAAATACACTCGTAGCTAATGTAAGTATAAATTGCTTAACGACGTAAATGTTGTGAATTATACGAAAAATATTTTTAAAAGATAAGAATAATAGTAGTCTCATCGGATAGAAAGATATTCTATTAATCTCCAATATTATTATTATTCTATTTTAATCTTAGCGTAAAGTCCCGGCACACTAAAAACGTATGTAGCTAAAAATCTTTTTGGTGCTAATGCACAGTCTGTCTCGCAAGAAATATTCAGCAGTTTTCAGTGATGAAAGGCCTCTCGCGTCAAAAGACGTCCTTATTCAAGTTGGCTTTCGCTTCTAAGACATCGGCACAAGCTCTTTGAGCCACATTAATAAATTAGAAGTTGAGCTACGAGATTGCGTTTTACACTTCTTCACTCGTTAATAACCTACATTTTGGTTAATAGTGATTTTTTAAATTAATATTTGACAAGGAATTCAAAATTTATAAACATATTTGGACTTTTGAAAGTAATTCTCTAACAATATTAAGATACAAAATATTAAATTAACATTCTATCAAAATCGATGTAGACATTATTGTTGCATTAACTACTGTAGTATCACAATCAAGACTATACTATATTCTCGTTATAATAGAATTCATTATCCACAAGCCGATATCATGGGGTCCAAATAAATCAACCAATTTCATGAACACAAAATGACCAAGCAAACTGACGATGCTTTTGTTATTACGATTCGAACAAGCTTAAAAAGAATTATTCAACCATTGGAATATCTTCGTTATTCGTCAATTTGAGTTTAACAAAGTGGCGATTTTTATTTTAACACAAGGCCCCAAGTGACCGAGCGTGTCCAATTACTTTGATTGATGCAGTACCACAATGGGAGGTCCCGAAGTGCTCGTGTAAAGCCTACTCTGATATATTAATGCCGTTTTACTAAAAAAAATCGACCCCATTTCGATTTGAAAATGGAATTATTGATTTCTCGCATGTTCGTAAGTAATTTATTTGGAAATCAACGATTTAACATAATTTATCATGTCAAGAAATACGAATTGTTCTTCAATCATTCAGTCCGAACTAATATTTACGAATAGTAGTACATGTTTGCAATTATATGTTATTTTATACTCTAGTACTCTTATTTCATAAACAGCAATACACACTACACACAAGTCTGCACATTTTGCTCTAAGCTGTGCGTTTGTTGTAGTTTATAGAATATCTACGTTATTATGCTTTTAAGTAGAGTTATCACATTCGCAATTGTCAATATCCCTGTATCTGCTTTGAATTAAAGTAAATGTACCGATATATTATGCATTATTTTGTAAACTATGAAAAAAAATGTATTTATAACAAGATAAAATTTATTCATAAACATTAAAATGTGACAAACTTACGCTTTTTACATAAACGATTCTGAAATATATTTGTAATCACTTATTTAAAAAAACTTTAACTAATGTGTAGGTGATTTTAAAAAGCTAAACGAATCTTTACGAAAGACTGTAAAAGAAGTAAATCATAATAGCACTGCTTACATAAACGTTAATTCAATGACAAAAGTACGTGACATCATAGGACTATACTTTGTCCTCAATAAATAATTCTATCCGTGGTGGGCCAGGCATGAGACTCCAGTGCTCGCTAGTCCCTTGCGCATCATACACGTGGATGAGGAGCTACTCGTGCTAGACAAGCCTTGCTCGCTGCCGGTGAGTCATCGAGTGACGACACAGTCTCTGTCAGCCCCTGGTCACACTATTTGCTCGGTACTCCCACTATTAGTACCAATCAATCAATTTGGTCAATCAAAGTTTATCCAATGGTTATTCTAAACAAATCACAAGGATGATAATGGAAACTACAGAATTGCACATTCTTTGCAGTTTACAATCTCACTGTTGGAATAGAACGAACATTTTTAAGATAGTCAACGGGATTTTTTTCCAAATTTGCTCAATGTTGTTGTCGAAGTAATAATGGACGTTGTAAATTCTCCCAAACTAAATCTCCTTACCAGGGTCTGACAAAAGATTGAAATCTGCACAAGTTTGAACCTGTTGAAACTCCAAACGGAAAGGAACGTGCGGTCTTTAAATCCCACTTAAAAGTGGAATGATATTGATCAATTTGCCTGTCAATAGTTTGATTTTATTTTCATCGTTATTATCGATAGGCTCTAAAATACATCTTCATTCTCTCTTCAATTAATCTAATTCAGTAATTTCCAAAGTTAAATCACTGTTTAAAATTAATTATTAAAACTGTTTTCCAAAAAAATATAAATTAAACCATGGAGTATGAATTTGAAGAGAGAATCAATTCGGCTCGCTTCCACAATTCGAAGAACATCGTAGAGCGAATGTTAAAAAAATCCGTAACAATATTTCTTAAACCGCATGCCAAGGCTTGTTCATATCATTACTATCCAAACTGCACCGAACTCTCCCGCCCTTTGCTGGCACAACTTGCTTTTTGAATCCAATATGATTATCATTATTTTAATAAGCATATAACTTTCTGGTGTTTTATACTCTTAATTCTACATCAGTCCATCAAGAATGCTTTCATCATCGTTGTGTTTTACACCGCCTAACAATGTTTGAATTTAATATGTAATAAATCAAAATCATAAAAAATATTACTTAAATATTGAAAATAAAAGTTGCTTTTTCTACGGTAAAATTATAATAAAATGTATTGGCCATTGAAAGAAGTTTATAGGTATAACACTTCTTAGAATTGACAATTAATAATAACTGATTCGTTAGGTTCACCCGTGTGGAAGATATCGACACAACACCGTCGTTTTCATTCTTGCCAAGGAATACAACTTGAAGAATTTGAGAACAATCCATCGATTGGACAGGCTAACATCAGGTAAGATCAGACGAAATAAATTGTAAGAAAACTGTAAATAAAGTACCATTTTTATGATAATAAAAACAATATTGCGATCAGGGCTATTGCTGTTTGGAAGAAGTCCGAAGAAAGCGAGACAGATGGAACACCAGATAAGAAACCGACAAGTGTTGAAGGAATACGTTTGCAGAGTGGACGGTCAATTCCCTGAGTAAGAAATCTTTAATAATATCCTCACAAAGTCTTTAAAAATCTAAATTGAAATGTAAACCTCTAACAAGAATTACGCCAACTATTCAGTTTTAAATTAATAGAACTAATATTGTTTAGTTCAACTTAGGTAGTAGGATTAGATTAAATAGAGATCAGAATTTTCAATTGAAAACTTTGCTCCAAGTATTTGCAGTATAACAACAATTTAACTTTGGAATGTTATTGAAGAACTAATAATAGAGGTTTATTAAATTACAATATAACATTTGCTTTATTGCTCCTAACTTGCAGCGACGAAATAGAATGCCAAGAACCAATTGAGGTGGTTAGTTACAAAATTGGAGTTTGCAAAGTCTCTCCCAAGGGAAAGGATTGCTCGACGGTGTTCAAACGATTGGGATTCAATGCAAATAATAATACGAGTGTAGTGCTATGCAAACCAAAAACTGGACGGATGCATCAAATTCGAGTACATCTCCAATATTTAGGTGAGCTTATACACCTATAAAGTTTTCTTCGAATTCATATTTTAAAAAACATATAAAGTTACACAAAAAATTGATCTTTTTGCTGCAGGATATCCAGTAGTCAACGACCCATTATACAATCATCCCGTATTCGGCCCAATTCGCGGTAAAGGTGGAGATACTGGAGGCAAAACTGACGAACAGTTGGTGCGAGACCTCATCGCCATACATAATGCTGAAAACTGGCTCGGAGTTGACGCTGGCGATGATGATTTATTATTTTCGAAGCCAGTATCTGACGATAAAGGTAGACTTGGAAACAAGATCTTTATTAAATACTCCGGAAGTGAGATGATAGTAAATATTTTATTTTTTCTACTTGTCTAGTGGGCGAAGACGATTGTGACACGGGACCAACGTCAAGGGAATCATCTCCAAGACTAGAATCTCCCGCACCTGGCCTAACACCGACTTCGATTATGACTCGTGAGTTCAAAAACATTAACATTTTTGTACGTGGCTTCGTCGTTGTTTAATTTAAAGATTCATCATTTTTTGTATAGCAACGCTGCCTAGTCCATCGAGTGGTGCGGAAGCTCCAGTGGAAGTAATAGCGAACTCCCCCGCCCCCGGCACCCTCGCGCCCTCGCCGGCCACCTCGCCCGCTCTTAATGACGACTCCAATGATGCTAAGGTCAGTTCATTATCGATGATTTGAAAGTTTTTCTTTATCAAGATTTG
>QDHC01003859.1:323927-434864 GCA_013186455.1 Papilio dardanus tibullus
ATATTAGTTTCACTGGAGCAAATCTTGATTGTTGATACGATAAGAGAGTAATTTAATGTATTTGTTACTAGGGACCCGGATGGGAGTACGAAACTGAACTTCCCCAGTGGGCGAACGTAGATTGGGAAGACCAAGAGAACTTATAGTCACACGGCTTAAAGAAACACCAAAGGAGCATCCGGCGACACTGACTACAATCTTGTAAGATCGGAACAACTTGTGGAGGGTTAAACACCTGTTTTCTTGTAAATGTAATAAATGTTATTTAATAGCGGTGAATATGGGAAACCAGTTTCTAGTGTAAGATTTTAAAACGATGTTACTTTTTCAATGTTACTAACATAGAAAATGAGTAATGATATTGTTACTATTGATGTAATTGGATAAAAGAGAGATGAAATGACGTTAAAGAGACAACAGGGTTCTACTGGAAGCAGAAGCCCATTTTAAAGAGGTATCCTCTTTATATTTTAACATCTGTTAAGTTACAGTGCTGAGGTAAAGTTTTGTAAGTAATGTAATTCGTACAATAAGAGTAATAGGTTACATTCTATGTTGATCTTGCACTTCGGACTTGTGTTTTAGTATTTCTGGATTTCCATCGGATTAGCGCTGCTCTTTTATTTGTAGTGTTTTATTGTCAACCTTCAGTTCCTATCGGCCTAGAATGTTTTGTGAAGCTTGTAGTATAGTTTAAGTATATGTAATCTTTTATAATAAAAGTAATATCGGTACCGTTTATAAATATATAACGCTTAAACGAGGCAGGGTCTGAACAACATAAAATTGGTAAAAATCATTTGAATCATATTAAAAACTCAGTTTTTGTGATAGCTGTTCTAAAATATATAAATCATCAATTGGTACGAATGTAATATAGTAGTTCCTTGGTTTGTTTTGAATTTGAAATTGATGATTTCGCATCTCTGAAATACTAAATTCCTTTGTGATTTATAAAACTTAAACATCCAATGTATTGAAATTATTAATAAATCTTGACATATTTATAATATTAAAAACATAAATTGGACCACTCATAAAAAGTAGAAGAAAGCTATCTCTGTAATTATAACACATTCTTAAATAGTTTTCGACGTTGTTGTTACGTCGTTTGGCTTCCATAGTCTCGGTAGGATGTTGTAGTTTTTTAAAGATTCTCAAAACTTTTGTACCTAACATAGACTATTTTGCTATGAAACTCAACTTTTGTTTCTATCATTCATTTGTTTTCTCGCGTCGTCCGATTCTGGTCATTCTGATTTGCATTTATCGTTTCAATTTTGTTTTTATTTCTTTTAAAATATTTTTCTATTTACCGTAGTTTTCCTATGCCATTCTTAAACAAAAGTACATTGTTATCTCTCTCTTCGATATATTAATTGTCTGAGACGACAATATATTAATGTAAAAGTATCTCGTCAATAAAACCGCACGGTTTTTTGTCGTCGTTTAAAATGTTGATTTCGTTGGTCACTTCAATTTTAACACAATAAATAACCAAAGTAATGATGGGGTCATTTTCTCCAAAGACAACTTGTAACAAACTATGGTGACGGTTTTGAATCAGTCAAAGCAGCACACTTAAAGACATGGTAAGGGATTTTGTTTGTTTTTTTCATATTTCATAAGTTTTTGCGTGTTTTTTTTAGTTTATAAGAATTTCCGATATGTTTTTAACATTTTTTTTCTTTGGATTGTTTTTAATATTTTAACTTTGCCATAATGTATAATATGTTGAAGCCCCAAATCATTAAAATCTAGTGTATGTAGTAGAAAGTATTATAATAAAAGACAATTCTTGTGACATTAAAATATTTTCACGAGCTTTTATAAAATTAGTTTTATATAAATATATATTTTTCTTACTTATAGTGTTAGTGATAGATTGATTCTGTCGTTTTCAGTTATTTTTGCAATAGCAAACGTGGTTTGGAGTAAGCAAAATTAAAATTTTTCATTTTTTTTTTCTATCGTGTAATTCTAACGCTTGCTCCAAATCTAATTACTCTATTAAATGTGTCGACGACTGTACAAAAGCTTTTCATGTACTAGATATCGTGTCATCTACAAAAAGAAAAAAAAACATATAACTTATCTGTTTTGGGATCAAATTGTGTAATAAAAGTAAGCTGTGAACAGATTGGGGTTGCTATTGCAAAAAAATAATCATCGGGTAACACCGCTAATTTCTAGATTCAAAATTTAAATACCTTTTTCGATGACATTTTGTATTGAGATAATAGTAGTTTGTACAAATTAAGGATTTCTATCAGTGGCATATCACCTACGATGCGGTATGTAGCTTAGCCCCTTCGAAGGTTCAAATCTTGTAGTCAAATGTTTTTTTTTAATTGTTGGTATTTTTATATAGTATGTAAGAATATGTTCGTATATATTATGTTATATATTATATACATTAATATTGTAGCGAACCGTTAACCTAACATAAGTAGAATAAACTATTTCTTTCGATTATTCCCTGTCTATTCTTTGAATTTCTGACGGTTTTTTTTTAGCTTCCAATATCGAAGTAATCTCGGATTATTAATTTATTTATAAGATTTTCATGTGCCTTCTCAATATAAAAATAATAAGATAAATTCTAAAAGTATTTTTTTTTTTATTACAGTTATTTGTAATTGTTACACTATGTAAGTAGGTTAACATTTGGCACTCGTTTAGGAAAGAAGGCGTGATAAGGGAACACTAAAAAAAATATTTAATTTTGAAAAAATCTCTGTTGATTTATTTTTTAAATTGTTTCCGTATTCACGCACAAAAATAAATACAAAATAGGCACAAATCACGGTCTTAATTTAATTTTATTTGCCTCTTTTAATGTTATTGTTTAAATAATAATTCTTGTGTCATGTTACTAAGTTTTTTTTTATAATCTATATTTCTTCAAAACATTTTGAGGGACAACAATGTGAAAGACATTTTGTTAATTTGTATAAGTATTTCGTAATTAAGAATATAATAGTGTTTTCTTCTTTAGATTCGTGTTATAATAATACATGTTTCCACGTAAAATTAATTAGAATAAAATTCATCATTGACATTTTGACTATTTATTTAACCTCAGCTTCGAAAACATGACACGAACATGTTCTTTCTATTATAAAGTGGCAAACGGGCAAGCGGCCACCTGGATTCGCTGAAATGGCGAAGGGACCGCTGCCCATAGACATCTGCAATTGCAGATGCGTTGCCTACCCTTAATCTACGGAGGAGGAGACGCACAGCAAGAGGATAAATCCCCTTCCTATGTGTCCACCCATGCCAAATCCACTTCCCCTTCCCATCTTATCCTTATAAGAAAAGGATAGGAAGGGAAAGTGGACTGAAATTACAATATAAAGAACTGCCAACGCGGACGGTTTAATTCGTCAGGACATTATGAAGCAACCGATTGTTGAATTACATTACAAAATTCGATTGAATTAAAAATGGTATATTTTCATATAAGTAAATGTTAAAAGGCCGAATTTATGCAATCCTAAAAGACCTACAAGCCTTGTTCGTTTGCCGACCATGTTTTTTAAATTTCGACCTTTACTAAATGTCAGTGTACCGCTTGGCCGGCCAAGCGGTACAGACTAACTCGATAGGAGTCGCCCGAATTAGTATTCGTATGTTTATAAAAGCTGTTTTTACACTTCGAAGTACAATTACAAATAAATACTTCATATTGATAAATTTATAGCCCAAATAGGTAACCTATAATCAGTTAGTTGTATAAACAAAGAACACTGTTGTCACATTCGATTTTCTGATAATTGTAATGATGTATTTTTACACACATATTTTGATTAAACTATACTTTATTTTGAGTCTGTTTTGGTAAAAAATGAATAATTATTATTCACAGTTTTTCCTAACCCAAAAAAATTATAAGATTATCAAGTCTGTGGCTTTTAAAGCTTTTCATTTTAATTATAAATTAAAATCCAGTAAGCGTTAATTAGTGGATCCTAATTATGTTTAGTTAATTAGTTAGTTGACATAAATGTTCATTTAATAATTTCAAATTGTCGAGTAATTTAAACGATAACATTTGCTGTTTTTTTTACTTATCATAAGCTTAAAATATCACATTCGCTTTGACGCGATAATTAGAATTTCTTTATTTTTGATTTTATAAAATGAAAGGTTAAGTTCGTAAGGATAATTTAATAGAAAATAAAAATAATATTTTTATAACAATAATTATAAAAGTGAAATTTTAAAAACGCCTGCAAAAAATATATAGCAAAGTATTACTTAACAACAAGAATATTCGACTGCCTTGTAACTTTCTTTTTGCAATTGCTAAACAAGGTAAGTCTCAAATTATATTTACACATGTTTGAACAAAAGTCTGAATTTAGTGAACATGTTAAAAATTTTAATATGGCGCCTGACTAATTATTAACCGCACGAATAACACTACTAATGAATTACTTTACGTGAACATTTCCGCTTTGTTTTGTTAAGGCGTTATTAAAATATATTTAAAATTTGTCGCAACTGAAACAAAAAAATCTACGTTGTTTTATTCTTTAGTTTTCTAATTATGAATTAAGAAAAAAAGATTTTTTACGATAGCGGGAATATTTTTAAACAATTTTTTCTTTAGATAATGACGACCAAGTCCAAAGCAGTTATAAGTTTAAAATACTTGCATTTTTTAAATCATGGGAAACTTGAGAAAAAATGAACTTCAACGATATAAAAGTTTCTCTTTGTCGACAAAAGTTTCTTACACTTTGAATTTAAAAATAGAAATAAAACAACCCTTAGCCGTTTGTTAAAACTTGTTACAAAAAGGACATCGCGGTTTCTCCTTGTGGTTAACTTAAACTGTGTTTTAAAAGAAAATAACAAAACAATACTCCAAACCTCATTATTGTCCACTTAATAATCATCATTGTTCGGTATATCTCACTATGGTTTGTCGAATTTATGACATTTGAATTTCGCGGTTTAACATGTAACGTAGGTGGATGCGCCGTCGATTTTTATTCATCACAAGCGGGTAGAATGAAATAAGTACCCCACCGCTACCGATGAGCGCGGGTCTCCCGGGGCTTGTGTGGGGAATAAAGTGGGTGACAAGTAGGATCTTGAACGTCATCGTAACTTACAGTCAACGTACAGGATCGCTGAAGGATTTCGGTACGCGCTTAGGAAGCGGTGCATCTGGGCAGCATCGCTCGCACCCATTGACTATCGGACTGTGACCTTTGCTTTGACTCTGATATAATTACCAGGCACCTGCATGCGGTGAACGGAGCATTCGGAGTATCAAGGTAGGTTGTGCCGAAGGACCCTGTATATGTACAGCACAGGTGTGCTGGAAACAAAGGGTTTGCCGATGTGTTGCTCAAGCGGGGAAGATTGATTGGCCCGGCACGCATGGGGAGCCACTAAAATGACGCAATTCTTCACGAAAGAAACACAGTGTACGCAAAATTAGAGACCTCACATTTATTTTATAAATATCTATAATTTGTAATATTCACAATTCTAATTAGATATTTTTTATTTAACTTAAAGGCATTAGGAAGGAAACTATAAGAATATTAATATACTTTTTTAATGTAAAATTTCCTTCTGGAAACAAAGACGTAGTTTCTTAGATTTGATGTTGTTATGTCCAAATATATTAGTGGTAAATAACCCAGAACTTGCCTACAACTTATAAAGTTCCGTAGTATGTTACTCTGTGTCACAATAAGGGGTATAATGAGGGTCGCGTGACGCAGAAACAATTTCAGTGGCCGAGGGAAGTGTGATGGATGTTCCAAAGGTGGTCACCTACACGTAATACAGCATAATATGCGTAACAAAAGAAACCAAGGAAACTTATCCATATCAATTAATGATAAATTATCCGGCTATTCATATTGCTTGCAATAATCTTTCTATCTGCCTATACGTATACCAGGAAGTCTAGCTAGTTGATGGAGTTGATGGGTTGGTTCTTACAGAAATATGTAAAAACTTAGACCTTAAGCTTGGATGTAGAAAACGGCATAAAGACTGGGGGATACCCAAGCATCTTTCATTTGGCGATATCGCTGATGGAATCGACATAAATGTATAAAACTGACAATGCCATTCGATAAGTCATGTGCTGACGTGTGAGATATCGCACGTCATTCTCAGTCCATACATTTTGTTGTTCGCTAACGAATCGCTTTGTAGCGCATGTACTCTGAGTAAACCCCCTTACCAGGAGGTATCATAGTTTAGTTTTCTTATGCCTACCAGGTCAGATATCTAGTCTCTATATTATTTTAGTGTCTTAGGTAACCTAGAGTATTCACTTACAATGTTAATTAATTAATATTAACGATACTAAAATACAATTATAGTCCTGATATCTACATATGAAATAAATTCGCATTATCCTACAAGGTATGTGTTTTTTTTGGGTTTATTTAAGCTGTAAGTCAAAGGTTATGCAAGGTAACTTATAAAAAATAATATTATAGTAATTTTAGTTATTACAGTGGGCTTAACCATAATCCTTTGTCGAAAAACTTAGCTCATTTTCCTGCGCGTGCTTAAATAACATAATTTTATTGCTACAAATGATTATAATCAAGAATTCGTTGTCGCACAAATTGAACCTTTCCAAACTGTAATAATGATGAGGCATTTTTATTAATATTCGTGTTTCTAGTAATAAAAGGTTTAAAGACAATAACCTGACAACACAATGCAAAAGTTATGTTAAGAAGGCTACAGACGTTCAGTTTTAACTGCATAGTTTTAATTGTACAGTTCGACTGTGAGGTTTAAATCGACATGTGTACATCAGTTTTAACTGTTAACTGTTTTAAGTTAATAAGACAAAAAAACGGATCGTGTGTAGCCGGCTTTAGACATTGGATTATGACGTAAAATGTTCATAATTTTTGCGTGTATTGGATAGCTTTCATACTAATTTAAAATTCACAACAACTGCTAATATATTTAAACTTATGCTATAATGTATCATAAATAGGGTGTATTTTACAATATGCAAGAATGGTTAACCAGAACTATACAATAGTCTCTTATTGTAAAAATACAATGAAATTATAAAGGCTTGCTCCAAATGCTTACACATTTCAGGAACGTGGTAACAGTAATTTTGATTAATACTTCTATTAATTTAGAATGGGTCGTACAATTTTAGGGTAACAAAAATCTTGATAAGAATTCGTTAAGCTTTATAAGTATTACTTAAGCTAAACACGCATAATATTGAAAATATTTTCTTGGAACGAATTAGGTCTTAAAAAGGTTAATATAATACCAGCATAGGGCTTATACCTTGTACAGGATAGTATATTATTCGAGTAGAAAGTAATTTAGTAACTAAACCTGTTCGAATAACATTTTCGTAGAGTAGATCAGTAAATGCTTTGTTCCGATGCTTGCTACTTGCTATTCGACTAAAGTACTATCTAACGGGGCTACCCGGAGTATTTTTCGATCGGCGATATCGCTGATGGGATCGACAAAATTGTATGAAACTGACATTGACCTTCGATAAAATCATCTGGTTGTCACGTGTGAGATGTCGAATGTCGGTTCCATACATTTTTGACGTTCGTTATGGATTCTCGTCGTGGCGAATCTATTTTGGGTTACCGCCCTGGTACTAACAAAGCTTTAGTTCGTAATATTTTTTCCAACATTTTAGGTATCAAAATCCCTTTCCTAAAAGCCTACTTTTGTAATAAATAATATTGCTCTTATAAATTATTGTCTAAATTAATAATATAAGCTCTCAGATTGTAGGGAACACGTTATTTGTGCTACAGCAATATTGAACGGTGGGTAAATTTGGCTATAATTAAACTAGCGACCTGCCCCGGTTTCGCACGGGTGCAATGCTGATATTAAATACACTACAAAAAGGTAATTATTTACGTCATCACATTACAAACCTAAAAATAACAGTGTTTTTAATGGATGTTATTAGAATGGAAACTTTTCTTATGAATCACTCTATCTATTGAAAAACCGCATCAAAATCCGTTGCGTAGTTTTAAAGATTTAAGCATACAGAGATATAGGGACAGAGAGAGCGACTTTGTTTTACACTATGTAGTGATTTATATTTTAGCTTATGGAATATATTTACAATAAATAACTATTCTAAACTTAACAACGGCTATTTGTACATCGAAATCACATCCAACAAGCTTTTTTGTTAACTGAAATAGTTTCCAATTCTCGGAAAAGATACTTTATTTTTATATGCTGGCAACCCTGATTACATTGGCGGGAAGCTTCGACTGTCAACTTAGTGACATGTCACAGTTAGCCTTACGTTCCAAATATGGAACGTCAATTAGTGCCACTAAGTTAGTGCTTTCAGACATTACTAGAATCTTCCATTAGTATTTAAGACAGCATGTCATGTAGACCGAAGTTACAACGTCGATAATGCTAAGATTCTTAAATGTTTCTTAAATCTTTCTTCTTATCATTTCAAAGGTTTACAGTAATAGTATTTAAATATCTAAATTTAAACAAAATTACTAGGAGTTTTTTTGTTCATTTATTCTTTACTAGTTGTTGTATGCGATTTTGCGTGGATTTAAATAAAATAGCCTATGTTACTCGGGAATAATGTAGCTTTCTAATGGTGAATTTATGAAATCGACCCAGTAGTTCTCGAGTTATTTTAATACATACAAAAATACAAAGTTTCTTTATAATATTAGTATAGATAACCTAAACATTCTATATTTTACTCCATTTTACCTTCAAAGAACTAATAGGCTGATTTTTTATATCTGTTTAGTCCCAGTGGACATTATCATATGGAGCTTATTTTAAACTAGGTCATTCCGATCTATTGGCATGGTCAAAACAAAAGAAAACTAGTTCTTCATGCAGATTTATGAAACCCATAAGCGTAATTAAAATATACACTGGGGAATAACCATGATATTTGTTACTTAAATCTCCATTCAATCAGATAAAAGGCTGGCCAGGTGGCGAAGAGCGAGAAGTCGTCGCGCGTCATGGGGCACGCCATCTACAACCGGCTACCGGACCACGTCACAGCGACTTCCAGCATCGTATCGTTTAGGAGAAAACTAAAATCTTGACTCATACAGAACGCTTTTTAATTAGTAGAATACTTTTTAGCTATTGTTTATTATTTAGTAGACAATTGTTGTAAACACAATATATGTTTCTGTTTAAAAGACGTGTAATTTGATTTACCAATAAATTATTTGTATTTGTATTATTGATTCAAATAAATCAATAAATAACTATTACTAGTTGATTATGGATTGTACGGTTAAAAATAACTAAAATACGGAATCATTAAGGCTAGTTTCCACTCTCAAACACATAAATATTTTTATCCGTGGCAATGGAAATGCATCATAACAAAAGCTCATATCTAAAAACAAAGTGAATTTTCTTTCAAACAAAATGTAAGTCCTACTTTTTCATTGACTTTCTTTTATAATTTTATGGTAAATAAACTATAGTATATCGTGTTAACCTCACATTAATTTAACACGCTTTGAAACCATTACATTCTGATATAAATCTTGCTCACGGTACAGCTGTAGAAATAATAAAATTTTTACTTAAGTATATTACATATTAAATTATTTGGTAAATTATATCAATTTATTAATGATTAGCTGTGGTGCGCGACAAATAAATGTTCAGTAAAAATTTACGTTTTCTTGCTGTTAAAAACTTTTACAGCTTTTATATTTTAGGGAAAACCAAACTACACAGAGATGTGTTCCTATGAATTTTATTCATGCGATACTGAACGTTCACAATCATCAATACTTCAAATGGAATCGAACACGTGACTATCGGAACACAAAAAAATGTTTTTCGTAGGCTCGTTGAATACTTATTTTCCCGGTAAAAATTCTAACTTCAATTCGAAAACTGCTACAGTAAAACGAACTCTATTCGTTTGACGATAAGGGTTATTTTTGATAGTTAAGTTAAAGTTAAGTTTGCTTGACTATTTCCACGGATCTAGACACGTTCGCACACGAGGTAAGTGAGTGCTTTAAGTTAAGTAAAAATTTCAGCGCTTTTTCAAGCTTGAATTGAGTGCTTTCTTCCTTAAGTATGAAAAGTGAACGTTTATTTTATTTATTTACAATTGAATAAAGAATTTATAGCTGTTTAAAAAGACTAGCTATTCTACGCGACTTCGTGCGCGTTGTATAAAAATATGCCTATATTACTCAAGGAAATAGCTTTCTAATGGTGAATGAATTTTTGAAATCGGCCCAGTAGTTTTTGATTTATTTCAATACATACAAAAATACAAATTTTCTCGTCATAATATTACTAGCTGTTGTGCGCGACTTCGTCCGTTTGAAATTAAAAAAGTAGCCTACGTTACTCAAGCATAATGTAGCTTTCTAATGGTGAATGAATTTTTGAAATCGGCCCAGTAGTTTTTGAGTTATTTCAATACATACAATAAAACAAATATTCTTTTTTAAAATATTAGTATCGATATGCGGAGTCTTGAATTAATATCTAGACAATATAATAGTCTAAAATCTATGTCTAAAAATAGTTATCATGTCTTATAGAGAATAAAAGGACAGAGGGTAGAACTGAAATGGCTGTATAAAAGTGAAGACAAGACTTGGTGGTATAATCTTGCAAGTATGCATTCATATCTAAGACGTATGAGATCATGAAAGACGTCACTACTAGGACCCCGTAACGAGTCGTATTCATAGTCTGCCTTTGAAACTTAAGAAGCTAGTTGTCGCGATCTGTACGTAAGATGGCATTGAAGACTTTCAAATAGGAAAAGCTTCGAAAATACTAGGATAAATTACGTCAGACAAAAAATCATAAAGTTATTATTTAATATACATTTTCTTAACACTTATGATTAAGTCAAGGAAAAGGCTAAAATTAAAAAAGAGATAGCTAAGAACCGAACGTTGCTTAGATACAAAATTCCAAACTTGGATATTAAATAAAGACTTATTATTATTACTAAATTACCGTTTTATCTGTTATTGCTTTGTATTTATATTATAATATAATAAAGTATTCTTAAAGACAACTTTAAATTAAGCAATTTTCGTGAAAGTTTTTACTTAACAAAGTTTCAACATTTAACAAAAGTGATGTTAAAATCTCCAGTTAAATCCGTCTTCAAGTTCACCTCGAGTTAAGTGAGCTTGAGAAATCTTTGTGTATCTTTTTATTAAGCCTTCAGTGAAGGCTCCGGCGTGTCGAACTCCAAGTTTCGAGTCTCAACTTTTGTCTTAAACTTCAGAGTTTGTAAGTTACTAGCTACTTTGATATGCTATTGCAATAAACCTTTAAGACATTACCCTAATGGGGTAGACGACAGTTTACATCGTAGCTTTTATTAGGTTTATTTTAAATAAATCCTGCCTTTTAAGTATTACGTAAGACAGTCATAGATTTTCTTAAATATTTCTTTGAAACAATCAAAAGTAGTTACTGCTTTTTTTCATCTTCAACTTTGGGCTATAAATATTACAAATATTAAATTAAAAAATCTACATTTCAAGACAAATTGGTAAAAACCTTGAACTTGTAATTAAATTATTCAAAACGAAGTGAAACTTCCGGTATTATATTTGTTTGTTATTTCAACAAAAAGTCAGGTTCCACCGAGATTTGAACTCGGATCGCTGGATTCAGAGTCCAGAGTGCTAACCATTACACCATGGAACCAGCTGTTTATACTGATCAAAAATAAAGAGCTAATAATAACAGCTTTTAAGTGACTACCAAAACACGAATATCGGAGTATAAAACGATTTATTTGTTTATCTTTATAACTACAGCTGTATGTCAATGTAAACAATAAAGTATTAAACAGTTGAGCTAATAATATACATAATACAAGAAAGTAATAAATGTTAAAAGAGGAAATTAGCCAATTGTTACCAGGGTTCCATGGTGTAATGGTTAGCACTCTGGACTTTGAATCCAGCGATCCGAGTTCAAATCTCGGTGGAACCTGATTCAACATGTATTTTGAACTAACACATACAATTTCGTATTATTTTTTATCAAAAGTATCTTTCGATTGTCGATATCGCTGATGAAATTGACAAGAATGTATGAAACTGACAATAACATTTGATAAGTCATGTGCTTGTCAAATGAGATATCGAAGGTCATTGTCAGTTCCATACATTTTTGATGATCGCTATCGAATCGCTTTGTAGCGTATGTGCCTTTATAAATCAAGGAGAAAGAATGGGATAACAATATCATTTTGTAGCTAAATTCACTCTAAACGGTTTTGAAATAAAAGTTAACAAGGATCCGTGTCAATTACTATAGAAATATAAAATGTTTGCAAAATACACATATCTTTTACTTCAGCAATTTAAATATCAGGTAAATAATCATTCGAATACATAATTTAATGGTAATTCTTATCTTATTAAGAAAACGTTTTAAAACAAATGCAGTTTACATGAAGCACTCTCAGTGATAAATCATAATTTTAATTTGACTTAACTGCAGCCCGCTACCAGGGACTCATAAACTTAAGTGATTGTTACTTATGCAACTTCTCAACAATTACAACTTAACGAACAATTAATAGACTTTTAACTGCACCAATCAATTAACAAAAGAACGTTTAAATGTTTTCAAACTATTTTTTTAGTAAAGAAAACAAAAGAGAATCAATAATGTGGATGAAATCTGTTATTGAAAAATCTGCCTTAGACGGACTGCTTCAAGAAGAGTACAAGACTTTTTCAACTATGACAATATTAGTTAATTTTATTTTATTTTAATAAATACCCATTTTTAAATTAATTTATAATTCTATGTTCACATTTGGATGATCTCGGGAAACAAAGATGCAAGCGATGTGCTAATTCAAACGTTTCCATATTAAAAAATTCTTGGAAATGCTCGAGTGTAATAACGCAAGGAATTTATGAAGATTGCACTGAAGGTGCTTTTAAAATATTTTTAATTTTAAAGATGCTAAAAATGTGCAAACTCGAATATAAAAATGTTATACATTTCAAATAAAATGCTGGAGAAATAAGTTTAAACAATTTATCATTATCTGCGTTACAATTATTAAAAAGACGTTTTTAATTGGCGATAGTTATTGACGATTATAGAAGGATTCCAATTCTTGATCCTCAATCTCAAGTCAAAGGCTCACTTGGCTATCATGCTTAAACCAATTGACATTCATGGAGTAAGCTCGATTATTCAAAATGGCCGCATCCAAGCCGAAACTAACTCAGACCGCACGCTGGTAGTCAAATGCAAAACTATTACAAATTGAACAGTTTAACTTTTGGCATAGAACGTGATGGGAATAATATTCCATTTCACTCTCTCAAATAAAAAAACAATTCTACGAACCATGCTACGAAGCTAATTTATAGTGAACGCCAAAAATGTATGAATCTGACAGTTACGGTCGATATTTCACACGTGATAAACACATTACTTATCGAATGTCAGTATAATTTTCATACATTTTTGTCGATTCCGCCAATCGAAAAGTACTTTGGGTTTCCCCCAGATTACGTTAATATTCATAATCTGTAGAATAGCCTATATAGTCCGTAAAACATTTTTAATATCTATATTAGAACTAGAAGTTCTACTATGAAAGTAGTTATTGAGGAAGTGAAGCATGGGTTCACCGCAAAGCGTTAGGAAGTAGCTGAAAGGAACAGAAATGAGGCCACTTGAGAAAATACGTCGTAACTCGTACTGGTCGCATTCGCTATGAATAAAAAAGTCTTACATTACCTTCTTTGACTATACGACTTGAGACGGCGCATAGGATATATATCAAGATGTTTTTATCGTGGTATAAATCATAGACAAGTGTCAGAATTGGCTGCTATTAATTTAACGGAATTATATTTGATTTTCTAAACAGACTAAATAAATTCGAGAGTATGACAGACAGATCATGCAAAATACGCGCCAGTCGTAGAGTTGCGGAAACATAAGCCCTACTAATACGTATGGCAGACATTGGGTCTTTTTTTAAATCACTAAATAGAGAAACTCGCTAATAATATCTAGACTATACTAAAACTGGAATAACATTTTTGCTACTTGCAATAATATTTAAAATCAGAATTATTAATGTTTACGAAAGCAAGTTTTAGCTCAAAAACATGTAATAAAATTGTAGAAGACGACGCTTGTAATCCGAGAGCTTTTAACCTACAACTGAATAAACGGAAATGCTTCGCTCGACATTTATTTAAGGACTTTCATATTAAACGGACATGAAATATATAACCTATTTTAATATTTTAGTACCACGCTCATTTAAGAGTACTTAAGTAATCGCTTAGTATAGAATTTATTAGTTATATTCCATAGTATAAAGATTAATAAAATAATCAGAGAAGTTAAAAAACTATTACGCTCATAGTCGCTTAACAGTTTCTTTAGTCTAGACTAGTACTAGTACTAATACTAGGCTAGTACTAACAGACTAAAGAAACTGTTAAGCGACTATGAGTGTAACAGTTTTTTTTTTTCTTCTTTAATTATTTTATTAATCTGTGTACTGTGTAACAATTTGTTTGGCAATAAATGTGTTTTCTTTCTTTCTTTCAAAAAACAAATAAAACGATTTCTTAGATAATCAAAAATATTGTAAAACAAAGCCATCACATAGACATATCGTAATTATAAGCTATATGTTAATATAAAAACATGAAAAATAAAATAAACGTGCATTGTACTGAAAGTGCAGCGGGCGGAAGCGATAGTCACGTGTACTTCCGGATATCCGGACATCTGTTGATTTACAGCCGCTCAGCACCGGAAGTGTGAGTGAACGGAATTACGTCACTGAATTATATAGTTTAAATGTCCAATAATAATGAAATACGTACACTTTTATTCGAGATAAACCTTAATTATGAATGCATGTATCTTTTCGTGATTTTAATCATCACTAGCTGTCGCCGGCGACTTCGTACGCGCGGTATTAAAATATATAGGCTATGTTACTAGGGGATAATGTAGCTATCTAATGGTGAAAGAATTTTTGAAATCGGCCCAGTAGTTCTTGAGTTATTTCAATACATAAAAATACAAAGTTTGTCTCTTTATAATATTACTATAGATTAAAGATGTTGAGCTATTTTCACTTTAGCTACAATTAATTTGGATGATTTGTTGACATATTAAAAAGGCACACGACGGGTATTGATTTACATAGAGATGTCAAATGTAAGATTTGGATATCTATCGACACTTAGTCATAGGATTAGTTATTTAATTTTAATTTTACTACAAATATTTCTAGGTATACAAGAAACCATTCAAAAAAACAATTCTTTATTAGTTAACAACTTTTATGTATAAATTTAAAAAAAAACTATGAAATATGAATTCAAACATAGGTACGCAGTTTTATATTAAAAATTCTTCACAATCCGAGCTTCAAGTTACGCGTAGTTCCCGGAACTGACATCGCATCTGGACTACGATGAGAAAATATAATCTCAAACTGTTCTGAATTCAGTGAGATTAATTTTCTTAGAATATAAAATGCATTAAACAAATAATATAGTTACGTAAGTACAATGGAAATATAACTAGTCCTTTGTCAAAACGATCGTACGTCGAAAACGATGTATTATTAAAAGACAAAATAACATTTTTTGCAAGTTACATTTTTACGAGTATCTGTACATAGTAATTTATTAGTGTAGTCGAACAAGGCTCCCGTAAGGGCTACTGGCGCCTGTGTGCAAAAAAGGCGCCCCTGAAGCATCTTTTTTCTATGGTAGGTTCTTGAAATAAAGCAAAGAACTAAACTTTTTATTTTATGATTTATTTTTTTAGGGCCCTTGTCTTTGGCGCCCCTTAAAGATGGCACCCGTGTGCATTGCACACTTTGCATAGTAATGGGGACCCTGAGTCCGATCCATGATGGGCTCCATTTTCCGCAACTCCACGATTAGCGCGTATTTTGCGTGAATACCTTTAGTAATAAAACAATAAATGTATGCAATAAGAGGCTTTTGTTAACACGACTAAAATATTAATACCAAAATATGCTGCAGTAGTCGTTTCTAAATATTTTACAAACAATAGAAAAACATGTTAAAAACTAAACCAAAAGATTTAAAGGTAAAGTTTGAAAATATATATAAGGCAAACGCATGAACGGGCGGAGGATCAAATTTATTTGCCACACCTGACCTCACACGAAATGCAGTGCCGTATAATCTTTTGTTTGCTGCGAAATTGCTTCCAGATATAAAATACTTTAAAATGAACGAACAGTAAAACTTTACAAAGCGTTCTGTCTTTATTTTTACTGTAAACATTGTTAACTTTGGAAAAACGTTAACTTATAATAATTCTGAGTGCAGTAATCTTTAATTAGTGTTCTCCTTTAGGGATTAAGATTATGAGATTGCATACGTCCCTTTCCCTTAGAGACTAAATCGGATTTGAGTAGCCCTTTTTCTTTGTTTTCGAAGGGGAATCTTTAAAAGATACCCTTCTGGGGGGAAGACAGGTTATATGTGGTACCCACTAAAAGCCCTCCGGTGGCGGTGGCGGTGGCCCTTAAGTGCGATCTAAGAGGGTTCCGGGCTCTCCGAGGAACTCACCGGCACCCCAGCACTATACAGATAGGTATTCGCCTTTGATACGGTGACGTAAGCAGCTACGCTCTGCCACCGTCTTCTGGGGACCAGTTTAGCGGCCATTCAAGACCCCCACCCCAATCGCCAATGGTCCCAATGAGTAGGCCTGGATACTTGACATTTGAGGATGGTCACCTCGGAGTTCCCGCATCTCGTTTTACCCCCTTATAAAGAAGTATAATATTACGTCTACGATGTTTAACCTTGATTGTCAACATCTTGAGTATTCTCTTCTTTAATACTATAACAAAAAGAATAAAGTTACCTTCGTTTAGAATGTTCTCGATAAATATATCATTTCAAAACGTTTAAGCGTCAAGAAAACGAGCTTTCAGTGTCTCAGTACGATTCGAATAAACGTCTGTCGCATTACGTACTTTGAATAAGTTACATATTACCAGTATTCCTTTTAAAATAACAGCGCAGAGGTAACTTTACCGGTCTTTTAAGTAACTAAAGGTTTTATTAGTAAAAAAGTTTGTAATAAAAAAAAAACTTAAGGATGACCTTCTCTAACCTACTTTTGCAACCATGTTGATGTCAACTAAAATAAAGCTGTAACTACCTAAAAACTCGATTCCTTAATGACAAAAAAACTGCTTGTTATAAATAATAAATGATTGATTGAGTCCTACATATTTGTTAATAAAATTAATATTTTTTTTTTGATAAAATGAAAGTTTAGTTTAACAAAACTTGTGTCTATCATTTTGCATATCATGGAGTCTGGCGTGAATTGTACGTCGAACAAAGGCGTCTAAATCAAAGGAGTTAATGGAACTCGAGTTAACGTTAACTGGTACAGCCTTTGACAAAGCCTTCTTTAATGCTGACTCATCAAGATGTACACGCTGTGTTTTTGAGGTAGAGTAGAGTAACTTATTAGTAACTTCATAAAAAAAAAAACTATGTAATATTATGTACAATTCGAAATCGTTTAAATAAGATTAATAAATTTTTCATTAACCAACTGTTTTACTCAACGAAATCTGAATCCAGGTGAAGGAAAACATTGTGATGCAACCTGCACATATCGGCGAAGAAATTCAAAGATAAGTGTATTCACGCAAAATACGCGCTAGTCGTGGAGTGAAGGAAAATAGAGCATCATGGGTCGAAACTTATCTTACCCAACGAAATAATTAAATGCTTTTTTCTTTTTTCTTCTTCAACTTATTTTTCATACTCTGTTAAAAAATTGTAAGAAAATATACCTACAATTTATTTGAGGACATCGCCGGAACTCGTTTTACGCATACTTAAGCACATATTTTGTCGTAAAATATTTTCTCAGGATGTTTGTGAATTTGCAGGTTATTCCTCACTCGAAAATCTCTATAGAAAATTATTTTGTTTATTTTGTAATATATAATAAGAAAACATGGTATTTTTAGAGATAGTATTTACTTAAAATGTATTTAAGATTATTTTTATTTCTCATACAAATTAGTGTTTATTTATAACACGTTCCAATATTTAGTTTTTTTACTAGGTGTTGTGCACGTGGAATTAAATAATATAGCCTATGTTACTCGGGGATAATGCAGCTTTCTAATGGTGAAAGAATTTTTGAAATCGGCCCAATAGTTCTTGAGTTATTTCAATACATGCAAAAATACAAAGTTTCTCTGTTTAAGTATAATATAAACTTAAATTTGCTATGTTTTAAAATACATTTAAATATTTTCATGACGACGAAGTTTATTCCGATTTTTTTTAATTTTCCCTAAAATATAAACGGCAAAGACAACCCTTGAACTTTTCAATATGAAAAGCTTTAACTTAATTAAGACAAGCTGCCAATTACAACCTCAAGAGCTTTCCTGCAACGGAATTTACAAGAGAAATATTTTCAAAGTTTTGTAATGGAATCGAGTAATTAATGTTCATTTAATTTTTAATGTATTATTTTTATTCAATTATTAATAATATTAAACTGTATTGCTATACTATAGAAAAATAAGTCATATTAATGAGAAACAAATCTACAAATTAAACTTGTTGCACGGCCTCCGCTACCATACATGCAGAGTGTGCAATGCACACGGGCGCCATCCTTAAGGGGCGCCAAACCCAAGGCCCCAAAAAAAATATGTAAGCTTAGTACCATCAAATAAAGATAATTAAAAATGCTCAAGGGTCACCAAAATACTTTTTTCCATACAGGCGCCAGTAGTCCTTACGGGGGCCCTGGTTTCTGATATCTACTACTATAATCCATTTTTGTTTGGCCCTCGTATTTTTTAAAAGAATAATTAGTAAGCATTTTTAAATTATCAAGAGACAAGGAAAATATTCGAGTGCGAATTGTGATCCCCTAATTAAATCACTCACCTGCTTCATAAATATTCACGTTGTCTTACCCGGCCGTGGCGTGGTTGGCGGCGCTGCTGGCGTGCTCGCCACAAAGAATATAACCAAAATTACGAACACATTCCATGAATATTCAAAAATTATACAAGTTTCAGTTTCCTCACATTTTGTCTACAAA
The DNA here is from genome assembly GCA_013186455.1 of Papilio dardanus tibullus. NCBI lineage: Eukaryota > Metazoa > Arthropoda > Insecta > Lepidoptera > Papilionidae > Papilio > Papilio dardanus. Next base: position 343,074 of record QDHC01003859.1, read on the forward strand.
CTCAAATATTTTTACATTGTTAAAAAATGATTTTTGAGACAGAAAATAAAAATTATGTTTCGTGTGATGCCGGGTATTGAACTATTTTCCAGATTAACCCGAACTAATCTTTCGAGATTATTTGAGTTACTGAGAAGTTCCTTTTCTGATTTTTCACTTTATTTATTTATTTTCCCCTTTTATCGATTTATTTTATTTTGCCTTTGGAATAAAAATGCTTTTAGTATCTATAAAAACAACATGTTAATTTCTGATTAACAACTAAAACATCGTGACGCCTGCACATATCGGCGAAGAAATTCAAAGATATGTGTGTAGTCACGCAAAATACGCGCTAGTCGTGGAGTTGCGGAAAATGGAGCCCAATATGGGTCGAACTACATATTATTTAGTATGTTATAGTTTGTTACAATAATTTCACATATGTTTTCAATATATTCTCATAAACAACTCTAAGTAACAGCTTATATTCATGCTTTTCATAATAAATAGGTTAACATAATTTCTAAGTCATTTTTGTAGCTTTTTGAACATGTCAAACAAAGCGTATTATAGACATAACAAAGATTGTGTAAAGAATACCTCAACAATAGCGCGGTAGTAGCTAGCGCCGCCGTTTGCATTAAAATAGATAGATTTTCCATTCATTGATTCACTCTATAGGAGATTGAATTATTTACTAGCTCGTCGTTTTTATTATTTACAACAATTATAAAGATACTCGGTTTTTTTAATTAAAAAAACAAATATTCATCGAAACACTCTAAAGCCGGCTAAAATCTTTCAGTTTTAACTGCACTGTTAAAACTAACGTACACACGTCAATTTTACCTGCGCAGTCGAAACTGGGCGGTTACCCAAGATACTTTTTGATTGGCGATATCCCTGATGGAATTGACAAAAATGTATGAAACTGACATTGGCATTCGATAAGTCATGTGCTTATCACGTGTGAGATATCGAACGTTATTGTCAGTTCGCCATCGCGAATGTAGTTTGGTAGCTCCCTACAGTTAAAACTGAGCGTCTGTAGCAAGCTTTACAGTTATTAAAAACCTAGACATAATGTTACCATTCTTTTTATTTAACAGCATTTCCTAATATAGAATTAAATTATACAGCATTTCTACAATTAATGAATGTTGTTGCGCTCGCCACAAAACGACTGCAATGGGAGAAATTTAAAGTTCTCGGTTACAAGTGTCCCTACACAATTAATAAACTACATTGTTAGTTTGTCCACTTCAATGAAAACAATCAAAATTGAATTTATATAACGGTTAAAGTAAAATAATTTTAAAGATTTGGCTTTACTATTTTTCCGTATGTATGGGGATTACCCAAAGTATCTTTCGATATAATATCGCTGATGGAATCGACAAAAATGTGACTGATATTCGATAAGTCATGTGCTTGTCACGTGTTAGATATCGAACGTCATTGTCAGTTCTTGATGTTCGCTATGGAATCGAGAACCAACCACTAGAGCTGTGAACCATGCACTTGATGGACAGAAGAGTATAAGTAGAAGAAAGGATATATCTTTCTTCCCCGAAAAAGTATTGGAACTCTTCCTTCCTTTTTTGGTATGGGAAGGGATATACTTAGGATAGGATAGGAATTGGGACTCGTGGACCTCCCTCAGTATATTTCTTTCACAAAAATGACAGAGAAAAATAGACTTTTAATCCATAGTCAATTCCCCGTCGTCTTTTAAGCCAAAATTATATTGAAATCTGTCTTTTAATTAATTATTAAAGTAACTTGAATAACATTGATCATTTAAAATTTAACGAAGTCGTTTTCTAATCGAGTCATTAGCTTCTGTGTTTCATTCGTTTAAAGTTTGAAGCGATCATAAATATTTGATATTCTCGAATCTTCAAAAGCTGTAGTTCAATTTAAAACGTTAATTAACTTTATTTAAAGAGGATTATTTAAAGTACAACCACTCTTTAACCCTAATATTTTATTTTTTAATTTTATTTGTTTTTTGTCTAGCTGCTGCCTGCGACTCCGTCCGCGCGAGATTAAAAAATCGTTAAAAAGTACCTGGGAGTTACCAAATTACATGCGCTATAAAACGATTCGATATTGTATTGAACGGACAACGATGTTCGGTATCTCATACGTGACAAGCACATGACTTATCGAATGTCAATGTCAGTTTCATACATTTTTGTCGATTCTATCAGCGACATCGCCAATCAAAAACACTTTGGGTAGCCCCCTGTTCTTCCAGATTATGCTCTATATTTGTGATTTTAATACAGATCCATTGAGCCGTTCTGGACATACCTTAAAAGAATCAACTATACAAATAAACTTTAGGTTTTATAATTTTAAACAGTAAGATTATATTATTCGTCTACAATTTATGTCATATTTCTACACTTTATTTTAACTATTAAATTGCTAAAACTCATTATTTCTTCCATATATAAATTGCCTAACTTGTCATATACACTTAAGGAGACAACAGAAGAAAAAACACATTAATGTTAATAAAAACTCGTCAAATAATATTATTTTCATCTTTTCCCTCCAGTATCGGAACTTTCTCGAAGTGTTTGGATGCTACGAAGATTTCTGCTTCACAGGAAAACATTGTTTGAAACTTCTCAGAAAAGACACGGAACAAGAGAAAGCGTCACAAGATATTGTAAATTCAATTTCACTGTTTATTCTTGTTTTTTACTTTCTTTGCTTTATTTTGCGTATTTTAAAAGAAATTGTTTATTCAATATGAACTATGCGTAGAAAAAGAAAGGTATAGAAATGGCTATAGCGTATACGGTTGAGGGACAAAAAATGCCTTAGACAACGTCATAGGTATGTTGCGTATGCATCGCTTTATGGTTTTAAACCAATGATATCATGTCTTACGCCTTTCCCTGGGACGTATGAAAAATTAGTTCACCGAAAATACGCTTGGAGCGCTACAATACTATTGTTTTGTCACATTTGCTTGGGTCATATTTCTGGGCCCAAACAAACTAAATCGCATACGGAGAAAGGAACCAAAGATCTATGTCACTGTCTTTGTCACGTTACGTATATTTCGTATAAATGTGTCTCAGACGCTTTGAGTATGACTTATGTCATGTCATATCTGCCTTTTTTAATCTATGATGGAAAATTAGCGACGCTTTTTTAGATTTTTCTTTGTTCATTCACTGCCACTGAAATATTAATTAATTTGTAATTCATACTGTTACAGTTACCTTGCACTTTTATTGAAGGTAGAGAAATAAGCTGAACCAACAAAAGCTTATTAAAATTTCTTACCTACGAAAATTTTAATTAAAACCCCCAGCAGTATACGGTCCGTAATGAACATCCATTGATAATTGAAATATTTACGAACATTATTAACGGACAACAATGATGTCCATTAAATATTAAAATGTACACAAGCTGTTGTTCCGACCGCTTCTTTGTTTACATAAATTACTTTACTGTGATAAAAAATGCCAAAAGTAAATATCAAAATTAAGGAACTATAAAACCATCATCATCATCATCATCATCACCAGCTCACTGTACGACCCCACCGAGGTGCGCGGAGCCTACCTAGGTAACTAGGCCGTAGTCAACCACGCTAGCCCAGCGTGTTGGTCGACTTCATAATATCTTTGAATTTCTTCGCCGATGTGTGCAGTGGGCTTACCCAACATGATTTTCGATCGGCGATGTCGCAATCGACAAAAATGTATAAAACTGACATTGACGTTCAAAAAAATCATGTGATTGTCACGTGTGAGATATCGAACGTTAATGTCAGTACAAATTTGTCGATTCCATCAGCGAAATCGCCGATCGAAAAGCATGTTAGGTAAGACCACAGGTCGCATGACGATGTTTTCCTTCATCGTATGAGCGTCGGTTAAATATGTACATATGAAATTAGAAAATCTAAAAACACATTGGTAGATGGCGGGATTCGAACTCGGGACCTGCAGATTACGAGTCAAGAGCTAAACCCCTGAGTCACCGGCGCATTAATAAAACTGTCGCTATCTGGGTTTCGCCGGATTGGCAGGAGGGTCATGTAAGCATCAATATAGGTTAGTATGTACGTGGTTTCCATGGTAACCGCCTGAACCCTCAACGGTATATTTTACGTTGGAGTGTGATTTCAATTCGACGGTTTTCATTCGATTCGTAGGATTTTTTTCTCAATAGTTATAAAGCCACGTTCACTTTTTTAACTGTAAAGTTAAAACTGACGTGCACGCGACAATTTGAACTGCACAATCTAACTGTACAATTCTTAGTTTTGCTTACACATGCCAATTTTAACTGCGCAATCGAACTGCACAGTTAAAACTAAGCGTTTTTTTTTTTTGTTTTCGGGGGGGAAATCTTCGAAAGATACCCTGTCTTCGGGGGGAAAGACAGGGTTATGTGAGGTTTGACTCACTAAAACCCCCTCGGTGGCCGTAGTTACTAATTGTCATTAGCTTTATTAATTTATTGATCTGGTAAGTGCTAAATTAAAAGCGAATATACTAGCTGCAAGATACTTCAAGCTTACATAAGTAAAAAAAATTAAAAAGCAAACTACGAGTATTTAACACGCATAAACTCTTGTACAAAACCATAATGTCATCTCTAATATACTCTTTGAAAAAATAGAGACAACAACACATTTCTTAAGAACACTAGTCAGGCTAATCTATCCTTGTTCTTCCTGCGAAGAGTTTTCATTCATTAACGTCGCCAAGTACACTTGCTTTAGAGCTCTTAATTTCCCTCTAGTGGGCGCCACCATCGGCAACATTACAAGATTTATTGCTTGCAATTACATTTTATATAGTAACTAATACTGCTCCACTTAGAATCGTAAAATAATATTCAAGGAAGTACTTACTTTAGTGTAGTATTAGAAATTGTAACATTCCAGTCCTAGGGGTATATTATGGTTCACTCATCACACCACGTCTATTATCGTAGCCAACACGCGCACCGCCCGACGGCATGACGTCAGTCACGACTGTCAACATGGCGTGATGCTCGAGACACTCATAGACAACCAGACCATAGCCAATACACTACAGAAATATAAATTAATACTATAGTCCTACAAGGGTATTTTGGCACTTTTTGACATTGACATTGACAGGGAGGCGCCTACAAAGTTTAAGCGATACAATAGGTAAAAATTTCCTAACTTCTTTCAAAATCTCTCAGCTGCCTTTCCCTGATTGGTTAAAATGTTACGCTGTCAAGATGATATTGTTAGTTCACATATTTTCCGAGTGCTTTAATATCCTTGTAGACCTATAAGCGCCTGTTTAAGTAACTTTTTAATATCTCCGAAGATTAAGGGTAGGCAACGCATCTGCTATCGCTTCGCTGTTTCAGCGAGTTCAGGTGGCCGCTTGCTCGTTTGCCACTTTATAATATAAAAAAAAAACATTGTGCTGTAGTTACTCACTGATTAGTTCGTGGTAGATCTTTCTTTGTACCTCCACCAACGGTATCCTTAAAATACTTAAAGATTTTGGTACTGAATTATTAATACTAAATAAAAAATATAAATCAGTATGTGCTATGTTAATCAGATGCAGATTACGGTACATTAAAGGCATGTCATAAAACCTAGTAGGTCGGCAGTCGGGAGGGGACTCTGGGGAAATTTTTACCCCGCGCTTTTACCGAGATTATGTTTTAAATATCCTACGCTGCACTAAATATTTATGAACAACCTTTTCTGTTTCTTGATAGGTAACATTTATTTCTCTGATAAAATCATAAATATATTTTAAGCGATCGTAAGTAATGTTTTTTCTCTTATGGGATAAATAGTTAACTGATGTTTTTTGGTCGTTTTTACAATTTAAAAGAATTCAATAAGCCGAAAATCGCTTGAAAGTATACAATTTTGTTCAAAAATAAAGCATTTTTTCGCATAATCTTCCATACCGTGATTTCTAAGTATTAACTTGACAAGTCGAACAACCGACGAGAGAGACACTGCCTAGCCCACCCGGTCAGATGTCGGTCTCATCATCATCATCAGCCTACTGTCGTCTACTGCTGAACGTAGGCCTCCCCCAGCGATTCCTACAATGCCCGGTCCTACGCCGCCCGCATCCAGTGCACTCCCGCAAGCTTGACCAAGATGTCTGTCTCAGGAACACCAAATACAGGTGCCACTAGCGTAATAATTTCATTCAGGATGTCCAGTCTATATTCTTAAATGTCTTTATCATCATAGCTAACGATGTTTCAAATGCCACAGATCATTAACGAGCTACATTATCAGCGATAATTTCGTTCGGAAATTAAATTTCGAACGCAAAAATTCCCTAAAAAGGTCTCAATCAAATACTCATCAATCAGCGATTGTCGTCTTTAAAAAAGTTATATCCGCAAAGGAAATGGATTCCGATATCTACTGTCGACAAAAAGATGGAACGTTATTATAAATAGCATTTGCATTTCCATATAAGGTAAATTTTGCTATAAAATATGTTCAGGCGTTCTTAATAAAAATGTAACTTATGTTATACGTTTTAAGTATTATCAATCATCATAGATAACAAAGTTCATCATCATCATCATCCTTATCACCTTATCATCCCGATATAATTTGTCATTTCAACGCTTCTTAATCATATCTTTCGCGCAATACATTTACAAATATATTTTATTTTAGCTGATATAAGTGCATAACAATATATTGCGGTAAAAGTGTAAGCGATTTCAAAGTTATGATGTGTTGCACTGGCATTATTTGAACATGGTCCAACACCGTGTGGCAGTGCGCCAATACTGGCCAAACACCATGCGGCAGTGCGCCAACATTGGCCAAAGATATGAACACTTGAACCGTTGGTGTTTGATACACAATCGAGTTAAGACATACAAAGTGTTTTGTGTTTATATGTCTTTAAAAGCATTTTAAAGGTTGAACTTTATTTATAGTAACTACAGTTAAGGGTTGGACAAAAAGTATTGTAACTTCGCAAGATTTAAAGCGCCAACAGCCTAATGGTTTGGGGTACGGACTGCCGATCTAGGGGTCGTGGATTCGAATCCCGACGTTCGACTATTGTCGTGAACCATATCGTAACACAAGCTTTTTTAAGCTCACTTGGAATGGTTAAAGGAAATATTAGCAAATTCACAAAAATCCTAGTAAAATTTTTAAGTAAAAAAAAAATGCATTGATCGAAAAATCATTAAAATTTCATTAAAAAAGACTACTTCTTCAACTTATTTTTTCTATGCAAGATTACTGAATCAGTTATATTGTATGTACATATTTAATAGATTTTCTTTGAAATAACTTCAGATCAAATCCAATAAATGTTATATCAGAGGAACACATTCAGTGACCTTGGACAGCCGCCTGGGAAATATAAGATTGTGTTTTTATGTAACTCAATATTAAATGACTTGTACTTTTATAAATAACAAGCTGTTGTGCGCGACTTCGTCCGCGTGGAATTAAATGATATAGCCTATGTTACTCTCGGATAATTTAGCTTTCCAATGGTTAAAGAATTTTTGAAATCGAACCAGTAGTTCTTGAGTTATTTCAATACATACAAAAATACAAAAATACAAAGTTTCTTTCTTTATAATATTAGTATAGACTAGCTGTTGTTCGCGACTTCGTTCGTGCGGAATATAACTTATGTTACTCGGGGGTAATGTAGTTTTCATACGGTGAAAGAATTTTTGAAAACGGCTCCGTAGTTTTTGTGTTATTTCAATATTAGAAAGCTACATTATCTCCGACTAACATGGGCTATATTATATAATTACACGCGGACGAAGTCGCGCACAACACCTAGTATCTAATAAAGTATTAGACGAAATATTGAGTTAACCGATTCAACAAAAAAACATATTTAAATAAAAAAAATAAAAAAACTAAAAAGTACAAAATAACTTAGTATAGAATAAATTAATTTTATACACCGCTTATGCAAACCATTCAGACCTTTAATATTAATAAAATACTATTATTTGTGAGCTATATCTATTTATTGATAGGTTTGAGGTCGGAGCCAAGCAAAATATAATAGGGATACATAACACCTACATGCGCTGTGAGTTGGTTTGTTTACGTTGGCTAATCTCTAGTATACAAATTGTATTACAGTAAGTAAGCTGTATATAATAGTACGTTTTATTTTGTTTAAGGCTTGGCTCCGCCTTCAAACCTATCAATAAATAGATATAGCTCACAAATAATAGTATTTTATTAATATTAAAGGTCTGAATGGTTTGCATAAGCGGTGTATAAAATTAATTTATTCTATACTAAGTTATTTTGTACTTTTTAGTTTTTTTATTTTTTTTATTTAAATATGTTTTTTTGGTTTTGGAAGGCGGTTTTTTTAAACGCAGTTTTTTTTATTTTATTTTAAGCTTTTTAGTGTCTTTAATAGGCTGTTCTGTAAACTACAGTAGAATGTTTCTATCACACCATATACATTATAACATTCCGTTGTGTTTTATTATCTTAATATATGAAATAAATAGTTTATATTAATATAACTTTTTTATATAACTACGAAATGTGAAACAAACAAATTAAAGCTATTTAATACGAGTACTAGTTGTTGCGGGAGACTTCGTCAGCGCAGTTATTTATAACAAAATACTTAATATGTACTCCATATTGCGGCCATCCTCATCTGATTGGCCTACAAGACAACAATTATTATATCTTAATTTAATTATATACAATAGTCAAGAAATATATGTCGTGTAAATACTATTACAACAAACGTATTACATCGCCGCGAGCATATAAGTATTTCTATGCGCCCGCGCGCTTCTGTTGCATTTTCGAACGCGCTTAGTTTGTTTTAATTATGTAATATCTTCTAAACAATTGGTCAGAATCTTATACTGTAAAGGGCAATTATAATCTACGTTTAATACTCTAACGCAAAATTATATTTATTTGGATAAGGATTCATACCGAATACGAAATAATACCGTCGTAACTTGCAAAATGCATTTTAATTGAAATTTTTTTGATAAAAAAAATATTATTGTGATACAATCATAGAATATAGATAAATGCCACCAAAGACAATTATGTAGCTAATTTCACTATGTATTGATTGCACATTATAGTTTTTATGTAGGTTTTATAGTTTAGGCTGTATATGGCAAGAAAACACTTGTCTCGCTCAATTTGGAACGTTTTTGTAATTTTTCACGTTCCGCGTGGTTTAAAACCTTCATATCTTCTAAAGTATTGGTCAAAAAGATTACCTTCAAAGGTCAACTATAATCTGCATTAAATTCTCTTGATGTTGAACATATTTATTTGGATAAGGATTCATAGGTAATTCTAAGAATAGCGTCGAAAGTCGAGTAAAATTTTCTTATGAAAAAATCTTTTTTATGAGAAAACCATAGAAGATAGATATATGCTATCGCGGACTTTAAATTAGCACATTTAAAGAGCTACGATCTGGTAAAACCCAAATTTTCATGGGGCCTATAGTTTAGGCTACGTAAGCCGAGAAAGCAAAAAAGTCCCATTTTTTTTTTCATGTTTATTAAAAATAACTCAAAAACTACTAAATAGTTTTTTTTAAACGTAAATATGGGACCAAATGGCAGCTATTTTGCATCGAGCAAAAAAAGAATCACGTAAATCGGTTCAGAACTCGCTGCTCGACGTCCGAACATACATAAAAAAAAAAAAACTCATTGACTTGATAACCTCCTTCTGTTGGAAGTCGGTTAAAAACAAAATGAATTGCTGTTATCTATGTGTTTTAAGATAATGATAGTGAAACTCTATTTTATTAAGTACTAACTGTTGTGCGAGACTTCGTCCGCGTGGAATTAAATAATAATATAATAATAATAGCCATGTTACTCGGGCATAATGGAGCTTTCTAATGGTGAAAGAATTTTCGAAATCGGCCCAGTAGTTCTTGAGTTATTTCAATACAACCAAAATTATACAAAGTTTTCTCTCTATAATATTAGTACAGATATATGTACAATAGATATTGTAACAACTCACATATATAAAACATTCTCGAGGCTTGCAATTGATTGTATATTAAAAACAAAATGCATTTTAATTAAAAAAATCCAATCGAAATAAGATACGTTGATATTAAACGGGTCAAACTATAGATCCGTTTACGGTAATTTATGTATCAATATTATTTAATTTTATAAACTGATTGTACCTAATCAGATCACCTTGAACCAGTGACCCGGAGGCAAGTCATCTTGTGTCTTCATACTTCAAAGTACTTTGTCGTTAATTTTAGTTCGCCTAATGAGTCTTGAGACTTTTACATAATTAATTTGTCATTCCATTTTTCATTATAGATTAGAACAATGATATGCATTAATTACTAATTCTTATCAAGTAGACAAAAAGTTCAAATTGTTGAATATTATATTATAAGATTGGGTTATAATTTTTCTTAGCTACGTTTATACCTGAAAAGAATTCATGGTTCTTAATAATAAATTAATTAGAGTTTATTTATGGACAAGATGACCAAATAACATGTATTAGTATAGATATTATTTTATATTAACAAGGTACTACTTTAAATAACAAATTAATTACGAGAAGGAAGTATTTATAATTAAATATTCCTGTTTGTAAGTTAAATTTTAAGGAAAAAGACTTTAATAATTGTAAGAAATACCACAGATTTCCTTTAATTTCTAGACAAAATTGTCTAGTAGCTAATATAATAACGAATTCTTTTAAATTAAAACATTCACACTTTTTTCTCTACCATGATAATAATCATAAAGTTTTTCCTATTAAGTATCGCTAACCGGTTTTTTATAAAAGTATAAAAAAAAACAAAAAAAGGTAATTCGTACCAACCCTGAAACGAAATCTCAAAGATAAGTTGTTAGCAACCTTTGTTGGTTATTACTAATTAACATAACGCAGTCGAAGATCGAACGTGGTGCGAAACGGACGTGCATTTTGTTTTTTTAAGTGACAATGCTCTTGCTTTTATTCCATCTTTTTGCGGCGTCGTTAGACGCTTATGCGTTCTGGTATGATCAGACTTACGTGGAACTTCCATTTGAAAATCCAATAGTGAAACAACTACCGTTGAAATCTCGATGTATGTTCCTAACAATGTGGTGTCTTGTAAGTTTACTTTTTTATTTATTTTTTAAATCATAATATTGTCCTTTTCTCTACTGACGTCACAGACTTTCATATATGTCTATCAGCTATCATAGAATTCCTAACATATCCACTCACCCCATTTTTGTAGGCTCCGAGACCTTCGGTGGGGAAGTATAGTGAGCTGGTGATGATGATGATGATGGTCTCCACTTTCACACAACTCATTCATATTATCTTCGATTTTTATATAATTACTACAAGTCTATATTTATATTAATCTGATTGTTTTATTATCTTGAGTTCTAGCATAATTACAGTTATCAATAGTTGCTGCTTCCGTCTTATTTATCATTGAATCTTTTTATTATCATTATTATAACTTTTATATTTATATATTTTTTATTATTCGTTTTCTAACACGGTTGATGATGCAATCCTTTTTTATCGAAGAACTAGCGGTCGCTCGCTATGTCGTCCGCGTGGAACCTTTATACCTTAATTGAAGAAGTAATAGAAACCCATATACAACATTTCTCTAGGATTCATATAAGCTGTGAAAAATATTTCTAGATTCGAACTTTGACCCCTTTTTTGCCCCCAAAGTAGAAAATGATAAAATCCTTGTATATCGAAGTTATTTGTTCGTGATGAGAGCACTTATTCCAATTTTCATGCAATTCTGCCAAAGGAATCACGTTGCTCCATACAAACTTTGGACCCCCATTTCAGACCCTTGGGGGTTGAATTTCGTAAAATCCCTTCTGAGTGCACCTTTACGTAGTAACAGTAGCTCTATACAAAATTTCAAGTTTCTAGACTCAGCAGTTTTGGCTGTGCGTTGATTTTAAGATTTCCGTCTACTATTTTATATTATAGATTATTTAATTAAATCAGGTAAATGTGTATTAATAATATCATAGTGTATATAATATATATTTCTAAAGACAACGCATTTGCGGTTCCTCGAGTGTTGCAAATGTCTATGGGCGTCGAAGATCAAGTCGGTGATCCGGCCGCTCGTTTATCCCGGATCTTATAAAAAAAGTTTGTTAAGTTCGTATTGAAGGATACGCAAATCTGCTATATTGGTATCTAAGCGACTTAAGCAGTACAATTTCATAGAGAATACTACACAGTCATCGCCTAAGTTATAGTTTTAAGTGCTTAAATGTTTAAAGAACTTCATAATGTAGAGTCGAACAAATAAACGTTTTTTGTCGTTGCATGTTTCTTGCTAACTGTAATTTGACCGGTTCGGTATTTGAACATTCCATATACAGAGTGCTTCGAATTTAACTTAGGTATCATTCGTAACAAAAAATGAAATGAAACTTTAATGCAAAAGGTTAGCGAAAATTGGTTATACACGTGACCACGAATAGCTGAAAAAAATATCGCTTTGTTAAAATACATTTTTATTTAATTTAACCGTCGGTATTAATTTCAAGATTACCAAATCATAATAATTTTGAACTTAAACAACCACAACAGTTATACATCATCACCATCACCATCATCATCATCAGCCTATCGTCACCTACAGTTGTTAATAACTCTTAAATTACTAAAACAACTAAATTAAATAACCATCAAATAAAGGTGACCACACACTAGTCCTCTCGAGGAATACCACAGAGTAATGAACAACGTTCGTAGTTGTAATTAAAATGTTTATTGCGTGTCTATGATATCTAAATGTGTCAATTATTTGCACAACAATGAAGTTACACAATATGTCTTGTCGGTCAAAGATAACAGGTTTTTATAGCTAGAGTATAATAACATCCAAACGGTACGGTGGCTCGCTTTACATTACCTAAACTAGTTTCAAATAACGACAGTACAAAAATAAATTAGTTGTCTTTGGTTTTTTATGAAAAAGAGAGGGATGGCACTACATCTGTTCTTCCACTCCCAGTGGATCCTCGTGTCTTTCCCCAGCACAGTTTTTTTTATATTATAAATTGGCAAAACGAGCCAGCGGCCACCTGGATTCGCTGAAATGTTATATCGTCTCTAACCATAAGCGTACTTAAAGTTTGATTCTTACAGTACACGCCACATAAACTGAAACTAAACACTATTATGCAATATTTAATGAACTATAAATAGATATTTGCATTTTCGTACTTTGCTTTAACAAATAAAACATTGTTTTTGCTATACTAACATTTGTTACAACTATTAGCTTGACAATTGCCCTTTAACACTTTACTCGTTCGTCTCTTCCTAGACTTGTTATTGTTCTTCAGTTGTCTGGTATTCATCGCCACCGAGAAGTTCTAATCTTGGTAATTTGAAGAGAAATTAACACGTTTACGTGTAAGTAAAATCATAATTTTTCATCTGATGCGACGGTCAAAATGCGCCCCTAATGATATCTCCGCCAGTGCGTGGCAGATCTTTCTAGACCCTAGCACTAGGATATATTAAAATGCTATAACTTTATGAAAATATAATGTATTACATTTTTTTATATCGTTAGAATTATTATTGTACAAACACTTCAGATAATCGTTTCCCACAAGCGAGATGGACATAGTTTACTGCGACACCAGCGCCAGTACCGCTGCAGGCCGATATCGGTCTGTTACGCAGTGATAAGCGAAGCGACCGCTGCCCATAGACATCTGCAATTGCAGATGCATTGCCTACCCTTAATCTACAGAGGAAGAGACGCACAGCAAGAGAATAATTCCTGTTCCTATGCGTCCCCTCCCCCGGCAATTCACTGCCCCTTCGTATTATTTCCTTGTTAAAGGATAGGAAGGGAAAGTGGATTAAAATTAAGCCTCCGGTACCACACTCGTCACACGAAACACAGAATTGCTTCTATTTGACGCCTGTCTTCTGTGTGTGTGGTATTTCACCGGGCGAGCTGGACAATTCGTGCGAAGATGTTAAAGCGGGCTCTACCACTGTTAAAGTTTCAGGTTTCCTCATGTTGTCCTTCGTCGTAAGACCTTTCATTATCGTAATACGGCGATTTATCCTTTGGTCGCCATGAAGTCGCGACAGACTATGCCAATGTCGCGTCGGTAATTATAAATGTATGTCGCCTGCAATGTGCAGACAGACGTTACATATTCTATGCATTGCAATGAATGCGCTCCCAAAAATTTAACCCATGTAAAATGAATTTTGATATACAGATTTATTTGACCTTGACAATTGAATATAAAAAATATTTATATCGACAATAAAACAAAAAAGTAGACAAAAAGGAGATGATTTTGATAAAGTTTCGTTTTGATTAAAATATAAAGTCTATACTAATATTATAAAGAGAGAAACTTTGTATTTTTGATTTTTTGTATTTTTGTATGTCTTGAAATAACTCAAGAACTACTGGGCCGATTTCATAAATTCTTTCATCATTACAAAGCTCCATTATCCCCGAGTAACATAGGCTATGTTATTTAATTTGACGCGGACGAAGTCGCGTAAAACCGCTAGTAATAAATATTTAAATCGAAAATAAAACAAAAAAGGAGTTAAAAGGACACGGTTTTGATAAAGTTTCGTTTTGATTAAAATATAAAGTCATTAATAATTATATTTGGTTTACAAGGTGCTATTTCCGTATATGCTTCTTTTGTTATATAACTTTATTTACTTAACAATTTTACAAAAGTATACAAATATATTTATTTACTACGCTTATCTTTAAATCACGCTTTTTGCTAACACATTTAAAAGATAAAAAACATACAGACGAATTGAGAACCTGCTTATTTTTTTAAGAAAAACATTACGATCCAAAAATGGCCTTGTATCTTAATACAATTAGGGGACTACCCAACGTACTTCTCGATTGGCGATAACGTTAATGGAATCGACAAAAATGTATAAAGCAGATATTGACATTGGATAAGTCATGTTATTGTCACGTGTGAGATATCGAACGTCTTTGTCATTTCCATACATTTTTGACGTTCGCTTTCGAATCGTAGCGAATGTGTTTCGGGTAATTCCCCAGTTACACTTACATTACCAATTGAACTATGTATGTTCATAGTGTGTCTTGTAAACATTGCGAGAGTGAGAACAGGCGGAAACACAATATTCCATATCAGTGATCAGAATTAACGACGTACTATTGTCTTGATAGACTAACTACAACTATTGGTGCACGATGTGATCCCACCATCTAGTAGCTGACGCCCGCGACTCCGTCTGCGTGGGACTAAAAAAAAAACAAAGTGTTCTTCCAGACTTTTGCCGCCCTGGGAGTTTATCCAAAGTACATTCGCTACGAAACGATTTTATAGCGAACGTGAAAAGTGTATGGAACTGAAAAGCATGCTCGATATTTTTAGGTTAGGTTAGGTTAACAAAAAATATGTTCTAATCGGCAAAAAATTATAAATTTTAATAATGATTTCATTATTGAATCGTGTATATTTTTGTATTAGAATCTAATAATACAATATGAAAAAAAGAATAAAGCTATTTCGTGTTACAATCATGTTTTTTGTAATCGATTGGAATCATACTTCAAACTGATATCTATATCTATACTAATATTATAAAGAGAGAAACTTTGTATTTCGTATGTATTGAAATAACTCAAAAACTACTGGGCCCATTTCAAAAATTCTTTCAACATTAGAAAGCTACATTACCCCTGAGTAACATAGGCTATATTTACCAATTCCACGCGGACAAAGTCGCGTACAACAGCTAGTGTATTATATATGTAAATGTTAGAATGGATGGACGCGGACATTTCTTTTAATGTATCTTCAGAACGGTTGAAGAGGGGGTTTACCCGTAGTACATTCGCTACGAAGCGATTCTATAGCGAACGTCAAAAATGTATGGAACTGACAATGACGTTTGATATCTCACATGTGACAAGTGTGACTTACCTTACCTAATTTTAAGAGCATTTTTTTTGTATTTTTTTTAGATATTACAAACAACGTACCACACGATCGCCTGCCTGAACGATATCTTCGGTACCAACGCTGCAGCACCAAAGAAGAAGCCAACAATAAGATTGCTAAAAGATATACTTTTTAGCTTAGCTTTTCCCATAGCTATGTATGTTTCTGGTGCATTTTGGGGGTTATATGCCATTGATAAAGACTTAATATATCCTGAACATATAGCCAAATTATATCCCGTATGGATCAATCATATTTTACATACAACAGTGGCTATATTCATGTTTATTGAACTGTTAATAACTAACAGGAATTATCCTTCTAGAAAGATAGGGTTGTCAGTAATGTCCGTTTTTATTATTTCATATATTTCATGTTATTTGTCTGTTTATTTCAAGACCGGTACGTGGGCTTATCCTCTATTTGACGAGTTAAATTGGCCATCAAGAATAATTTTCCTTCTATTCAGTTATTTAGTAGTAGTTGGGATTTATATTTTCGCTGAGAAACTTAATTATATGACCGGTAGTAAAATTGAGAAGAGTTTAAGTGGGAAACAGAAAAAACGGGCATGAGTTATATTTTGTTAATTAATATAAAATCATGTTTTAGATGTTATGATTTAAGTTATTAATAAAAAAATGTTGAATTTCTTTTATGGCGTGTTTTTTTTTCATATAAGTCACAGTTAAGATGCTTGAAAATCATTTATTTATTTATTTTTCAATTTATACATCGATAAACTTGTGATTTTAACATTTATTACAATAATTTTATTATTATTTTCTATTATGAAGTTAAATTACTTTCAAATGATTCAATCTTTTGTGAGACATCTTTATAAACTTCGGTGACGGTACCGACTAGTTTGGAACCCTCGGGGGCTCTTCCTCAGGGATTAGTGGGACTTCAGTTACGTCGCGGCCACGGCACTTAGCCCTGAGGAAGAGCCTTCAAGGGTTCCAAACTAATCGGTACCATCACCGAAGCAACGCGTGAGTTTTTACCCGCTTAATTTTAGTTTATATATATTTTTTACGTACATTAGATGCTTGTACTATTGAAAGCGACCATTTTTTAATATTTGCGATATGTTTAGGAGTTTTATTATGTCCGTATCTATTACGTCCGTAATCTATTTTTTAATCTAATCAATTTCATCACTTTTGATAAATAACCAATGAATTAGACAACAAACATTTATCAAGAAACATAGATAGGTTTTATTACGTAAATTGTTTAAATAAAAAAACCATTTGAAACTTAAGGAATTTTATTCGTTTCTTGATTTATTTAAACTTTTAACATAAATCCATTAAATCTATAATCTATACTAATATTATAAAGAGGGAAACTTTGTACTTTTGATTTTTTGTATTTTTGTATATATTGAAATAACTCAAGAACTACTGGGTCGATTTCAAAAATTCTTCCACCGTTAGAAAGCTACACTATCCCCGAGTAGCATAGGCTATATTTTTTAATTACACGCGGACAAAGTCGCGCACAACAGTTAGTAAATCATAATAATTTTTAAGTACTTATTTATTTTTATAGTATAAATAATTTCTTAATTTGTTCGATTAATTAGATTATTTTACTTAAAACTTAAATAATTTAGTCAAAGTATACCGCACTTCTGGCATCTGTTTTTTGTTATTCGTGTTCTTATTGCTAGGAGTGTAAGTGCTATATTCGTATGCGACTCGTCTATTAACAAATGTCGCTATATGTAGCACGTCCAAAGTTTCATGATACTTGTCGATCGCTTGACAAAGCTCTTGCATCAAGAAAGAGCCTAAAGTAGTACGGAACGACGCGTAACCTGCAAAAAAAACCTGGTTAACAATAAAGATACATACATATTTAATAGTGGTAGAGCCCGCTTCAACATCTTCGCACGAATTGTCCGGCTCGCCCGCTGACATACCACGACCACACAGAAGACAGGCGTCAAATGGAAGCTATTCCGTGTACAGTCAGACGAGTGTGTTGCCGGAGGCCTCATTTTAGTTCACTTTCCCTGCCTATCCTTTTCTTATAAGGTAATGATGGGAGGGGGAAGTGGAAATAGCGAGGGACGTACAGGAAGAGGAATTATCCTCTTTGTGCGTCTCCTCCTCCGCAGATTAAGGGTAGGCAACGATTCTGCAATCAATGTCTATGGGCAGGGGTCGCTTCGCTATTTCAGCGAATCCAGGTAGCCCCTTGTTCGTTTGCAACACAGCAAGATTAAATTCTACATCAACTACCTTCAACACTGGAGTACATTGTGAAGAAGTCAGCGTGCGAGGGCACGTGGAAGGTGAGGTCATCGTCACCGTCCAGCTGCACCGTCCTGCCGTCGTCCATGTCACCGCCGCGGCATGCCTGCCACAAAAACATGGGTATACAAAATTAAATAACCAATAGCAAGAGTTAAATTTTGGGCATTTAAAACTCAAAATTTAAAGTTGGCTCCAAGTCGAAATTGGAATCTTGTCACATTAAGAAAACATTTACCCTTTACTCATTAAACATTAATCTATACTAATATTATAAAGAGATAAACTTTGTATTTTTTATGTATTGAAATAACTCAAGAACTACTTTGCAGATTTCAATAATTCTTTCACCATTAGAAAGCTACATTATCCCCGAGTAACATATGCTATGTTATTTAATTCCACGCGAATAAAGTCGCGCAAAAGTTGAACTAGCTGTCAAGTTAAAGACAAACGCATCCATAGTTATATTAGTTCTTCTTTAAGTGGTCTTCAATCCACGCCTTATATATTTCCGCAGGTTTTATGAATCGTTTAAAAAGGTATTCATAATTAACATATGACTCTCATACCTGTATGAAGAAGAGTTTCGGTTTATTGACCAGACTCTTATCACCGTTTTCCAGCATCTTGGTGACGTCACTAAACTGGTATGGACGGTCTGACGCGAACAGTTGGCCGCCCTTATCACCGTGCGTGAGAATAGCGAAACATAAACATGACGTCATCGTGTGGTCCATACGGCTAACTATAAGTAATATAAATATTATTTTTTAAAAATAACGGCTGCTAAACCAATATTAGCATGGTTGTTACGCATTACGGTTAATAAACGGCCGAAAAAACAGTATTATTATTGTCCCTGAATCAATTGTCTACAGTAGCTACCTATTTTAGAGGGGGATCCTGAAGGTGGCAGACCTCACTTATTCACAAGTTTAATTTATATAATTAGATAGTACTATCATATAAAGCCTTGTACGCACTAGGATAGTATTTTAGTCGAGTAGCAAGTAGCAAGTATCCAAACAAAGGATTTTCTGATCTGTTCTTCTAAAATGTAGCTGTTCGCACACGTTTATTTACTAAATTACTACCCTAGTGCGTATGTTTAGGCTTAAACTAGTCCGAACAGTAGTATATCCTTTGTTCGGATAAATGCTAGTTGCTACTCGACTAAAATACTATCCTGGTGCAAACAAGGCTTAAGCGAATGTGCATTAGTTATCCTGTCCAGTTGGGCAGTTTCGCGAAATCATGCGCTGAAGTTTCAATAAGTATTGTTGAAGCTTACTAAAACTCATAAAGCTGATTTTCACATATGATGCTCAAGGGACTATGACAATATGCAAGCAAGCAGACATTTTGGACGGGGCAAACAGCCTCCCAGACACTTTAATATTACGCGAGTCCTATCTAATCGTATGACAAAATATCTTGTAAATATAAGAGAGGTCTACCTCCTCTCCGATCTCGGTCCATTTTAACTTTTTTCTTAATTAATAATTAAAGTATTACCCGTGTGCTAAATATATCACGTGATTTGATAACATCTAAGGTTTCTAAGACGCACATTATTACATTGTTCTTCCCTACATACGTGGAACAAGATAAAATAAAACAAAGATATATAAAAATCATTTGCTAATGAGATTAAAGACTTGCTGTATTTGATTGGTTGTAGAACTACAGATTAATATTAATACAATACTATGTCCCAATCAAAACCTTACAGACAAGACTGGCTTCTGTACCTTTGCTAATGGTTGAAGTTCTAATCGAATTAATTTAATAAAAAATACAAAGCGTAAGTATATCTACTATAGGCAAAATATTTGCAAATACATATCCTCTTATTCCGAAATATATAAAGTACTGCGATAAACGAGGACCAATAAGTCGTCGATTATACGATACTGGAGGACACTCGGAACTAAATAAGGTAGACCAGGAGTCTCATTGGATCAATTTGTGTATCATAAGAAGTAACAGGAACAAGGATGTTCTATATTTAGGAATAAACGCTGATTCTCGTTTCGGACTAAAGGGGATAACTTGATATACTTGCTAAGTGTATCTTTGCACTGGCATCCCTTTACCTTTTGGACATCTAATTCTGGTCTTAGGTATAGGTACATATTTCGTAACTTACTTTTATGAATCTTATTACAATGAAATATCTCACTTTCCAAAGCCTTGTTAAGTATTTCGCCGTGATCCAAGTCATGGTAAGTTAGAACTTTATATCCTAAGTTGGAGAAAGTTTTCTTGAGAGATTCTACGTCCTTTTCTGTTCCCTTCCGTGGCGACGGTGTTTGAAAACTGTATTTAAAAAATAAACGGTAATTTATACTTCACGGTAAGAATTAAGATTACATTTAAAAATAAATATAAAAAACAAAAGATACGTACTTAAAATATCTAGTCGTTTTATATTTAGTGTGATTAAAAATCACAAGATATTTATCTCCTGACATATCGTAGAATAAATCTTCGGGATTGAATGTCGGTTGCGCTTTGTTCACGAATCTCGTCTCGTAGCCTACATCTGAAGTGTTACTGGCACTTTGACTGAAATATAAGGAAAATATAGAATTATTATGGTCTTTTTTTAGAAGGGATAGACAATTTGGAACTGCGGACACCGAAATGTTAACCTTTGTTAGGTCTGTTGAGTCGCCAGACACACGTAAAACGATGTGTTGTGCAGTATTTCATAAATTCAGATAGGTAGATACTAGTGTAGCATATTACCTGTGATATAATTCTTTTCTTAATCTTTATATAGCAAGTGAGAGAATACAAAAAAATATTACTTACTTCGAGTTTGTTGGATAGCTTGGATTTACATCGGCGTAAGTTTCTTCCATTTTCACAAATAAAAATATTACTAAGTAATATTAGACAGTTAAATAAACTGTACTAAATAAATCTAACAACTTGTTCAAGCGACACTTTGGATACAGCTCGTTGCAAAAATGATAAGCGGGCGAGCATTAAAAGTATGATAAAACGATAAGACAGTATACCGCCGGTATTGATAAATAGTATTCATATACCAATTTTTTACGTATTTGTTTTGTTCAATTTAATTATTTGGCAGACTTCAGCTCCTACCCATGGAAGGGCTCGAGTAACACTAAGCTTAAAAACTAACGGACCAACGAGGCTTACGTCATCAATTGACGGTTCATAGTTTTGGTGATAAGGGCTAGGAATAACTATAACCAAAGATATATTATACTGTAGATGGAACACTCGATACCTAAAAGTGAGGCATTTTCTTTGACCTCCGGAGGTCCAATGTAGGGAAATCTCCCTAAGTGTTTACCTCTAAATTACATTTGCCGACATAAAAAGTCGACCGAGTGTAACCTCTTTTCTCAAATTTAAATCGTATTTCATAGTATTTACTAAAGTTTAATATAATAATTAATAGAAACATTTTTAAAACGCTAATTAAAAATTTATAACAACCATAAAACAAAAATGGTCTTTGTTAAAAATTGTTTGGATTTAAATTGTTTTAAATAAAATAATAATAATGAAAAACGATAATTAACGTTTTAATGAATGTTTTAGTTTATTCTACTGTTTATTTTAAAAATGTAAAAAAATCACACAATTTCCCAGACATGGAAATTTTTTTCATGATACTGGCAAGTTTTTTTTTTTTAATAATTTCTTTGTTGGCACGCTTTTTAACGTCAAATTAGTATGGAGTGCTACCTCTATGTATAATATCTCTTTGACTATAACTATTTTAACCCTTACAGGAACATAAGATGTCCAAGACTAAATATGCCAATTCAACAAAATATTTTAGCTATTGTGGGTGTAAATTAAGATAATATTATTAGAAAACATAGCAGGGTGTATAGGTTTTCTATAATTTCATGCGAAAATTTTTTCCTTAAGGAGCATAAAAGTAAATAACCGAAGAGTTAGGTTTATTATATTGGTATTTTATTTATTGCTTCGTAATACAAAAAAAACATATTGAGTAAAATATATTTAGTTATGGTATTCTATTAAACATTTTCGTTTACTTATGAAGCGCAAGTGTACATTGCACATAACACATTTATTTTTGTTTTGGCGCAATAAATATTGACAGTTCTTTTTTTTTCATGTGTTCAGAAACAAAGCCGCCTTGGACGTACGTTTTATTTATACATTCAGTAAAAAAAATATCGATTCAATAATAATTGAACAATTGATAACTATTTTTGTAGAAGGGAAAAATATTTCCCTTGAGCAAGAAAGGGTTTATAAATTTATTTTAGTACATAGGGAAACTTAGTTAAGGAACTAATAAAATGTACAACAAAGATTTATTACTATTATTTACAATTCATTTTAAATAACAACATGAGATTCAAATCCTTGAATAATAAATTTAGTATCTACATCTTCCTTTTTCTTACGTCTTAATCGCCTTTTTCGATTACTCCATCTGACGGTATTCAAGTTCATAGCAGTAAGGCATTTGTTAAATATATGACACAAACTTTTATAAAAAGTTAATACACTCGTTGAACCTTTTAGATACTGTTCAACAAAACGTATTGGGTCATCTTGATTTTCTAGTTTCAGTGCTATATTATAAATAAATGTACCATTATAACATTTAGAGTAAATTGTACTCTTAAATGGACTTCCACATAAGTCATTGAGTCCATTAAATTGGAGTAAACATGATTGAAATTGAGCAAATGAATGTATTTTCTTTACATCATAACTTTTAGGTCTCTTTCTTATAGTATCATCGATTTCAAAATGTTTGAGTAAAACACTAGCAGCTAACAGACAGTCTTCATACTGAATCTTGTGTTTATTCAAAAATAATTCATCGTCTAATATCACTGGTACGAAAGGCCTCTTTTTCAATTCTTCCAGTTTTTTAGAATGTTTATTATTGAAAAAGTTATGACCCCGAAATGATCCAGTTTTTTCGTCAATAGCATCCAAAAATATATAAGCTAATATTAAGCTGTGAACATGTGGTAGAGGTACACTGCAGTTGGCTATCCACCACAAAATTGATATCATGTATAATTGAAAATTTGATGGTAACAACTGTAAAGCATCATAGTCTAATAATGGCATCTTCTGTTCAAGGAAATGATAAAAACATTTCTTTAATTGTTCATTATTTAATTCATTAAATTGAGTTTCTATTAACCTTGGTATTGAATACTCTCTATCTATTTGTAACCTTTTATAATTTGTATTATTGTCTCTGCTAACATATACGAAACTTTCATGTGAATAATCTGTTAATATATCGAACACATATCTGAGTATTGGCAACGCACAGAGAGACGCATCCTCATCAGAATAATCTTCAGCTTGCGGTGAACCAAAGTACAATTGATGTATATGTAGATTAACGTAGGACCTTGGAACCTTATTTAATCGTATAAACTCCGCAAGCCAATCAGGCATACCGTTAATATTGTTATTTATGTTTTGCACATCTGAATCTAAATTTTCTTTATTTGATGTTGAACTATCATCACTATCCTCGTTGTCAGATTCATCACTGCTATCAATATCATTGTCATTTATAGTTATTGTCAAGTTTGTGTCCTCATCTTTAGGCTCTTCGTTGCATAGATTGAAATATTTCAAAGATAGACAATGTGTTCGTTTGTAGCCGTTAATACTCTTTGTAATTATGGAAAGAACTTTATTTCTCCTTTCTTTTTTCAATCTCCCTAATATTTTAGATATAGCAGAATCAAGTGTTTCTTCCTGCAGCCATTTAAATAATGAATGAATGTTTCGTTGTTGTTCATTTCTTTTTGTTCTACTTTTTTGTAATTTCAATTGAGAAAAGAATTTGTTGAAAACTCTCTTCTCAACAAAATCATTACCGAGTAATGTTGCAAGCAATGGCAGTAATTCTTCATTTAAACCACCAAAATTGGCAACCAAATATTCGACTTTGTAAATTTTACATTCCATGACTTGAACTTTATCATTATTTATGACAACCTGTTTCGGTTTCATTTCAAGTGTATTAAAAGGTATGTAGTGGACATTATAAATAAAGAAATCGGAGTCATAACTGAGAACAGGGCAATTCAAATATCTGGCCATAGCAGCGATTTCATCGTCAGCTTCAAACTCGCAAGTTGTATATGGAATCATCATTTCTATGAGAACTTCTTTAAAAACATCCCTAAGTAATAATGGAAATATTTGTAAGCTCGATTGTGTGACAGGATCTAACCGAGATGCCCCATTTATTTTTGATCGTAGCCTATTGTAAGCAGTTTTCAGTTTTCTAACCTCGTAGCTGCCGTCGAAAAGAACGTACGACTTTACATTGCACTTTCGTAAATTTTTGAAAAATGTTCTAGTGTATGATGCAAATTTGTCATAATCGCCGCCAAAGGCCGAGAAACAATTAAGGGACCGATATAGTTGTGAACACAGGCTATGGCCATCTATCACAAGATTACAATCTCGAAGATAATGCCGACGTAAAAAAGTATCCTGGTTACCATTTATGTACGTAGTTAAGCCTCTAACTCCCATTTTTTAGTTTTTTACAACTACGCACAATTTAAAGAAACGCCATATAGTTCATAATTATTATCAAAAGTAATAAGTTTAAAAATAATCAACAATTGATTTATATTTCGAGGTTATGTCATATTGTCAATTGTCATTTTTTATTGTCACATTTTTAGTTTTTTTTAAGTAACAATTTTAGGGCTCTAGGTTCTTGCTTTTTGCTTGCTTATTTCGATTTTGAACTAAAATTTTTATATTTTCAAAAATAAAAAAAATGGGAACATTTTTCACTACTTACATATTTCATGTAACTAAAGTAATTAAATGTGAGAGTTATGAAAATGAAAATAGCTCTTCATTATTTTTTTTGAAATAATTAGCTTTTTAATATTGTCAAAAAAAAAATATTGCAAATTGCAACATTTAGCCTATTTTAGCCTCGGTCTGTCATTTGCTTGTCACTCGGACCAATGACAATTTTCCGCCGGCGTGTTCCGTGTTCGTTTCGTTCATTTTGGTAGAATAAGAAAACTATAACACGTGTTTCAATTTAAGGATAATTTGTAGCTAAGTTTGAATACTTATCGTTGATATTTAGAACTATAATCTAAAAAGAATTGTAAGTTATTTTGATTCTATTGCAAGAATTGCACCACGTTTTCATTTATTACTTCGCGTGGGGTTAACATAATAAATGTAATCTTATCCCGTAGGATTTCTACAATGACTGAAGAAAAAGAAGTAACGACTGAAAAGAACGGTCAGGAAAATGATAAAGAAAATAATGCCGAAGAAGAAACTGATTTAGAAAGTGCAATCATTCGACAAGTTGAATACTATTTCAGTAAGTTACATATTCCAAAACTTTGTCTTTATTTTTGTCATGTTACCAGACACAGGAAATTGCTATATAACGTTTTATTTTTTAATAAGTTCGAAATTTTTCAAATTCTTGAAACCATAGTAATAGATAGAAACTTACTGGGAATGAAAAATATTGCTTATGTCGATTATTTCGTATATTTTGTACAATTATGTACACTTTATCATAGGTGATGTCAACCTTCCTCGGGACAAGTTTTTACGGGAACAGGTTACTTTAGATGAGGGCTGGGTGCCTCTTGATGTGCTCACCAAGTTCAACAGGCTCGCTAAACTGACTACGGACACGGACGCCATTGCTAATGCACTTGCCAAATCAGCTTCCGGTCTCCTTGAGGTTTGTATAATGTAAACTATTTAACAATTGATATAACGAAGCACATTAAAACTGCTCCAGCAATGCATTTAACAAATATAAAAAACTAGCTGTCTCCCACAACTGTCTGTGCAGAACTAAGAAACATAGCACTCACTTTAGTCTGCCACCTCTTTTTTGTAAGACTGCTTACTTTTGAGAGCAACGGGTATGAGGTGTCAAAAATCTTAAGAAATCAGCTTACATAAGGCTTGGCCAGCTGCAGACTTAAGAATACAGTCAAACCAGATTAAGCGAGAAACCTCTGTAAGTGAGAGTCATTCTATGGTCCCAACAAGCTACATCCATATGCGAGAAGCTTGGATTATTGAGAAACCTCTAGAAGCGAGACATGTATCATTGCTTATCCAGACATGTATCATTTGGCTTATCAAAAATTCAATGTTTCTTCATATAGATTTCAGATGACAATAAAAAAGTAAGACGGAATCCAGAGTTGCCGATCCCGGAGATGAATGAAGAACGTCGTAAAGAAATGTTGTCTAGAACTATCTATTCTAAAGGTTTCCCTAAAGATTTGACCTTGGACGACCTTCTAAAGTTCTTAAAAGATTATGAAGGTGTTGAGAATATTATAATGAGAAGGTATCAAGACAGACAGACAAAGAAACGACATTTCAAAGGATCCGTGTTTGTTACTTTTAAGACTAAGGAACAGGTATGAGTTTTTAAGATACTTTACATATAATTGACTAGCTGGTACTTGCGACTTCGTTCGTGTGGAAAAATATTGCCTATGTTACAAGGGGTTAATTTAGCTTTCTAACGATGAAAGTTTTTTTTTTAAGTTATGTATTGTACATACAAAAATATAACATTTTTCGCTTTATAATGTTAGTATTTTATTTGATTTTTTATATATATTTAGAAGTTTTCTGCATTAAATAATATGATTATGATTTATTTAATTGCCAATTGAACATTAGGAAGTAGACTAAAAAGCTTATTTTTTTAAATATGACAGTTAACACTTTCAATGCCCACTCACCACTTGTTCTGTAAATTTTGTTGTGGCATATCTTGTAGTGCGACCCATGATGGTCTCCATTTACCGCAACTCCACGACTAGCGCGTATTTTGCGTGACTTCACACATATCTTTGAATTTCTTCACCGATATGTGCAGACATAATGATGTTTTGCTTCACCGTAAGAACCTCGGGTCAATATTATTATTTCTATATCTTTCAGGCTGATAAATTCATGGAAAACAAAGGTCTGAAGTACAACGACACCGACCTGATTGTTCTGATGCAAGAAAACTATCTGCAGATGAAGCAAGAGGAAATCGCAGCAAAGAAAGAACATAGAAATAAGAAAAACAAAGAAAAAGAAGTGAGTATTTCTCTTTATTCAGTGTATACTGTGGTAAAAGTACACTAGTACTATCTGTTGATATCTTCATTATTACGTTTTTCACACTTATATTATTTACGAATCACTAAATTACATTATTACAAATAAATTGTTGCTTCGTTGGTGTTATAGTAGTACAATCAAAACTATAGACAAAACAAAATTTATGCTAAAATTCTTATACAGGGTGTCCCGTAAGTCGACGCCAAAACTGAAACAGGTGATAGAGGAAGTCCTAAGAGACACCAGAAAAATATAAAAAAAAATCTATGTCTAATAGTTTATGAACTATAGCATGTTCTAAATTTTCGAAAAAAAATACACCCTGTGTTGGTTTTTAGCCTGCAGTAGCTATAACTCTTTACTTTTTTAATTTTTTATTTTTCTTGTCTAATCTTAAATAGTGTTTGTATAACCTATTGTGTAAAATTATAAGCTAACTGCTACAGATTAGAAGATAATGCCACTTTTATCCGAACTATAACGGAACGATTAAATATTCGCCCAACTTTAAATGACTGTCCTGAAAAAAAAATGTACCAACGCTAGTATGGCACGTCGCGCGAAAAGTTGGCGCATTCAATAAGGATTCTAAAATAGTATAGCACTTGCTACATTATTTCTTACATAACAGGGAAAAAAATATTTTTCTTCAAAAATCGTCATTTTTAAAAAATCTTTTTATCCACTAAAAGTGATTTTAGTGGATAAAAATGGCATTGAATGCCATTTCTAGTTTAAATGGGAGGAAGAGGCATTCCGTGAAGTTCGAGTGAGACAGATATTGACGCTTTCGAGAGTTTTTTTTTTTTTGCGATAAATTTTCCTTATGTTTTAAATAATTATAATTGGGTTGCTAAAATTATAAAAAAGCATGTTCGCTTTCCTTCAGCTCCAATACAACTAACATCTTCTCAAAAATTACCGGTTCGCATATCGTTGTAACGATACAAAGTTACAAAGTACACTTTGAACATACATTGAAGCTGAACAGCTGAGTTAATCAGCAGTGTAAGATCTGCCGAACTGGATGAAGGCCACGAACAGACCAACGTGAAAGACATCGCTCGACCAAGACAACGGCTCCAGAGAAAGAAAAAATCTTAATCCCAGTAATTTTTATTGCAAGAAAAAAAAACCCTCGAAAGCGTCAATATCTGTCTCACTCGAACTTCACGGAATGCCTCTTCCTCCCACTTAAACTAGAAATGGCTTTCGATGCCATTTTTATCCACTAAAATCACTTTTAGTGGATAAAAAGATATTTTAAAAATGACGATTTTTGAAGAAAAATATTTTTTTCCCTGTTATGTAAGAAATAATGTAGCAAGTGCTATACCATTTTAGAATCCTTATTAAATGCGCCAACTTTTCGCGCGACGTGCCATACTAGCGTTGGTACATTTATTTTTCAGGACAGTCATTTAAAGTTGGGCGAATATTTAATCGTTCCGTTATAGTTCGGATAAAAGTGGCATTATCTTCTAATCTGTAGCAGTTAGCTTATAATTTTAAACAACAGGTTATACAAAAACTATTTAAGATTAGACAAGAAAAATAAAAAATTAAAAAAGTAAAGAGTTATAGCTACTGCAGGCTAAAAACCAATACAGGGTGTATTTTTTTTCGAAAATTTAGAACATGCTATAGTTCATAAACTATTAGACATAGATTTTTTTTTATATTTTTCTGGTGTCTCTTAGGACTTCCTCTATCACCTGTTTCAGTTTTGGCGTCGACTTACGGGACACCCTGTATAGCTTTTTTTTTTAGAAAAATCTCTTTTTACATTTAAGTATATACCAATAGCTAATACTTTACAATTTTGCTTTATCTCTTAATTTATTCAAAATATAAAAAAAAACTTTAGGCTTTATATTGAAATAAAGTATACTTTAGGTTTCTTTAATAGATATTATGAATATTTTTATTTAAAAAGAGTATAGTAGTTATGTATAAAGTTTTATAACTTTTTTCTATGTGCTAGGAGAAAAAAGAAGAAAAGGAATTCAAACTGCCGACGGGCACCGTGCTGCACTTCAAACAAGACAACGAGAAGATGACCAGAGAAGATATTCACAAAGCTTTAGTTGCATTAGGTAAGAAAATAACAAATTATTACTTAATCTTGATATTTTTCTAACACACCTAATAGTTTATATTGTACATTCCAAATAAACCATAGACAAATTACAGTTTACACCAAAACTCAAAAATTCACAAATATTTCTAACAAAACACTTACTCATTCAAGTATATTAGTCATCTTTATTTTACAACATCTAATAATTTTCACGTAATAACGAAATGCCAAATGTAATGGGCGTTATTTCTGATTTGATGTCCCTCTGTTTACTTATTTTAGTCTTTCCAAGTATTCAAAATTAATTTCTGATACTATTTCTCACCAATTTAATATTTAACACAATTATTTTTACACTTGCTTATATCCATATGTATCCACTTGTTAATAATTATAATGTAATCAGGGGCTGAAATAGCTTTCATAAGCTACAAAATTGGTGAAAAAGAAGGTTGGGTTCGTCTCACTAAAGAAGACTCTGCAAAAACTGTAGCTGAAAAAATACCCGACGGAAAACTAACTATCGAAGAAACAGAAGTAGTTTTCAAACTTCTCGAAGGTGATGAAGAGAAAGCGTATTTAGATAAGACTATAGAAGAAATGTCTAAACGTCGCAGAAATCAGAAGAACTTTAAACAGAACAAAGGTAAAAATTTCAAAGGGAAACAGAACAGAAAACGTAAACAGGATGACCACGGCGATGCTCCTGCTTCCAAGGTCAAGGCTGATAGTTAGTTAAGATTTTGTACTGAATTCATTCGAAAATTATTAATATAAGCTTCCTTTCGTGTCTTGGGCGTCGCCAAAGGGGTAAAAGAGACAGATGTATCCCCCCTCCTAAAGTTTAAATAAACCTGGCTGATTTTCATTAAAATACAGAACTTTTTTCATTAAAATATTATCATTGGTAAAGAAAAAAATGTATTATCCCCCTTTATTAACGCCTTGACGCCCATGTTTTGACGTTTTCAAAATATTTCCTAAAACAATAGACCTGTGATTTAAATACATGTGCATAAAATATAACTGCAGGCGCATAACGTTTTGTGCTATTTATAAAAGTTATTTGTGATTCAAAGAATATTTTCTTTGTATGTAATTGTTCCGAAAGCTAGAGCTCTGATCATAACTGTAATATTGTTAGTTAAGTTTAGGACTTAACGGTTGATACATATTTTGCATACAAATGCATCTACTTTTACATAGTATAGTTATACTTATAACCTAAGTTACAGTTAGAACCAAAATTAGGAACTAAGTTCCACTCTGTAATCTGCTGAATTCGGAAATTAAAATAACTTTTTAAAAATATTTGTTTTCTTTCACTTCATAACTTCATATTTTTTGGCTGGATTTCACTTATCCTTTTGTCTAATTTACTGTAAAGTATTTTTCAACATCTATGTTTACAATTTAGTTGATTATGCCCACCGGGTCAAGTATCATTCTCAGAACGTATGAAAGCATTAAAGTTGTCCCTTTTCTCGAAAATAAATTGTCTATGGTATTAGACAAAAATGTTATAGCTTAAAGGTCTTGTAACCAGTTCATAAAAAAGTTAGATATAGTTTGTGTCACTGTCAACTGCGATGTCATGATCTGACAGTTGTCAAACAATCAGGAAAATCAGCAACCGTTTTAACTTACATATTTATTTGTTTACGCTATTGTGAACTCGATAAGAAAGTTTAAATAAAGTGTATGTCTACTTTAATTTAACACGGTTATGTTGTTAAATTAGTACAAAATGAAGACAGATCCTGAATCAAAAAATGAATCTGATAATCCCGGGCCGATAGTGACCGGTGATGTGATAGGAGATACTGCTTACAGCGAGCGCTTTGTGTTGAAAATACTTCTAAAATTGGCTAATTTAGACTCTTTGAAAGATGAATTAAACGAAAAAGCCTTCGAAGATGATATCTGTACACTGTGGGATATGACAGTAGAAAGGGACGTTGTTTTGTTCCTTTTAAAACATAAGGTATTAAATCTTTTCAACTTTGCATTACCAACTATAGAAAATTCGCGTTACATTGAGATATTCGTGGGTATAATTGGAAACATGTCTTGTCAGAAAGAAGCAGTGACGACATTAATTAAAATGGATGATTTTTTATACTTACTTTTAGATTATATAAAAACTGATGACAGTTTAATACTTACACAACTGCTGCGCTTGGTGAGTTCCGCATTATCTACGATAGACAGTGATGACATAGTGACCTGGTTAAACATGTTTGATAAAGCTAATTACTCTGATTCTTTGTATTATATCCTTAAAAACTCATCAAATAAACAACTTCTAGTAACAGCATTAGAAAACACGAATACAATATGTTCTTATTGTAACATACAGAAATATAGAAATCAATATTTTGAACATTTTATAAACCAAGAAACTCTGAATTCGTTGACTGCAGCTTTCACAGAACTAACTGTTACACAAAAATTGAGTTTATCAAAAGATGAATTTGAAAGAATAATGGTCATAAGTTTACAAATGTCTTTAGATATGGTGAGTTTTGAGAAGCCTACAGAAATATTTAATGATTGCGAAGAAAATGTTGCGACAATAATAAACACCATTTTGGCATATTATGAAATAAAACTCGTTGAAGAGAAAGAAATTGATTCCGATCTGGTAGATTTACTTGAGTGTATAAATAACATACTTGGTATTGTACCAATTAGTAAAGAATGTGAACCGGATAAATACTTTAACACATGTTATAGTATGTGGAAAGCTTTGAAATCTATAACAAAAGTAAATCAGAACGGCGATAGTAACTTTGAAGAAGTAGATAAGGAAGAATTTCAAGATTTCGTTAAGAATATGAAGCCATGTTTAAGTGCTGTAATGTGCAAATACATGCAACAATGTAGTCAGGAACATTTGTTTAATATATTGGATAAAATTGGCAACGAAAATAAAAACATATTAATGTCACTCACAGATGAAGATATCAAGGTTGCTGTTACTAATAGAATTTTCGATTATACAACAAGAATAAATGAGAATTTAGATTCATAGTTGTTTTTTGGTCTTTTATTGTAGACTACATGAAATTGATAGAACCTTAGCTATTTTACTAGTCAAAATTTACTACGAAACTCTCCTTTCCACAGTCATTTTCAGGAATAGGGAAAGGGAGGTGAAGTAAATGCAGGACGCAACAGTGTACATAGTTTATTGTTAAATCCATTTGTTTTTTTCTGTAATCGCTATGTTGTTGATCTTATCATCAAGTGGGTAGTTATAAAATAAAACGTCATTTATATGGGATTATATATTTTGTAGACATTATAAAGCAACATTTACATTACCATAAACGAGTTTAGTACGCCGCGAGTGCGACGGACTAGAACTATTCGAATGTAACAGTACATCGTAACAACGCTCGCTCGGCGGCCATCTTGGCCTCACGCTACACATTTTCTCATCACATTAAAAAAAAAACGTACACCACAAATACTGAAAGGGAGAACAGAGATTAATAACTGTATATTTTACATTAAATGTACTTATAAACTAACTAACCACGAGCCTACTTGCCCACGACGGGGCCGAATCGCACAATTTAAATATCAATTCGTAAATATTTAGAATATTATATCGTTAAAGAATAAAAACAGAATAAAGACTAGACTTTACACTGATCAACGACAAAATGGCTAACAGCAACAAATCGCGAGTGGCGCCGCTCTGCGGGGCGCGGTGGCGACCTTAAACTTAAAAATAAAGCGACGCGCGCCGCCACTGGCAACACCGGTCCAGACGCATCAGTGTAGCCAGTCCATTATTGTAATGACATTTCATAAACACTGGCCCAATCATCGCCGCGACGTCTGGAGCGAGTGTTGCCAGTGTCTGCTCAAACAACTGAGCGAACAAATAATATAGCATCCTTAAAACGTAACATGTGACGCGGCCGCCGCCGCCCGCAGAGCACTATATACACTACAAAACATACTTGATACCTACTCAATAAATTACATAAATAATCTGAATTTTAAAACAAATCTTAGGCTTCTGATATAATTTGTCGTACACGACTGTCGGCTACGCTTGACTCCGCACACCGCCACTGTCCTACCTCGGGAACTCGAGCAGATTACGACTAGACTTCTTACTCGTAAATACCGAAAAGTTGGGAACCAAAATACATTATTGAATAGCTCCCTGAGGACTTGCAATACATTTTATAAGCATTGTTTACGCGATACAGTAAGACAGTGCAATGTGCAGAGTAAAAGGTTCAGGAAAAACAATATTTACAAAGAAGCGTAGACAGAACTAGCCCGCGAGTGATATGAACGCGTAGTGAACCCCCATTTGTACTGCAGGGATATGTATCTGTATAACTTGTGACCTTGAACAGTATATATTGCATTGCTATACTTATATCATCAATATTAACGTTAGACCATAATTTAATTTGAATTTCAATAATTTAACTTATCCACTTCAAGTTTCGTCATACAGTGAACATACGAGAGAAATGTGTAAATACTTATCGTATAATATTAAAAGCGAAATTTCAACAATACTTTACGATAGCCAAAACCCATCCAATTTGTATATATTTTTGAAATGGTCCATTTTTGGCACATTATCGTCCAAATATGTGTAAATAATACTATGCGACGCGTGGTATGGCAACACCCAACGCTATATTTGTAGGGTTACAATATTTTTAAATTTAAGCCATTTTAAATGATATAGGATTTTTTATTATTTTATAATGTGGCAATACTTAGTAACCCCACGTAAACGACCGTTTAAAAGTTACCATAGACATTTCTTTTTAACCTGTATTAATTTTAGTAAAATAATATTTAAATTATGTCTTGATATTTCATTATATTGTGATAAAAATAAAGCCTCTTTAAATTAGATCAATCTGCATAGATCTAATGTGCGTGTTTGTAGATACGATAAATTTGAAAAAAAATAAAAGAAAATGTCTATGGAACGTTTGAAACCGGTCTCAGCCCCTTACGAATAACATCTTTGGTACATATTTGTGAGCAAAGACAATCGAATATAATCTGTACGAATATTATAAACGACAAGCCTTAAAAGCGAGGATGCTCAATAACACGGAATACTGTCGTTGCCAATAAGATATGAACGTTACGTCTAACGTATTAAGGTAGGTTTCAATTTTTTTCCATCGATTGTACACTAGGGTCGATGGTATGCCCCGAGGCGTCACTGGAATGTTCACATCGACACCGCACATGCGCACGGACACTACATATATTGCTTTCTTTTAAGCGTATTAACTCCGAGTAGGCACGACATCTATTTTGTACTTACACGAAACACTAAACACGATTAAATATATAAATATATATTTAGAAACAACCTAAGTCCCCGTTTTCGTTGTGTTGAACGGACTGTGTTGATATAATGGCTACGGGGTCGCACGAACTTCAGGGTACAGGGGTACGGCTAGCGGCTGACGATACAAAGGATTATCATTATTCAAATAATTCGCGATTGATCACTGAAATATTAGTAAAAATACTAAAATACAATTGTAACAGACCAAATAATGATAATATTTCAAAATAAAACTTAACGATTGCGGAGATTTGGTTCGATTAAAATAAATGTGATATACGAAAAAAAATGTTTGTAATGTATTGATTACCACATCCGTTATTTGCAATATTTAAAAACTGAACACAAGTTCACAGATAAAAATATTGCAAACACCTCGTTTGTAAACGTGCCGTAGAAGAGTTTACAAGTAACAAATTAGACGAAACTCAGACTGAATATCAATTCATATTCATTAAAAAGCGACGTAATATTTTAAATAAACATCGGATCAATCGTCCAACGCGGATAATCGAGATAGAGGCGCAAGACAACAGGTAGGATAATAGTGGGGAACAACAACACTACAGTATACGAGATTGCTCTCCGTGTGGTGGGCATTTGCCCCCGCGTGGCCTTTGCCCCGAGGCCTACGCCCCCGAGAAGCCGTAGACCTCGAGGACCCGTATCTCGAAGTCCCCGCTGGGGCAGAGCGGCGGGTTGTTGAAGGTGGAGCAGCGGTCAGTCTTGCCGAACCTTATGTTCTCGTCCATCCAGATCGCCTGCCCGTCACTGCAATATTAAACGATACATATTAGCTAGTGTTTGTGTTAAAATTTTGATAGGTTTGCCTGCTTAACATATCGATTTCCTGGATTATTTTGTTGTGAATAATTAATTTAGGTACATATTCCATTTGAGGCTTTAGTTTCAAACATCGAGACGATTAACTTTAAACACTTTTACCGGAAGGAGATATTTCCACAGCAACTGGTAATCTCGTTGCTCCCACTTAACTACCTCTACCTACCCTCCGCCTATGGTGATCATGGTGTTGTCGGCGGCCATGAAGAGCGAGTTGGCGTGCGCGGTCCTCTCGCCGTCGCCCTCGGCCTCCTGGAGACAGCCCACCCAGGGGTACTTGGCGCGCGCGGGGTGCAAGCTGCAAGACGTACATCATGAGACCTACCCGCCGCCGATGGTGATCATCTTGGAGTCGGCGGCCATGAAGAGCTCGGAGCCGTGCGCCACGCGGTGCTCCTCGCCCTTGCCGTCCGCGCCGCCGCCCGCGCTCGCGGAGCACCCCACCCACGGGTACTTCGCGCGCTCTGGGTACAGGCTGCAATACGCGCGCCGCACATTCAAGCTGCCCTTACACTCGGATACGCTTGGAATCACTAAACTACGGTAAAAAATGCAAGATTTAGCTCGCATCATGAGTTCCGACACTAGTAATAGTGTCCAAAGTCACCACGATTCATCCAAGCGTATTCTGATAGTGTAAAACTCCACTTTAAACGTGAAAAAATCATCTTCTCTCCATTAATTGAAATCTTTTATTGAATTGTTTCAATATCATAAACTTTTCTCTTATTTACTTTAATAAAGGTATAACCGTTGCTGTAATTTGTTAGGTGTCGTTCCATTTTCCATGAAAAAAATATTAAACATTAAAACTTTATATTCTTATTACACGAGCTAAAAAAACAGTGTATTTTCTAAATTATTATAAAAGTTATATGAAATAAATTATTTTAAATACAACTAATGTAAGGACTACAGAACTAAAATTATTAATAAACTAAAGATTTATAAATTTGTTATAATATTAAAATAAACTACTATTTAGTTAATGCGTGCAAAGCTAAGTATATAAAATTAAATAAATAATAAGGGCAAAATAAAAGAGAGAAGATAAGTGCAGACGCGATTATGCAACCTTACCCGAAGCGCTAGAAGTAATAAGAATAACTAAGACCTAACAGAATCTTTCAAATTTCACACGATTTTTAACCGACTTCCAACAGAAGAAGGTTATCAAGTCAATGAGTTTTTTTACACATAATCAACCGTATCCTCTTCCAAACAAAAAGGCAATATCTATTTGTGTGGTATTTTGAGAGTGGAAAAATGACTTGATAACCTCCTTCTGTTGTAAGTCGGTTAAAAATAGATTCTGTCAACTTAGAAATTCTTTATCTGAACTTAAAAGTCCATAAGAAATTATTCTCTGGCCTCTAAAGTTCAGATTCATAAATATACAGTAGAAAGCATTAAATAACGATTGCAATATAACAAAATTACTCTAATTAATTAAATAAAGGCGTAAAATAACAAAAGATTCAACAAACGGAAACACTCCCGAGTCTTTTGTCTGAAAAAATATTTTCTGAAATTGTCATAATATACGTTGATTTATTATTTTACGCCTTATACCAATTAGAAAAGATACATATTCTATAATAATGAAAAGTAAATACAAGAAAAAACATGCAAAAAATAAAACAAATTCTATAACTGGTTGTTACTCGTTACTTCGTCCGCGCGAAATTAAAAAATATAGCCTATGTTACTCGGGACCAGTGTAGCTTTCTAACGGTGAAAGAATTATTGAAATCGACCTAGTAGTTTTTGAGTTATTTCAATACATACAAAAATATAAAGATTCTATAATATTAGTATGGTTAAAGGCTCATTAGACTGCACCATGTCACCACGTAGACGGGGTAATCATTGTTAGAACAGGCGTAAACTCCGTGGTGGGTTACGAGCAGAGGAACCCATAGACATCCGTAATATCAGAATACAGATGCATTATCTACGTACCTGAAGAGGAATGTCTCTCCGGTGCCGAAGTACGCCTGCCGATTGCCGCGCTCGTCTTTCTGGTTGCGTTCGAACCATCGCGTCGAACAATACGCACCAAACACCTAAAATTATTATTACAATAAAATATCAAATAAAAATCCATAATCACTCCCTCCTCAGCGTACAAGCCTGAAACACAATTTGCTCAAGAAATATATTGTTTTCTTTTCCCCGAAGTAGTTACTTTATCTTTTTGACTTTGTCAAGTATTTGAATAGTCAAATACAAGTTATACCTTATAAGGAAATGATGGGAAGGGGAAGGGGATATGGCGGGGGTGGGGATGCATAGGAAGAGGAATTATCCTCTTGCTGTGCGTCTCCTCCGTAGATTAAGGGTAGGTAACGCATCTGCAATTGCAGATGTCTGTGGGCAGCAAGTGCTGGTGACCGCTTGCACGATTCCCACTTTACATTAAAAAAAAAATACTCACTTCGTTATTACAAGTCTTTATC
This sequence comes from Papilio dardanus tibullus, assembly GCA_013186455.1. Classification (NCBI taxonomy): domain Eukaryota; kingdom Metazoa; phylum Arthropoda; class Insecta; order Lepidoptera; family Papilionidae; genus Papilio; species Papilio dardanus. The sequence goes on from QDHC01003859.1 coordinate 381,204, forward strand.
ATAAGCAACGTAGGTTCGTGATGCTCAACACGAACGTAGAAGGTGGTGAGCGAGCAGCCGTGCTCCTCCGTAGTGTACAGCAGTACAGGCTGGTACATCGTGATCCTCACCGGCAGCCACGACCATAGAGTGAACAACTGCAACGTGCGACCATAGATCAGACCATAGATTACAATCTGCCTGAATTCCACACTACGCTATAGTAAAAAAAATAGATTGTCTATTCTACAGAATGACATTTTAATAATTTAAAATTGTATTTAGATTTAAAATATGTAATAAAAATTCTAATTGTAATGGATTTTGTAAGAATTAAACACTAAATTCTATAAAATATAAAAAGGACAAACAAACAAGAGGACGACACAAAATTAGTTGTGTCATATTAGTCGACATCTACTTGTGCGGAGTGCGTGGCCGATTCTTATGGTACAACATTGAGACAGTCGGATTGCACGAGCATAAACAGACAAACATGGCATGCAGGATTAACAATGGTAATATGTATAAACAATAAAATACAGCCTTATCTACCTAAGAAACCAAAGAAGCCTTCCATGTAAATAAAGTGATTAGCTTACAGTCTAATAAGAATTACGAATCTGAACTAAAGTTTTACAAAGCAACTGTGATTAATTTAATTTAATACAATCATATTAAGTGCTAATGAATTTACTTATTTGAAATAGAATTATGAAATATCTACCGACACTAACACAACTAGCCACGCAAATAATTTGTAAGTAAATGAAGAAATATAAATTTTACTGTGATATTCAATGGTGAGTTTCTTTTAGTGTCTACAATTAATTATTAATATTATTAGTCGCGGTGACATTCTGAAAGTAACTAAAAGAAACAAAAATACTTTTATTACAATCCCCAAAAATAATATTCAAAGTGAAAACTAAAATTTACACCACAAAAAATACTTAATTGCATTTACTAACACTATTTAATCTATGACAAAAATGCAACCATAGACTAAGTGTAGACAGATTATGAGAGGAAAGCATAGAGTATAACTATAGACAATGCCGCCGCGACATCTACAGCCCGAGTTAGTGATATTAACATCAACCCTAGTCCGGCAAACCTTCTGCCTGAGGTCTGACGAGTGCTGGCGCTGGTCCTTGAACACCGCGTTAGGGAATGGGAACCACAGGGCCAGGTGGGAGGAGCGTGGGCTCTGCGAACACCGAGCTACATCATGACAATGCTATACGTGTCTACTTGCCAAACATAAAGGACACAGATTAAAAAGCTTTTTTATTAATCGTATGACTTTTCGGTTTCGTAGTAATGATATGTCTGAGTATTACAATGTGAGCTTCCTAAATATACTGGTCATTATTTTTCTTAATTGTCTTTTAAAACATATGACAGGATAAAAATTAACACGCTCGTCTTTCAAACCACTCAGCAACATTATGATGACAAAATTTAAATGCATTTTAAAGGAATATATGATATGTATAAGTATGTCATAATGATTAATGGTGAAGAAATACAACCGTGTAAATATAATTTACCTATGTGATATTAAACATCTGTTTTTTAACTGCGATTAACTTCATAAAATAACTGCGTCTTAGGGTTGATGCTTATACATATAAAGGTATTTAAAATAACAATTTGAGATAATATGTTTAAATTATAGAAAACATTAAAATTGACAGACACTGATAGAATGACGTATTACACTAAAAAGACATGAAATATAATAAAAATATTCATGCAAGTTATATGGTTGATACAGACTGCATTTAAGGATTATTACTAATATTAAAAACACAATTTAAAATGTCATAAACGAGGTGCAATTTGAATCTGAACCAACCATTGTACGCTTTAGGCCGTAAAATAGCAAATAAAAATAACAACGAAAAATAAAACGAAGCGACGACGTCGAATCTCGAACATTTCTTGTAAGCTAGGCTATAAATGAAATTTAAAAAAAAACACCTAAGTGTTAAGCGGTGCATGTAAACATCGATAATGTCGCAAGCTACCAACGGAGCGACACTTATGATTTGTGACTTAATACTACTTAGGTCTTACTTCGCTCAGGTCTAGAATCTGCGACTTGATCGTTTGTATTGGGTAAACGCCCATCGATAGGGCGCGCGGGCCCGGCGAGTGGGAGCCCTAACGGAAAATCGACACACTGTTAGCACTCACACGAAACAATCGATAACATGCCAGGCACATCACTGGTCGATGCCTGCTCGCTAATGTTAATTCCAAAAGCTGTGTTCATCGCATCGCCTCACTTCAATAACATTTACATTTCGAAAAACTTTAAGATCTTCTCACACGCATGCCAACTCTTGACGAGATTGCTGTTTATTAATTTCATTCATTAACAGATGATGTCCTCAAAAAAAATACACTTAAAAACAATGACAAAACACATGAAGATAATAAAAAAATCTGACACTCAAAGCTAAATGAAATGAACGTTGATTTCAATAAAGTCTCAGCAAAAGAAACTAAAGATTATGAAACTGTTGACGTGGAATGATCACATCGAACACAACACCGTCATCGACAATTCTGGCGACACAGACTGAAACATAACATAACTTCGTGTTGACATAGAAAGTTTTGAGATGTGTCTTGCACCAGACACATGTGGTCAATGCTCGGATCTGTTAAACCCGAGCTCTGAAGTTAGTCGTGTTAGGAACGCAATCGAATGATTTTATGATAAAGATAAGCCAAAGCCACGCCTAATGCTGTCGTGTACGATACCATTTGTTTGCACGTTTCCTCAGACATTCTCTGCAAATCAAGTAAAAACAATACTAAACACATTATAATCGATCATTTTGTCTGTTCTGTTGCGTTTGGATGCGGTGTGTTTATGCATAAATATGTATTTGATGAAATGTCAAATCTATTTATAGTTGCAATATACAGAGTAATATCAAATTCAAATCTAAGATTCCCCTTTTGTGCTAAAAGAATATGAGTTTGTTCATTAAGATCGTGTTTCATCTGTAAAATAAGACTCATGTAATAAAATGGATCATAAAATAGTAGTTAGCTTCGTATAAAAAACGACTCGAAGAATCTGTAGTAGGTATCGTTTGTTTCCTAGTCGACTGAACGTGTAAAGATGGGTGTCGATGCTGCGTTATTCTGCCGAGAGAACGGTGACAATGTCAATCGGTTGTGCAGAATCACGCATAGTGGGAATGCGTCTTAAAGGTAAGTGTCCAGAACATTTGGCGCAGTATACTGACCTCTCGTATGGTGAGGGTATGCGACATCATCTGTATGTTGACTTGAGACTGGCTGGTGGGCAGGTTGTCCGAGGAGCGCGACCGCACCAGCCGCGAGCCCGTTATCACTTGCTTAGACTTCAACGTCATCTCCGTCTTTATGAACACCCGTGATATGTACTGTGAACTGAATTAAAAAATCCTCTTATTGTCTTTGAAAGAACAATGATAGGGTTGTCTTTCAGTATTTCGGCAGTTACAAATGACAAACCTCAATGCCCGTATGCTGAAAGCGGTGCGGAGCAGCTTGGTGGGTGAGGCGGGCATGTTCCGGCAGAACTTGTCAATGGCGTGGTCGACACCGCTCTTGGTGGCCTCAGCGTACCACTCCGAGCTGGTGTTGGCGCAATGCTTGTGGAACAGGATCAGGATAGCCAGCGCTACCCTGTAGAACACCTATAACGTAACAGGTGGTGAAAATAGAAAACATTTTATGTATAAACTAAACTTGATATCAATAACTAGGTTTTGCAAATACTAGTTACGTAGTAGGCCATTGTCATCTAGTGCAGTTCTCATCCAGTAGACTCCTTGACTTGATCAATGATTGGAAAGTCATAAGCTAGCTAATATTTAGGATGGTCTCTATTTTTACTGTTAATTTGTAAGACTTCATTAATTCTCCAGTAAACTTTCTTACCTTAATACCCTCATTGAAGAAGCAGTCGAGTACGCGCACGAGGTGGGGGAAGGGCAACGCGGCGAGGATCCACCACTGCCAGTCGGCGTAGATGCGCTCCGGCCCGATCGCGCCAGATAGTCGCGACAGCTGCTGCGCGGCCGACTTCTGCAAGCAACTCTCGCGTTACGGGTACTCGTGACAACACTAATAGCAGTGCAATGTAACCTATAAAGGTAGGCGGAGGTTACAGATTTCTATTTGGCACGGGTCCTGGTAAACTACTCTCGCCTCTTCCACATTAATCTCCTCAGCATTCACTTAAACTGTTTGCAACATCCGATTAGGACAAAAAAGGTAAGGTTCGACCCATGATGGGCTCCATTTTCCGCAACTCCACATATCACATATCTTTGAATTTCTTCGCCGATATGTGCAGGTTGCATCACGATGTTTTTCTTCATCTAGGACATCCGATTAGGACAAATGAAGATTGTAAGTTAAGCAACTGGTCTTATTTACGTCATTATAAGTACTTTCGTGCCATCATGGTATGCCTAATCATGAACAAAGTCCTTGAAAACCCCTAGTTACATAACATTTGTTGGGCCCCGATCGTTTTAACGTTACCTCCCCCTACAACGATTTAGGGTAAATCTAAAATTCAAGTAAGCTTCTTATCGTGACTACAAAAGTAGTTCCTTCACTGAATGTCGTTTATTAACATTGAATTGGCCTAAAGAAGGTTACACACTAGCCTATAAACTCGAAAAAAAATGATTAACAGTATTTTGCGTTTAAAAAAATTGCCGTAACTGGTAATTAAATATTACTCAAAATAAAAAAAATATTATTAGTGTCTATAAAGCTTTTTACTTAGTTTATTTAGTTTGAAATTTAATTTTGTTAAATTCTTCAATAAAATCGTATTCTGTAATAAATTGAATAAAAAAACTGTTAATTGATTTTAAAAAGCGGATCTGTGATTAAAAAAAACCGCTATGTAAACCAGGCCTTATGGTATTGCGTGTCAGGGCGTCACAATGTTGCCTCTTATCGGATCAACCGCTACGAAGTCCACACGCAACGCAAACATCAGACATTATTTTTTACTAGAATTACGATGTCTGTACTTCTGCGTTACTAATGTTAACCAAACGATTATAAGATTAACGTACAAATCAATATATATCTTAAAATTTAGATACAACTCAAAAATGTTATGACCAAAAGTTTTTCACGCAAAATACGCGCCGTGGAGTTTCGGAAACATAGCCCTACTACTACTAAACAAAAGTTTTAATTTTTTTTGCAAACCTATCCGAGCGAAGCCAAGACGATTCGATAGAACACAATAAAATAAATAACAAATATAATAATTACAAATTATAATTATCGCCGTCTGTTCTAACAAAGGAATCTATTGTAATAAACCATAGCATGTATTGACAGAACAAATACCGCAACAAAGGGCTACAACGTAATCTAACCCATAAATATTTGATAAGGATGTCGGGAGGGCAGAGGTAGTGACCGCGGGTATCGATTCCTTTACAGGGTGAACGACACCGGGATAGAAAATCGATGAAGTCACTTTGAACTTAGACATCTCTTAAATTGTCACGTCAAACATAACGAAAGTCAATCTAATTGCCTGGTATATCTAAATTAAGTGCTGTTCCTCATTCATTGCTGCTTATGTTAATCAATTCTACGTCTCTAAAGCTGTGGAATCTTCCTTAACTAGCAATGTAACCAAAAGTATATCTTACGGCATGTTTCTTGGCGATCTGCATAACCGTCTTCCAGGTGACTTCGTTGTGTAGCTTGGTTTGGGTGATAAACATCTTCTCCTTGGACGCCACTAAGCTCGCCATGCAGTGGTAGCATTCTTCCTCTGGGAACAAAACAATAAAATTACATTTCTGAAAAATTAAACCATCATAATACAAACTCCAAACGAACCTAATCTTCAGAATTAGGATATCTAAAACGTGTACGATGCCTTATTGTGACTTTAAAATGACCACAGTTACTGGTAAGGGTTTACCAGGAGTTCATAAATCGTTAGAGCATACCGAGAGCATGGGCAATGTTGCGCGAATCTATTCAATTATCGCGCCAACTGGATGGGAACGGCGATGGCGCGTAGAGGCTATCAACGCGATACATGCGAGAACACAGCTCTATGTTGCTTAGAGAATAACATATTATTTCTATTAATTGCTTCAACATAGATCTTTACATGCTACATCGTAAAATACGGGACACTTCAGTCTTACATGTTAGTCGATTGACAGCACATTATACAAGCCTTTTCTAACCGAGATTTTCCATCGAAGTCCTTTGATAAAAACAAATTCTGATTCCTCTCATACTTTATAAACTGAGATAATGTTGACTGACAAATAAATAGAAGCAATGACTAGACTATAAGAACGTTGACTGGGACAGTAGTCGGTTTTTTTCTGCATTATTTTCAATGCAATTAAAATCTGTGCCAGGTTAAAACTAGAAAAGTTTTTCACATAAATTTATATCTGAAGCCGCAATTGAAAGCTGAAGGCTACATCGCAATGCAGCATCGCTGCGGTCGTATTATGTACATTAATATTTGTGGCATAAAAATGCACTAGGCGTTCCATATTAAACTCAAAAAAGTGTAACAAAAAAAATAACACTTTTAGGAGTCTTTAGTGATTTATGTAATAAAAAAGATCGGTCATGAAAGAAAAATCTTTTCTTAGTTACATAATATCCTAAATCAACAAAGATAACGGAATGGCACGCGAGTGGTTTATTAATAAAGCAATTAAAAAATTACTGGGAAAAGTGAAAGAGAAACCTTTTAGAGAATTTCCATTTGAAATTAATAGGAAAGGTCGAGGCCATTCGAGGTTAGGGGTTGTTACCAAGCGTTGTATTGCTAAGTGACTCCCCATTCTCCCCGGGAGACGAAAGCCTCGAAAAAGGCAAACCGTTGCCATTAACTTGAAACCAACTTAATTATTCAGAACTTTTTGAAGACGCAATTTTATGTTAGACGTATCTTAACATTTGGTATTCCAAAATGTTCTTGGAAAATGTTACTCTACTTAAAATATCATCCGCTTTATTCCGAAACTAGAATCAGTGTTATTACTGTTGTACTTTCTACGTTTGGTGCTTGTACATTCATAAAAATTATTCTAAAATACAGAACATCCTTGTTCCTAGTACTTCTTTTGATACTTAATTTGGTCCAATGAGACACCTGGTCTATCTTATTTAGCTCCGGGTGTCCTCCAGTATCGTATAATCGACGACTTATTGGTCCTCGTTTATCGCAGTACTATTTACGATTAGGTTTAGCAAAGCTGCTAAAATTAGAGACGTTAAGTGATCACTTAGGAAGGTTTAGCTTATGTAGAGTTAGAGATTCATACTACACTGACAGGTACCAAAAGGATAGCAAATTTAATTTATTTATCAGTACAATAAACCAATTAAATATTATCAGATAAAGCTACGTTCACGTGTCCGAGGCGGCAGATAAATGTTTGATTGTCTATTCATAAAACGTGAGCGGTCTCATTGCTGGCAGTAAAACGTCCCTCTGAACGTTTATTGCTGCCCACGCCCGCTAGATTGCACTAATGTAAACCAATCTTTATATACCTTGTTATACAGGGTGTCCCAAAATTCAACGATAAGCCAAAGCCAGTGCATCACCAGATCGGTACCTGCATAGGGAAAATTAATAAAAAAAATCCAACTCTTTTAGTTGAAAAGTTATGTTAACTTATTTGAATTTAATTGCTCTTTGATACCCGACCCCATTCAAATACCCACTGTCTCTTGAGCTATAAAGATATCCCTGCTTTTTTATTTGTAATGGGTAGCTTAGTAACATAGCTAATAATTGCAGTTGAAAACGGGACCTAAATATCTGTAGTTTAAGTACAAAAAAATAATTACTTTAACTGTTTGCTTGAAATTTGCGAATATTTTAACTTTTCATCAACTTTGTCATGCTACCGTGAAAAAAAAATGTATGGAGGGTACCGTGGCATGTTGTTACAAAAGTTGGCGCATCTCATCAAGATTCTAAAATGGTACAATGTTATGGTAGAAACATGCAAAAACCCTGTTAATATTTTTTTTCAAGTACTGAAAAGGATTATTTTGCATAGTTTCAAAGAACTTTACTAAGTGTTTACACAAGTTTTAAGTTACAGATTTGTGTATAATTACCTTTATTTACACGTGTTGGGGTCCGAGCGTGTTGGATACTTTTGATAAGTCGGAGTGAAACAGGTAGTAAAGTCATAATAAGTGGACCCCCTGGGGTACTTTATTTCTTAACTTTAATGAAATAAAATAACAATTATGAGTTTCATTTAAACCATCATGAGCATCACCACCACCAACTAGACAGAATTTAATCGAAATAATTAGTTTTTGTTTCTTCTCTACTGTGATTGTGATGGTGATGATGATGTTGCACTCCGACTTATTAATAGTAGGTTTCTAACACGCTCGTACCTCAAAACGTGTTAATAAAGGTAATTATACACAAATCTGTAACTTAAAACTTTTGTAAACACTTAGTAAAGTTCTTTGAAACTATGCAAAATAATCCTTTTCAGTACTTGAAAAAAATATTAACAGGGTTTTTGCATGTTTTTACCATAACATTGTACCATTTTAGAATCTTGATGAGATGCGCCAACTTTTGTAACAACATGCCACGGTACCCTCCATACATTTTTTTTTTACGGTAGCATGACAAAGTTGATGAAAAGTTAAAATATTCGCAAATTTCAAGCAAACAGTTAAAGTAATTATTTTTTTGTACTTAAACTACAGATATTTAGGTCCCGTTTTCAACTGCAATTTTTAGCTATGTTACTAAGCTACCCATTACAAATACAAAAGCAGGGATATCTTTATAGCTCAAGAGACAGTGGCTATTTGAATGGGGTCGGGTATCAAAGAGAAATTAAATTCAAATAAGTTAACATAACTTTTAAACTAAAAGAGTTAGATTTTTTTAATTAATTTTCCCTATGCAGGTACCAATCTGGTAATGCACTGGCACTGGATTATCGTTGAATTTTGGGACACCCTGTATATAAGAGTTATTTATACAATCGTTATACTAAAAGTAATAAATTATATAAAATTCTAAATTGACAGCAACAGAGCCGTGGTTACCACGCAGTAGACCAATTGAAAGGATAGTTTGATAAACCAGGACATATGATGGATAATTGACAGAAATCTTTTTCAATATATATACAGTTAATTATATACATACCTAGTATATGTTTATTTTTTTAATTTAGTCTATGTGTGACCAATTTATTGGAAAAGTATTCAATAATTTTGTTAATACAGCGGTAACAACAGAATGCTGGTTTGGCAACGTGCCAGTGAGAGTCACGTATTTCCACTTTCTACAACACATAAATTGTTTTAACAACTACCTACATCATGTTCGATGAGAGGTCACAATAAATTACAAATTATATTTTATACTGGCAGTTTAAGATAAAATACATTCGAACCTGGACAGGCGAGAGCCCAAGGTACCGAGATATTTGTCTCGTTTATAGAGGTTTCTCTCCAATCCGAGTTTCTCACATACGGAAGTAGCCTAGACCAGAGAATGACCCTCGGACAAGGCATTATTATAACTAACACGAGTTTGATAACTGAATAAAATAGACAAATTTAAGACTGCTATTATTCTATCCGTGTTGCATACCACGGAATTATTTATAGCATTTTATAGCACAGATAATAAAGACCGCGTTATACACCGAAACATTTCGATTAAGGTCTTTAACCTCTGATTATAATTCACGGACAAACTAATATTGATCATAAACACATATGTACGGTCACATGGCTTACAAGCGTCAACAAAAACCTCCACATTAATACGAGGTAATTTGAAATCAATTACAAAGTATTAAAGATCAAAATTACATATGAAAAAGCTTTAAACATGTTTGTCGATCGTTAAATTACAACTTCATGTTACTTCTGTTTATGATTAATTTAATGTTGATTTCGAGGTTTTATCAAATCTTGTTTGAATATCGTACTATTTTAACAAAATACCTAAAATATTCATCGTCACTATACGTCCCTACTGAATGCCTCGGATCCTAACCTAAAGGGGTGATTAGGCTATAGTCAACCACGCTGGCCTAGTGCGGGTCGACTTCACACATATCTTTGAATTTCTTCGCCGACATGTGCAGACATCACGATGTTTCCCTTCACCGTAAGAGCGTCGGGTAAATATAACACATTGGTATTTGGTGGGATTCGAACTCGGGACCTTCAGATTACAAGTCAAGAACTAAACCCCTGAGCCACCGACGCTCTAAAATATAACAAAAGTAATTTATCCGTTTCATGTGCAAATAACTGTGTGATAAATGATAGCTAAATAATAAAAAGTTATTTTCAGCTTTAATTTTTCTGAATGTTTTGAAATTTTCCATCAAACCACTAAGTGTATCACGACGTAACACAATTTATCACACAAAAATAATTTTCAATGCGTTAGAGAGAATTTTAGCTTTTCATATAAACGAAATACAATTTGAAATAAACAATTTACACTGAACATCTTTTGTACACATTGTTTACATACTGTCTGAAACAACTTTATATTTCTATTATAAAAATTACGATCAAAAACAAGGCGAAATTATAAAAAATAACTTTATCTAACTTTTATAATGTTAAAGGTTACAAAATAAAAACATTTATAAACTACTGATAAATACTTAATCTACATTGATAAATTACCATTATCTTTGGTACATTAAAAATAATTAAAACCATACAATATTATTATCTGCAAATTAAATGTAATGAACGGCGAACAAAAGATTGGCGGAAAAACTAAGCAGACGAAAATGTCACGATCTTTGACCATATCGATAAAATTCACTTAAAATAGTGATGTGCGGTGACATTTGACACTATCGATATAATTAATGTCATGACGTGACAACTATCGAAATATATTTCCGTTTTCATTATCATGAGATTTATTCATCACAATTGTAAGCGTTGGAAAAAACTATTTACGCGTGACATTGTGCGTTTAGTTTTTTAGCATTATCCGCTATGAAATCTTTTTCCTATCTATCCTATGGTTTTTACACATCTTACAAACTCAACTACGCTGTAATCTATTGTTTATTATTATTAGAATTGTTCTTTTTTTGTTAGGTCTTCTATGACAGCAATCAAATACAAAACATTGAATATTTTGCAGCTTTAAAGACTTCTTACTTACTAAATACAAGAAAATTACATATAATTTTAGGGTTTAGGCTTCCTTTCTCACTAGATAGTAATTATAGAATGTAATTTAAAAGAATTCAGTTTTAAATTAAATTCGCAAGACAGCATTCAGAGAAACGTATATCATTGCTTAATAGCACAAAATCATTATAGTAATAACTTTGATAAAGAAAACTTGATTCACCAAACAAGGGTTAAACAGATTAACTCTTAAATTGTCCGACGTGAGTAAACGAAATTAACAATTACTTTTTTATCACCGTTTTATGAACTTGACTCATTCTTAATAGTATGATAATTTTCGTTGGACATTTATTATATTCCTTTGCTCGACTCTAAGTGCAAACAGGACAATTTGAAAAGAGGTTAAGAACAACCTAACGCAAGCAACTCCTTTGACGACATATGTAGGTAGGTGATACACTACCCTCACATAGACAAGAGGAATAATATAAGCGGTACCAAGCCCCCCAAAATAGTAAATGTTTTCTAAATTAAATATGGCATAAATTATTTTTTAAGAGAGAATAAATAAAAAACACAAAATCACTCTGACATCTGCTACATAATTTCAACGAACAATGTAACAGTAATTTCTGCTTAATGCCCTGTCACGGAAATATGTATCCATGATACTTTCGATATGCGAACATGACAGCAATTATATCGATATGTACCGTTATAACAATCCCTCGTACCGCCTCGATCATGCGTATGCATTTCACCTTAACATTGTTTATGTAATTCGGCTATTACGGCAACTTAATACATCGCTAGTATAACTTATTTCCTTATCGCTATGGTAAATGATGAGAAAATAATAAAGGGTACGATGCACTGCAAAGAGAATAAGAACTGTTAGAACAAATTTAAGATAACTTTGGTACTTTCAAACTTCTATAAGCGAGAGTCATTCTCTGGTCCCGACGAGATACCTCGATAAGCGAGACAAATATCGTGGTCCCTTGGGACTCTCGTTTATCCATGTTCGACTGTAATCGACTGTGATCTGACGTATGTCCATTTTGTCTAAAATTTAAATCATAATTTAGATACTCGTATTAAATTAAGATTACATTTAAAAAGCAATTGTTATTAGATCGAATCAAACGTCATTACCTATCCTAGCTGTGACGTAGACCTTCGTCAGAGTAATAATTAGATGTCTACTAAAATTGTTAGTTTCGTGTTTGCCCTAATTCAACATATTGACGGCAATACGTCATCATTCAGCTAATGTCCTACCAGGAGTGACGTAAACGCTATCATACGTGACGGCTCACACGATTCACATTATCACTCACGTGCTTACAAATGATTTACATTTTTTACGACGTTCATAGTAGAGATAAAAATAATAATTAATTAATAGACTATTTCATTCATGATCTCATTTCGTACCGTTTTAAATATCACGTTATTTTTATTTAATAAATTCGAATAACGTCATCAAGTTTTTTATATCTATTATCATTCGACCTTATAACAGTATGTTAGACAAAAATAAAAATTGCCCATACAGACTAAAAAAAAGTTGATTGCCAAATACTTCAACAGTGAGTCGTTTTATGTATTTCTGATATGTGAAGTCTATTGATAATTTGTATACGTTAATTTGTACTTCAAACTGTTGAAGTCACACTAGACGTAACGTTACTGTTATTATTATAAAAATGTTACAACATTTTTTTTTTAAAATAGGTCCAACGAGCTTCGGGATTACAGAGGCGATCATCGACGCCCATAGACATTTTGCAACACTAGAGGTACCGCAAATGAGTTGCAGGCTTTTAAGATATAGATATAGATAGGCTCGCTTCTTAAATGAACCTAAAGCCCTGTTCGCATTAAGATAATATTTTAGTAGAGTAGTAATTAGCAAGTATCCAAACAAAGGACTGACTAATCTAAAACGTTGCTGCTCTGACACGTTTAGTTACTAAAATACTATCCTAGTGTGTTCAAGCCTTAAGTCGTAGGAAGGACACTAATTCGTAGACTTCGTAGTTAACTTTGTTTTTTACAGATTTTGGTTTTACTAAATGATCTATATACCTTCTTAATCATATGAAAATCAACGATCCATGCTTCCATCCATTCCATCCATCAATATATCCCTCCCCGCTATGTTCTACACACGTCTAGTGAACTTGTTATAATCTCAACCAGTTTGTAACCAAACGTAGCAAGGCTTGACACGCCCACACACCTGCGCTGCCGAGGGCCGAGGACATACAGCCTCGTTTAGACCAAGTCACCGTCCGCTTTAGTGATATCAGTCACGCAATGTTTACAACCATAATTGTTATTACTGTTATGACTATGTTACATGTGTTATTGATATTTTTTATACGAATAGGGGGTTAGGAGAAATACATAATTTCATACAGGTTCTTTTTCGCGCAAAGGAGACTATGGTAGAAATTATTGCATGAAAGACAAGGATAGAAACTGCTTTAGGTATCTCTAAGTAAATATTTGAAGAATACTTAAAAAACTTTATAATAGATATATGAACAGAGTATATTAAAGTTTTTCGTTTAGTTTAAAACGTATCATTTAAAAATAAATTTTAATGGCAAATAAATTTAGTATCCTTCATGTATATTTGAAATAAGCAATCTTCAAATTCCATCTTCGCCACACCGCCCTTGCTCTCGAATCAGAGTAAATATTAAAAATCTTCATACTTTGATGTGGTATCATATAAAAAGAAAAGAGGCGTTTTACAGCTGGTTCTCTTCAAGCTCGGCTCGTAAACTACGTAATGACTGCTATTATAAAACTAGTCGAATTTGCATATGCCTCGTTAAACATTGTTTTGACGTCGATAACTAAGATCCTATTATTTATATACTGTGTACTTTTATTATTGTTTTAGGACAGGCAAATTCCTTATTATGTTTGACAAGGTTTTTATTTCCAATCTATCCAAACAAAACTAAAATAAAATTGCATTGATAAAAATATCCACATTATTAGCACATTCCATCATCATCTGAGGCATTGCAGCCGCGGGTGGGCCTGGGCCTGGTCCAGTAAATTTACTTTTCCTTTCGTAATCGTTTGATTTTGGGTGAGTAGGTGATTAACCATCTGCACCCTAGGCCAATGGTGGGGCTGCCACCTCTGAGCTAAAGACCTAGCTCCATTTTATTTCGGGTTCCGTCCCTACCAAGGTTGAACCAATTTTGAGGCGCTGGTTACTCGCCATTTGCAATCTGTCCTTAGCATATACGCTCTAAATGTGGATGGTGATCGCGCTCGAGGCGCGGGCGTAGAAGTTTCTGAAGGAGACGACGGGGACGTGGACTAGTAGGACTGGCTGGTACCTGCTTCTTTTATACTTCACCAACAAATTACAGCAGAAAGTCTGTGGGCATTTTATAGGGTTTTAATGATCTCGGCTCTCATCAAACCCCATCCACGCTTATATGACACCGAACGTTCTACCTTAACTTTAAATTTTAATACAGACGTTATATAAGTTAAATTAAGTAGCTTAAAATTCAAAAATCAAGACCATGTTAATTATAGCATACTTATATGCATAACCGTAGTTAACGTGCTAAGTAACCAGTAACATTCACAAAACTGAAACACAAATACTACGGTTTTTATAACAACCAACGAAGGCAACGACCTCCATTTTTATGGAGACGTGTAAAAATAATTTGGTGTGAGAAACGCTATACAAATTCACACTGGCCATAAGGCGAGTGCACATCGCAAAAGAGTAATGAACGAGAGATGGTGAACTGAGCGGCCTCAAACGTGCTTGCGTTCCACCAACTAAGAGCTGAGCTAAGCGAGCCCAAGCGCATAACGCATTCTTATTTGACACAGCTCGGACACAGCTCTGCTCTTTTTGTGCGCTCACCTTTATAGCGCTAAAATGAGTAAAATCACATCTAACACCTATAATAATAAAAAAGCTAAATAATAAAATACATACAGATGAATTTCCCTTGACTACTAAGATAGTAGTCGTTATTAATTCGTTTTGAACTTCAAACTTTTTTTATATAAATAGATATTTAAAAAAAACGGTTCTTGTTTTTCTATTTTGAAATATTACATTTAATAACGTCCGTGTCATAAATCCTTAAAAAAATCATAAATACAGTCAAACCTGGATATGCGAGAAACATCTGTAAGCGAGACAAATATCGCGGTCCCTTGGACTCTCACCTATATAGGTTGGACTATATATTCTATCATCTCTACACTCTGATATTGAATTACAAAGTTATTCATATAAATTTACATGATGACAATTTGCTAACAGCTTTTATTGGATGCATTAAGACAGGTTTAACCACTTTCACTAACTGAATAAATAAACGTAATTTAGCTAAGACATACAAAGCTAGACGTCTTAATTATTAATTTTGAACTTTAAGCATATTATATTTCCTATAAATACAATTTTATTTCACTAGTGTAGCGTAGTCCGACCCATGATAGGCTCCATTTTCCGCAACTCCACGACTAGCGCGTATTTTGCGTCACATATCTTTGAATTTCTTCGCCGATATGTGCAGGTTGCGCGATGTTTTCCTTCCCTATGAGGGTCGGATAAATATGTACATATGAAAATCGAAAAACACATTGGTACATGGCGGGATTCGAACTCGGAGAACTATAATTATAAACCGATAGTTAAAACTAAACGGTTCCAATGAAAATATGAAACTGGTGCAAACCTTGCGTGTTCAGATCTGGCCTAAGGCCGACCAGTGTCACGTGTGTCTATGATTCACTATCTGTTCTCACGCGCTATTTCATTGTCTCCATACAAAGATTGTTCATGGAATATAACATAAGTATGGTCTTAGTATGAATAGAATGAAGTAATCAGTCATTTCGAGGTCATTATTAATACGACAGTGGTAGAGCCCGCTTTAAAATCTTCGCACGACCCATCACGCCATCACGACCACACAGAAGACAGGGGTGAAATGGAAGCAATTCCATGTTTCATCCGCTGAATGTGGTGTCGGAGGCCTAATTTTAGTCTACTTCTACTTCCTATTCTATTCTTATAAGGAAATAATGGGAAGGGCAAGTAGATTTGACGGGGGAGGGTACTCATAGAAAGAATTATAGTCTTGCTGTGCGTCTTTTCCTCCGTAGATTAATGGTAGGCAACGCATCTGGAATTGCAGATGTCTATGTGCAGCGGTCGCTTCGCTATTTCAACGAATACAGATGGCAGCTTGCTCGTTTGCCATTTTATAATATAAAAAAAAAAACAAATAAACATACATTAGACATTCTTAAAAGAGTCTCGAACAACTATCAACTATAGAGATCACTGAAACCTCCTTTAACTTCACATCTTAAATAACGAATACCATTTGTCAACATTATGGTTACAAAGAAAATAAGATTGAAATCAGAAGAAGTTTAAAGATTTTCCAGCCAGTATCCACCGTTTGTACCTCGGAAGTTATGTTGTACAATATAATATAAACAATCAGTTGTGAACCAGACAAGCTATCGGTCGAGTTGCTCGTTAAAACTAGAGCTTTTGATGTAGCCGTGTTTACTCGCACGCTTCCGCTTTTATAGCTTGGTTTTACGCAACGACGAATATTTTTTACATCGCTTTTTTTACATTTGGTATTTACAATAGTCTGTTAGACTATATTGACCATCATAGTGTTTATGACTACAATTGTCTCTTCCTAAATACTCGTACCAATGTATTCATACAAAATTATCTTTCTTTATGCACCTTTTCTACAATATAATCATTCCACGCAGTAAAATTTAACAACGTTTTTATAAACTAAGCATTTTTTATTTCAATAAACTTGCTTTCTTTCAAGTGCCTCAGTTACCAAACTCTCATTAATAAGAAATAACAAACTCCAAAAAGATAAGGCTGCCAAAGAGACCGAAAATCGACTAAAGGCACGTCCGTTATAAAATAACATCATAATCAGCTTTAAAAGGCTTTCCTCTCAAACATAGAGAACTGTCGACAAAGCAGAAGATTTCATTCGTTTAAGCCGTCGTGTTCGGTCGAGGGCGTTCGGAGTGCCGGAGGAGGGATCGAGGGGAGGGTGCAGATTAAGGGGAAAGGGGGAAGTGTCTGAGGTCACGACCTATATACTACATAGTTAAAGCCATTCCCAGCGGAATTCAAGTATGAGCTGCGAGATGAAAATGTTCTACTAAGCGCGAGCCAAGTGTATTAAAACGTTTCAATGAAATTCCCGGTGAATGCGGTGAAATATTAAATGCAGTACATTTTATACTATATTCTTTATTATCTGCTTGGTAATTACATGATTTATCAATATGTTTTTTCTTGTCTTACTTGCTTACATCTTACTGTATCTTCATGTTAATAAAAAGCTCCGAAAATCCCTAACTGTCTTATGACACTGAATTTTCTGAACTGAATGAACGTTTCCAAGACGTCATGTTTTTCGTCACAAAAGCACTTGATAACAAAGATACGTCGCGGCAATAACCAAGAGATTGTTGCGTGCGCCGGAAATTTGATCAGGGTATTTTTATCAGGAAAACGTCGTATTATTTGTTAATACATCACGTAGATCTGATATAGGAAACATTTGATACAATATGAGACAAGCAATTTACAGAAAATACTACAATTGACATGACTGGTATGAATGAAAGATGGAGCAACTGGATGGAACAAAAGTAAAAAGGTTAATAGTACCTACACTTTTAAAATAAATTATACGTGTAAACGCACCTTTATCCCACGTGCAATTTACAAAATCGAAAAGAAAATCTCAATCAAAGAAGAAAACAAAACAAATTGAAAAAAGCGTAGGCGTGTCCTTGGTAACAAGTGGCGTGACGTCACAATACGCTGGAGTGAAGTAAAAAGCATCGCGACTGCTGAGCGCGTGCTCGAGTATCTTTGTTCGGATATGGATCGATTTTCCTCTTCCATGATTCAACCATACTGGAGATACTGCTATAATATCTGTCTCTAAAAACTGAATAAAAGTTCCTGTAAGTAACTTGTAACGCAAGACTTTAAGAAGCAAATTAAACCTTCCCTTTGAAATCTTGCCAAAGATGTCGGAATACTATACATCGCGGGAAAAAAACATTTGAAAAATTCTAAGCGTCAGCTCATTTTCATAACTTGAGCTCCAATGCGCAATTTTCTTTCTCTAGTTACTGTACATAAAAAAAATAAGTCCTGTAATAAAATAATTTCACATCTAGTCATACTCTATCTACAAATTGTCTGTCTGTGGTACGGGCGTGTCTGAGGCTAGATCTAAATTATATCATCCGACGTTAGAGGCGCCGTCTCCGGGAGTATGAGGGCTATTACAACGATGCGGGTGGGGCGGATATGAAGGAATTACCCCAGTTTCACACGAGAACAGTGAAACAGAGCAGTAGAAAAGTGTAGCAATACTTCAGACATTTCTATGAAAACAGTAGTATTCTGTCCCGACATATTCAAAGAATAGCAGCACAAAAATGATCTACATAACTTGCCTCGTGTAAACCAAGCATTGCTCTGACAACAACCCGGTTCGTTACGACTATGAAAGAGGCTTCGCGTGACATTCATGTTATGAAAGATTGCGTTAAGGTTCATATTCATCGTAATGGAAAACATTACAGTTAATAATTTTATTTTCAATGAGTACCACAACGAGTTAGAAACAGATGAATGTAGAATTAGAAATAAAACCATTGCCAATTCCATTTAGTCTAGCACTAAGCAAAAACATAACTTAGTTTCTTAGGTAGGGAAATGTTTTGTATGTGGCTATAGTTTTCAAGAATAAAAGAGGTAGTAAATAGCACGAGGGCGGAAGAGGAAGTCCATCGGTCTCAGGCGAGCGGCCACGCCACCTGGAGGCATGTGACAACACCGGTTTGTCCACTATTTTTTGTTCAGCCCTTTTAACCTTTGCGGTTGTGAATAAGCGATGTTATCAACGTTTTTATTTAATTGTGTATTGTGAAGTTTTTGTATCGGTTATTACCGGTTTGAAGGAAAGCTTTGCCTCTTCATTATTGATAATACCGAGTTTATTTTTTAATACAAGAAGCGTGCATTAAGTCTAATCAGGACTAGATCTACTAGACAAAATAGAATTATCGCCACGAGGCTCTAGACACAAACTTTGAACGAGAAGTTAACGCGGCGGACTCGTGTACCACCGGAACAAATACGACCTATAGCACACACCCCGCCATCAAAACCTTTTTGTTTCTCTTTATCTAACTTCAAATCATTTCTTTTTTGAACTCTTCTAGACCTCTGACATCCTGGTACATGATGATTTTTAAAAATATTTTGACGGCTCATTATTAAATAATATTTTAAATTAATAATGAGAAATAATTTTAATTATAAAAAATAAATATATCACGACAGGTGTTGATTGAATTAAGTTAATAGAACAAATTACCATTCTCGTTATCAAATGCATAAAAAAGTATACAAAAATATCATAAATATAACCGTAGTATTTCATGCCTATATACTAAGGCCATTCATCTGTCTCGTTCGACAATAATCAATCGAAGGTCTGGTCCCCGGAAGCGACGACGTGAATATAAATTGGCGTATGCGTTCCGATCTCGCATCTAGATGTGGCGACGGGAATAGACTTAACGATAAAATTGCGACCGATTTTATAAATCTTTAAATAAAAATTGAGGTAGCCGTGTTATTGAGCGCCGCTTTACGTAAGTGTACATTTATAGGATTAGAAGATATGTAAACAATGTACGATGACCCAAATGTGGAGGAAAAGAAAAGCTGCACACATAATTTTAGGTAGCAGGACACTAAAGCATATTTATACGAAGTATGAAATCTGCAAAATATCGAAGAGCCTACTATGAAGGGTTACAGACCCAAAACATTCGGATGTTCGTTATTATGTAAAAAAAAAACAGTTATGCACAATCGCCTGTACGTGCGCAGCAAACAACGAAATAACAACAAGTGGACCGTCAAAAGGTGTGAAGATGTCACTAAGGAGGAAATGAACACTCGGGCCCATCCGGCGGACAAATTGACGCCACTGATTACCTCCTCTCGCACGACAGAGGGCAGGTGTCCCAATTCCCCTTATTGTCACATACGTCCGAAATATCTTTAAACGATCATATTATGCGAACTCGGACAGAAATAAATATGCCATATCGGCCACATTCCTGCCAATTATACGTGAGCTCTCGCACCAACGACTGAGACGTACAGAATTGACAGCGCGACGGACGCAATTCAAATCTGTGATGATGCGATCAACATTTATCGTACCAACTCGGTCAGTGAATACGACGAGCTATTTTAGATTTTATCACCATGGAGGAGCGTTCCATATCGATTTGAATTTAAATTCAGCGCAGTAATTTTCATACAAGACAAATACAACTTTGTGTGTTTGGGTTAAAGTTTAAAATTGGTCGTATATGTCACGACCATCTGCTCCAGAGGTAGTACAAGACAATTTGCCTATTGCTCTGGTCAATTATCGCCCCTCCGCGCTCATTACTGAATTAAGGCGAGAGCGACAGTACATTTGGTGACGCCTCTGCTATTGCTGAATCGGGAGGATGTTTGATGTAACCGGTTGTTACCTGTCGCTTCCCATCGCAGGACCCTAAAGTTCAATTACAACTTCCAGATTTGTTACTGAATACTCCCAGTGCTCTACAAAATTGTAATTTCCGTCAGACTTTAAAAAGAAATGTGTCTGTATTAGGACTCAAAAGTTAGTAAATTTTGAATAAAAAATATATATAAGAACAAGTGACGTGTTTTAATAATGCATTGGTTGCGCTAATGAGGCGATATAAAGCGATCATTACAGCCGGTATAATTAATATAGCCTGAAGCGAGCCAATAAAATTAACGGCGCCAATTCCTGGAGCTATGTTCCCGGGGAAACAGAATGAGCTTTAAAATTAATTGCCTGTTATAATAGAGCTAATAACTTGTGAGATTTAACTTGCGAACATTTCATAAATCAAATTCTGCTCCTTACAGTTGGTACATTACGAAGGTTTAGTACAAAAGTTGACGGGCATTTTATCATTGGGAAACTCTATAATCATAGTTATGAATATAAATTCGAACGGTTAACCGAAGACATTAGTCGGTTAATTTAATATTTCTACATCAAGATATTGCAAAGTTGCTATTAACATTGTTTTCATTCAAATATGACATGGATACCAAGAGCTGAGAGGGCTGAGAATATGATCGTTAGCATTACTAACTTCATAAAAGATGTGCGTACTTACCAGGCATAAAATGCAGCAATGCTGCAGTGATGGGATACAGGCTGGGACTATATGTGATGTCAGGACAAGCGTAGCCGAGCACAGAGACCACGCGATCCGCAACCGCGCGGCCCTTGCGCGTCAGATGGTAGCCGAGGCAATGAGTCGCCTCCACGAAGGGCGGCAGCATGATCGGCTTGTCCGGCAACTCCACTGTACCGAACACCTGCAGTACAAAGAAACAATTTGGTCAATACAAGGTTATTTATAGCAAATACATTTAAGAATCGTGGGCTCAAAGTTAGAAGGTTCTTTACCAATAGCATAACTATTGCTAATTATCTATTAGACAAAATTGTTTAAAAGACATAGTAAATTCGTTGCCTGTTTGACCTGCCTGCTAAACTTGTCAATTATTACGAACGAGTAAGGTTCGACCAATGATGGGTTCCATTTTCCGTAATACGCGAATATCTTCGAATTTTTTCGCCGATATGTACAGGTTGCATCACGATGTTTCCTTCACCTAACTTTACGAACGAGTAAACACAAAACATTCAAGTAGAACAGTTACAGACCCTGGAAAGTAATCTAGTAAGAGATACCTCCCAAATTGCGTATTTCTAAAAATTACATATTTATACAAATTTTCCATCCGACTATTGTGAATTGATTGAATAAACACACGTTGTTGACTACCTGACTGTAGACAAATTCGCAAGCGCGCTCGTGATTATCCACTTTGCGCGCGAGGCCGCTGATCCGGCTACAACAAGCCCCGCCGGCTAACTAATCCTCACTAAATAACTAAATCATCCAATTGCTTTTAGTTTATTTATAGTAACTTTAAATTCTTATAAGAACCTGATTTAAAATGTGCAAATATAGAGCAGTACATAGTCAGCATCTTCCGTCTTTATCCTACTGTAGGCTCTGCGTACTAGATTTTTGTCCTCTACCTAAATCTATTCCCCGTCATCTTAGTCATTCCCTTTTTGACCATGTCACCTTTTATGCAATCCATCTCTTCCTAGGCCTACTTAAGGTGTACCCAACTCTACATTCAGACAACGCTCTTCTTGAGTTGTCCAGAGTATTTTCTACGACTAATTTTGTAATCCATTGAAGTTTGAGTGGTAGGAAAAAACTTTTATTCCAAGTATAAATAATCTTCATTGCATTATTCATAACAAGTTAGTTGATATATTAATATCAGTTGTATGAACAATTAATGTGATTTGCATCAACAAACACTGCAGCTGTGATCAATATTTTCGTCTACGATAAGGAATCTTGTAAAGCTACTGTTTAATTAGTACAACGAATAAAACTTGGAAATGAACGTGACTAGCATTATTCCCCATAGACATCCTACTGTATGTATGTACATATTTGTAGACTTATTAACTAACAAGGATAATCACTTCTATAATATCTAAATGCAATTATAATCTGTAGTTCATTTACACAAAATCGCCAGGTTTTTTACAGTTGAAAGAGTTAAAAAATCCTCCATAAAATGAATCTGTGTTTGTTACCTTGATAACCCATTCTTATTAACTTGTAAGATAAGCAGATAAGGAGACAATAAACAGAGCTATAACTTTCCATTTTATTTGGTTGCTGTTTATAGCAAGCAGTGATCGTAAATAAAAGATTATCTGCTTAAATGTTTCCTCAATGTTTCTTGATAATAAAATTATTTACAAACGGACAAAACATGATATTAGAATCCCTTGAATGAAATAATAATGTTAGGGGGACAATGACTGAATGATGTAGTCAAAAGAATCTCAATCAATATGTCACCATGTCCCCTTGACTACATGACAGTCTGTTCCGCCTTTAGCAATCAGCGATATACAAAGGCCAGTAAAACTAGCAAGTTCAATGACCGGTAAATCTTAGATAAGGCATTGGAAATACGTTCGGAGAACGGAGACAGTCCAAAGGTGCGATGACCGTGGGCATTGTGCGACTGATACAAGACATGAAGACAAATCGCACTATCGTTTATCAAGGGAAATGTATTAGAAGGTTCAAACCTTACAGGGGCTCGAGGTTAGCTGGAGAGTAAGTATAGAAGTGTGTTTACAAATTTTGTTCTGTCCAATGTGTCATAAGAAATTGCGAGCTACCATAAAGTTTGGAGGAATATACCAGTCTCCTTCAATGTGGCCAGTGCCAGTTTTATATTTAGATGTCAACAGAGCTCGGTCGCGGACGTATACAATAAAACCCGGTGTACCGGTGACTATTATTTTGGTCGAATTTAAAAATATTTGGATGTAAACAATGCTAAGCATATGTTAGAAAGTTAATAGTTGTTGTTTTAAAGAAATTAAAAATTGAATACAAGGCTAAGTTAGGTAAGGCCGTTCGAACTTAGAAAACGCAAGTCACCCTTAAAACCATAGCCAACATTTCGAAGATCAAATTGGTACATTTTACGAGCGATGCGATAAGGCTTTTAGGATAGCAACAATTTCACTAAAAGAACCATAAAATTTTACTGTCGATTTCGGCCAAACAGATAAAGTCGAGCATCGTATCGGTTTATTTGCGAAACGCTTCGAGCGTGTCCAAAAGATTCCATTACGTGTCCACTAGGGATGGATCGTTGACGGTTTTAGCGTCAACGAAATGAAACGGTTAATTCGATTTTGTCAACTAGTTGAAAACAAGTTGTTTTAGTCAACTAGTTAGCAATGCATTAAGTAAAGAAAGACCCGAAGACTGGCGGTGAAAAGAAAAAGACCAGTGACTCCCTATGTAGATTCAGATTGAATTCAGCTAGTTGAATGAAGATCAGTCAACGGTTGATTGAACTAGTTCGTTGAATCAACGCCTATCCCTAGTGTCCACTGCGCACTGGGCGTGGACGTAGGTACACTCGGATGTTCCATTTCCACATTCGTTTCCGATCATGAATTAACCATTTCATGTACAAGTGTTTCCTTATTCATTTCATATGTGTAATACGGGAAAATGCAAGCTTCATAAATAACCTCATAATCCCAATATTTACATCACTTTAATAGTTTTGCCAAGCCTTTTTTTTTAACGTTAGGGAATGCATCTACACACCCCTTCGCCGGACTGTGCAATGGTGTAGGGAGTGTGGGACTCGCCGGCCACAGAAGGTGACCGGAATACCCACTAAAACCTGACGGTGAAATGTATTACGACGGGGTCGCGGGCACTGCGTTTCGTCCACGAAGTCTAACAATTTGGGCTTTCGTTTTGCCAAACCTAACAACTTGGGCTTCAAGACTTCCAATTTAACGAGGAAATTATTAAATTAAATAGAAATTTTTGAAATCTGGACGCAAGATAAAAACATAAAAACACGATATTTAATTTTTTAATTTTACGGTTGACTCTGCTAGGATTTGCCAAAGCAGTTCAGTAACATAATGTGGGCGTGTTGATTTATAAGCTCACAAAAATTATCAAGCTCTCTGTTACCCTCTAGCGTTGTTTCGTAAACAACTTCATGAGTTATATCCATGGCTGCTCTTGTTATGAACTTCGGTTAGTATGTTTTCTTTGATGTTGCCTTTTCTCTATGCCAATAAGTTAGCCGCGGCGACTGCCAAAATATGCGAGGAATCGAACGTAATGACGCAAATTATAAACAATTGTTACCCGTGCATTGTATACATGCATTCTCACTTTAAATAGATTTGTTGTTATCATATCTTTCACGCAAAATACGCGCTAGTCGTTGAGTTGCGGAAAATGGAGCCCATCAAGGGTCGAACCTTACCTTACCTTTATCATCTCGTCTGTCCAAGAACTTTTATTTTACTTTCAATGTAAGAAAACTTGCTGGTATTTGAGAACTTTACTCAAGGACCAAGAGACCCTTAAAGGTCAAACTGTTAAAAGGGTAAAGGGTCTCCAACTTTATTATAAGTACGGTAGAGTAAAGGTTCAAAGGTCAATAGAAACGACCCAAAACCTCTCTGATCTAACCTCTGTTTATTTAATTAATTATTACGCCCCGAGGGATCGGATCAGTAAGTAAAATTATATTTCATAAAAGAAAGGTAAGTAAGATTATTGGATGTAAATTAAATCAAATACCACGATAAAAATGGGACGATTATCCATATAATTTTATTTTAATCCTATTAAAATGACAACAGATTCAAAATAGAACAGAGTAAAAAGAGCGTGTTCCCGCGCGCCGGCTGTCACTGTCACCTCCCCCCTACTCCAGTCGTCCTTCGCCGAGTCAAGGCCACCACAGAGTAAACACATCGATCAAAGACAATACAATTTAAACCAGTTCTACAACACCACATGTTATTCATGATAAAAACTTTAAATTGGCCGTCAACGTAAATATTTAAGTTAAATGTTTGAGGAAAGAGCAACATTAAAGTGCGTGAGTGAAATATAAACAAGTTTTATAATTATACAGACTTCTCGTTTTGTTGAATATACAATAATAAACGTAAAAATATTCACACTACAATGTAACTGATTTTTAAATTAAATAAAATAAAGGAAAATAAAAATTATTTAAAATATAATACGTAGTTATTACGGACTAGCTGTTGTTCGCGACTTCATCCGCGTGGTGTTAAGTATATAGCCTATGGTTCTCGGGGACAGTGTAGCTTTGTAACGGTAGAAGAATTTTTAAAATCGGCCCAGTAGTTCTTGAGTTATATCAATACATACAAAAATACAAAGTTTCTCTCTTTAAAATATTAGTATCGATGTAAGGGGTCTTTGGATAGGTTCATGTTTATTCCTGTTAGATGTTTCCACAAACAAATGCACTCTGGGCGCGCCTTGATATCGACTCAAATATTTAATGCGTTGTTATTGAAAGCTTTCGACACACGTTCGCTAATAACAACAATAAATTATTGAGATAAACGGCCGCGGCCGAATGGTTCAGAGCGAGCAAATACGCAATCGAACGTCCTTCGAGTACAAAATACATTCACGACTATATTATACCAATGGTATGGTTTGTGATAAACGAATTTATAATCTAAATGAACAAGTACACAGTCACAGTTCAAAATCTATGAAATCTGTGCAACATTTTCTTGTAACACTTATTACAAAAGTGTGAAGTAACAAAGGAGCGTTCATGAATCGTCCGGGTTATAGCCGGGGGCACAATGGGCACGTGGGCGAAGTGCTAAGGCCCCAATTAGTGCAGAGCCAACCTCGACGCGACCTCTTGCCATCGACAATCAACGGACTAATTCAATAAAATGTTACAGACAATTAAGGAATTGCAAATTTTGTATAACAACGTATGTTTATGTTCCGTGTTGTTGGCGCGTGTTTGCTATACCCAATGTTTGATTTTGCTTTGTATAAAGGTTGTGTAAATGAACAAAAGTTTATTTAAAACTGAACTGAGCAAGTAATAAAATACGGCAATGTTTATAATTGTGACGATGGAGGCTTTTCTACTGCAACTTTAAGACCGTAAATATGTAGAATTTTAATTAAGATCTACAATTTTAAAAAGATAACTAGAGACAACAAAATATAAATGTCCGTTATTGCACAATGTAAATTCTCTAAAATAACGCTTTATTATCCAAATAAAAATAGTACTCACATCCGAGCAATTTAAAAGAATAAGGTTTACGACAATCGAAACGCGCAATGAACTAAATGCGATTGCAAAATTTGGCCCAAAATAATGTTGAATAAGGATTGAAATAAATACTCGGCGCACGTTATACCGCTCGCAAATAAGATCGATGATACTATTTCGGTCGGAGCGAATCCACAAGGCGGATTCCGTCGGAAATAACCCCGCATACAGCATCGCACCGACCGCATGTAAATCTTTCGCGGTGGCGAGTCGATTGTGAAAAACATTCCGGCCACCTCGACACCGAAGCGTTACGTCACCGGCCAACAAACTGAACTGTAAACAATGAACCGATAACGCTGCAATACATTTAAATAACAATAAAAATGTACGCATGAGAGATCTAAATATCAAATCGTGCACTAAAGGACTGTAGGAGACGATTTCACAGGACACGATGAACGGCAAACGGCAGCTGACTAATTAGCTGTATTAATTTGTATGATATCGACTCAGATACTCAGTCTGTCGTGTGCCATGAAATCACACCTTAAAACACAGCATTACTTAAAGTTTCACAAGCTACTGTTGACTGACAGCTGAATAAACATGACAGGCGTGGCCGAAGACGTTGCAGAGCCAGACAGTATAATATGAGAAAGTTCCTGCATTACGCCTACTGGACACCGTGTATGGTTCTGAACCATTCAAAACAATAACACAAAAAATGTATACAATTATAAACCTTTGCAATTAAGCTCTACAGTATTACCTAATAGGTGTTATTTTTTAATTTCAAAATTTTTATATATCCGATAGACGGACATGTTTATCCCGCGGTGGTTACTACAAATGTTAGCCCAACGACGATAACGTTATCACTTCTGATAGTGAAAACACTGAATAAATAAGCAAAGGCAAACATCGTCAACTTAATTGCTGAATTAAAGTTAACCACAATACGAATATCATTTTTAATTACAAACAAAAATATCCAAATAACCAGACTAATATAAAGGATTCGAAAATCTATTATAACTAGTCTTATTTTTTGGTAAAACATTTTGATTATTATATTGTAGCATTTCAGCAGTTGAAACTCAGGCTTAAGTACCTAGTGTACAGGATACATTAATTAGTAATCGCTGAGCTAGCTCCTTTTGACACACTTTATCCTACTATATGATTTTTTAATGTGTGGCAATAAATGTTTTTTCTTTCTTTTCTTTTCTTTTCTTTTCTTTTCTTTTCATTAGTAAGTTGAAACGAGCTCGATGGTAGTGACAATTTCCGTATCAATCTGGACTAGTGCAATGTAAACACATGCAGATAACCTCCGTCGTTGTTTACCGCGCCTAGCTTGATTGATAGCCCGATATCGAGATATATTTGACCCGTGGGCTATCTGTAGCCTTTCACTATAGAGAAACGGACTAGGCAGAGACCCACAATTTATTTAAAGAGTAACTAATAGAGAGTTCTCACATTCAATGTCTCTGACCCAAACATGTTAGGGGTACGAGAGAGGGTAACGCCACCCACCAAAAAGGGCAGGGAGCTACAGTTGTCTCACTATAATATTATAAATGCGAAAGTTTGGATAAATGGATGCATGTTTGTAGATGTCTCCAACAGGCTGAACGATTCTAGCTGAAATTTTGCACATGTTGAATATATTCAGACTATAATCTAGAAGAACGCATAGTCTACTTACTCAGACTTTTTTAAACCCTCGCGGACGAATGGCGAGCGACAGCTAGTACTAAATAAATACTCCCACTAAATACGAGGATTATGTTTACGTGTGATTATAATCTTAAGATTACGAACGAGTACACAAGGAAGCAAGTGTAGAATCTTTTCTTGTTTTCTATTAACATTGGCATATACGCGTGTGACTGATCCTGTCATTTATAATTCAAAGTCTTTAGAGCATCGATATCGTTGCAGTCCGCTGCACTATGCTATCTACATGTTTGTAGGTCATTTAAGTTTATGTAGACACCGCTAAGTGTTGTTTTATTTATTTTGTAATCGAAACTGTTGCGTGAATACGTAATATTGGTAATACAGGTACAGTCGAATATGGGTAAGCGACAGTCCTAGGGCCTGCGATATTTTTCTCGCGCTTAAAGGATTCTCTCTAATCAGATTCCTGCCGCCGAGTTCCGTCTTCGGACGACTAGACAGACCGCCAGTTTCCATCCGCACTACCTTGATGGCTGGCAATCCTCTACCGTGCGGTTTTCGCGAAACTTCCTGCCTTGCACAGCCGCACTGTGGAATGGTCTGTCCTCGGCGGTATTTCCAAACCGCTACGACTTAGGGACCTTCAAGAAGCGAGCGTATCACCTCCTAAAAGGCCGGCAACGCATCTGTGGTTCCTCTGGTGTTGCAGAAGTCCATGGGCATCGATGATCACCTCGGTGTTCCTGCTGCTCGTTTGCCCCTTTTCTTATAAAAAAAAATCAGAACTAGCTCTCGCTTATCCAGGTTTAACTTTATTAAATATGACTTGATCTAGTCTACTTGCTTCTGTTGAAGCATAAATTGTACTATTTATGGTTTTGCAATCTAAAACAGAGTTATTATAAGGTAATGAGTCTGCTCACGAATTAATTTCTGAAGCTTTGGAAGCTAAAATATGCTTGTCAATTATCCAATAACTATAAAATCATATTTATTAAATTAATTTAAATGTTTTATCGTGCATATAAAATACGCCACAAAAATAAACCCTTATCTACCGTTTTGTCTCAAAGGATGAAAATGTCAAAAAGGTAGTGGGTCAAACGCTTCAAGGTCGTTATGGTCCAGCGCGTGTTCAAACCAGTCCCTCTACGCAAAGGGACAACTTGAACACATCACAAAAACACTGCCTATAACACTTTCGGAAATTATACCCTTTATTCGAAACCCGTTGAACTTGTAAATAAACTTATCATCAGCATAATTCTAAATAAATAATTCGACTGCGCAGTTAGAACTGACGTGTGCAGCCAAAACTGACAACTATACAGTCCGTCTGTGGAGTTTAAATTGATGTGCGTATGTCAGTACGTGTACAGTTCTAACTGTAAAGTCGAATTGTACAGTTAAAACTGAACATTTGTAGCCGGCTTTACTCTACTATATTTGCATACACTTTCTTTATTCTCTATACTTCTATTTTCTTCATTATCTGTAATTGGGTTAATAAAAGGTTACAATAACTACGTATATATACTTGAATAGATTGTATATCTATCTTGCGTAATCCACGGCGAGATACTCCAGAGATAATTGCGTAATAAATTCATAGCGGAGAAATGTTTCAGACACTTGACGCTCGCTATACATTGTACCGCATCTGGTTCTGATGTAAATGGCAACAGAATTGTTAATGGTGCATTAAGCCTTGTTCGCATTAGGATAGTATTTTTGTCGACTAGTAAATAGTGAGTATCCGAACAAAGGATTTACTAATATACTCTATTAAAATGTTGCTGTTCGGACATGTTTAGTTATAAAATTTCTTGACTAAATACTATCCTGGTGCGTACAAGGCTCTAGTTAAAGTGGAACGAAATGCTATCGTACCTTTTGTGTATTTGGATTTACACTTTGCATAAAAATAAAATGTTACTAGCAAGTTTTCGTGAAAGGAATCTGTCTAAAAAATGTTTAGACTTGGTTCTTGTTTTGTGCATATATTACTAGACGAAAAGCCCATAGTTCAAACGTGGTCTCATAAATTTTTGGCTCCTAAATATATTAACAAAATGTTACGGACTGTAAAGAACAAAATTATAGATAGTAAGTTTTCATTGAAAAAAAAAAATTAAAGAACATGTTGCTAGAATTAAGTTAAGTTAAGATATGATTAAGTTAATTTAAGTTATGTAATATAATAAAAGGTGCGCCGCCTACAAACCTCTTGGGAGGTTTGGCGGAAAAAAAAGTGGAAAAAATTGTAAAACTTAAAGAAATAAATAAATAAAAAAAAATACTACACTAAAACCGGCTACAGACGGTCAGTTTAAACTGCGCGGCAATACTAACGTGTGTAGATAAAACTGAGAACTGTACAGTTCGACTGTGCAGTTCAAATTGACGTGTGTACGTCAGTTTTACGGTTTCTTACGGTGAAGGAAAACATCGTGATGGAACCTGCACATATCGGCAAAGAAATTCAATTGTATGTGTGAAGTCGACCAACCCACACTGGGCCAGCGTGGTTGACTATGACCTAGTCAGCCCTTAGGGTAGAGTTGGTGATGACGTCAGTTTTAACTGTAGTGTTGCACTGTATAGTTAAAACGGAACGTTTGTAGCCGGCTTAAAAGACCATACAATTTAAAGATTTAAGAAACTCCTGTGTGATGAAATACACGTCTCTGCTGTCAATATTTATATTGATTTGATAAGCAGATGTAATAAAGCGACATTTAAATTTGTAAGCATTATGGGATCGCTTTGCAAATAAACAAAAATGTTGTAAATTTAAGATAAGATAGTGATGATCCAGCATAATACTGGAGTGTCACATTAAATAATAAAAAATACGTATATCTCCTTAAATATAATTTTTGGACATTGAAATAATAAGTTCCTTTCTTAAAACAAATTAAAAACTTAACCAATTACTGGTAGAATTTCAATTTCAAGGTAATCATTAACTGAAAAACAATGCCACATGTTGAATAAAAAAAGTAAACTAAATCTATACTAATATTATAAACTGAGAAACTTTGTATTTTTTAATTTTTTTATGTATTGAAATAACTCAAGAACTACTGGGCCGATTTCAAAAAATCTTTCACCATTAGAAAGCTACATCATCCCCGAGTAATATAGGCTATATTATTTAATTCCAAGTGGACGAAGTCGTGAACAACAGCTAGTAAATTAATAAACATATAGCAAGAACGAATAAGCCAGTGTTTATTAGAGCAGCTAAGCGGAGCTTTTGATTACGGAACACTCATTAAATTAATATACAAACGAGGAACTGTTCAGTTATTATTAGTTATTTTATACTAATAACGTAACCTTCGATAGCTGTATATAAACAAAGGAACATAGTTTTATACGATAAATAATACTCGTTGATACTCTAATTAATTTTTGTACAGTTTTACAACGCTAACCCCCTTATTGCGAAAAAATATAAGTACTCCGATAAACGGGGACCAACAAGTCGTCGATTATACGATACTGGAGGACACTCGGAACTAAATAAGATAGATCAGGGTTCTCATTGGACCAAATTATGTATCATAAGAAGTACCAGGAACAAGGATGTTCTGTATTTTGGAATAAATTTTATGAATGTACCAGTACCGAAAGTAAAGCAGTAATAAAGCTGATTCTCGTTTTGGAATAAAGCGGTAAACGTCTAGATGAAAAGTCGGCTAGGGTAACTACTTTGGTGGTGGTTTAAGACAATAGTTTTTCTATCAAACTTAGTTTACCGGATCTTAAGTAGACGTAATTAATTGTAATCTTGATGTAATTGAGTGCGTGATAATGAAATAATCAATTGACCTAGGTCATCATATAATATCAAGGTGTATTTGAAGCAAAGAACGCGGACGTTTAGTAAAAATTTGGCAGAGCATATGACGATACAAAGATGCCAAATGTTAATCTGATAGTTGGCGTCTCAGTCCATTGATTAATTTAAACCCAAACATAACAATTAACATATATATTTGTTTAATATTTGTAGGTGCAAAAAATATAAAAATGTTGACGTCATGTTTCTCGTAATAAGCAAGACTTCTACGGAGTGATACAGAATTCGTTATAAAACAGGGGTTATAAAACTGGCTACATTCTTTTTAGTCAATTTATAATCGCTAGTTGCTTTTAATTTCCCTTCAACAATTACATCAATGAAGTAATAACAAATAGATAAAAAGGTTGAATAAAATACAGACAAATTGAGAACCTCCTTTTTTTTAAAGTCGGTTAAAATTATTTCACACTTTATCTGTCAATTTATACAGATATTTTGCATTCAGTATCCAATGCTACTATTGCACATAAAAGTGATTGAATTGCAAATGACAACCGTGTTCAAACGTCTATAGTGCACAAACCACGCGTTTTGCGTAAATCAACATTACTGGGTCTTAGATTTTGAATAGATTTACCTTGTTTTTTTATATCGTCTAGATATTTATTGAAAAAGGATTTAAGAGGACGACTGGAAACTATGAGTATGACTAATATTACCATACATATTGTTAAGAAACTCAATTCTTACCACGATTTAGCTGATTGAGCTCCCGATATTCAATCATTTCGATCCGCATCGTTATCCCGAGCTCAATCAGCTAAATCGTGGTAAGAATCCCCTTGCTTATGAAGAATAAGTGAGTAAAAATCACGAAAGTTTAAAGCAATATTATCATGTCTATTAACTCGGAATATTTTTTCTTGTCAACGTCTGATACTAATGTATTACGAAATACTTTCTACAAAACATGCCAGTCTTATCATATCTTATCTTTTAACTACTATAAACATGAAAACAAAATGAATTACGATAAGCTATCTCGATTTACAAGCTGAAATATTCGGTCTTAACTTAATTCCTTACACTTTACCACCCTCTATTATAAATTGACGTCAATTTCTATTACACAAACAAAAACAAACGAAAATAAGTTAAGCAGTATCGAAGACCATTTTTGGTTTATCTGTTACTTTGAATCATGCCCAATAAACCCTGCTCTCCTCTTTCGAACAATAACTATTTCCACCCCTCCCCACTCTCCCCACCTTGTGACTCGCTCACCTGACAGACGAGGACGTAATCGATGCGTGAAATCTTTTTCAAATTCGACAAACTGATAATAGAGGCAAATTAAATTAAGTGTACCGCTAAAATTCACAAGTGAGTCACGCTTTGTAATATTTGAGTATATATCTTTTTACTTTAGATTCCGTTTAGAGTTACTAGAACATTCCTAAAAGGATAACGGAATCAAACGACACTACGACTGCACTAAACAGTTGTATTTGCGTGGGATTGGAATCCACCAGTTTCATATTACAACTTTATTATAATTGACACAAGTATACAATTGTGTTCTTTGGATATAGTATTCTATAGAATTAGCAGCAGTGACTTTGTTATAAACTTTTTAAAGGCAAGAAAATGTTTTAACCAATTTGACATCGGCACAGAATCTGATAAGATAAGATCCTGAGGGGCGATAAAATTATACGTTACAGATTAGACAATTGTCAACTATAATAGTTTCGTTAGGACTTTCATAATGGTACGGAAGTCCTTTTACTGTATTCAGGAGCAATACTTGAGGAACTTTAAGAGAAATTAGACATATCCAAATCAAATAATGTAAACATATCGAATAATGTAAAATTGAACAGTGGCAACACAGCGTAAGGTGTGCACGTGACTGCCATGTACCAGAGAGGTGAGAAAGCAAAGTGAGCTGCTATTTTTGGACTTGGCTCGCGGCCACCACACGCCGTGTTACCTATGTAAGACAATTAATGCCTTCTGGGATTTTTGTAAAATGGCCGACGGTATTTTAGTTTTAATGTCAAATTTGGTGCCAAGACCGAAAATAGTTCTACAACGAGCCGTCGATTGCGATAATTACGAAAATGTGACGAAACAACATCAGCTTAATGAAAGCATATTTACTGAAGTATTATCTTTTCTCACCAAATAGATGGTTATATTTAGGATTCGGATCAACGCATTGGCACCTTTATAACTTTTGCTTTGGCAGCTTTTGTTCGAGTTCAACGTAAATATAATACGCAGCCAAAACATTAATCTTTTAGTAAGAATTGTAAACAAATCATAATTAATTATCGATACGGTTTTGAATGCTCCTGGGTCAATTGTTAGATTGTTACCAGATAACGTAACTTAGAATTGTTTACATAGATAGTTAGTCCAGTAAAACTTTATACCATCAAACTATTACAAATGTTACTATTATATGCCATAGAACTAATTTTGGTAAGGTTGACTTTTTTATATGACGTATATTTCGTTCGATAGAAATTAAAACCGATTGCTCTAGGTCAAGCTGTAGGGAAAACATATCGCGTTGTCACATCCGCATAAAGACAAGGGGCGGAGGGAGGGGAAGTATAATCATAGATCGCTCTGTTGTCACTAATCTGTATGAAGTTTGCGATGACTGACAAATGACAAGAGAACAGATCCTCGAGACGTGCGAGTCAAAGGCAGTGGTATCCGATAATTTCTACTAAAGGGTCAATAAACAGTGATAAGATCTCAACAAGTTTCGACGTGTATATCCGTGACTTTATAAATTAAAAGACATGTAACGCCTACGAATAATGCATGTGTTGTATGCATAATCTCTCAAACATCCGATTACTTTATGTGGTGCAATCAATATGATTTACAAGTGAAGAAAGATTAGCGAGCATCAGTAAATAATACAAGCTTATAGCTGACATTGGCAGATTTATTAGTAATAGAGGGCACATATTTTTTCTAAAAGATAAAGCAAATGTCGTTAATACTTTCATTATTATAGCAAACTCATTGCTCTCAGAAAATACTTAATATTATAACTGATAAATATAAAAGAAGACTTCAATGCGCATCACAAACATAAGAAAAAATTTAACCACACATAAAATAAGCCTAAAAGACCATTATCCTAATAAGATTAGACGACAGATATCAAAAGTCAGAAACTCTGAAAATAGAATAAAGCATCATTTAATAGAACCGGCTGCGTTGAAAGTGAATTCATCAAGAAGAGATTTAGCAAAGGCCCGGGTTCAATTAAAGCCGCGCCGCGCCGCACCGGCCTAATCGGATTGCTCTAATGGGATTATGGAATCCGAAGACGCAAAGCGCTCAGCGGCAAGCGGATTTCACTGAATATTTCATTTAATATCATTGACTACGTATTTAATATTGCAGAGTATATTCAGTTATGGAAAATCAGGTATTATATGTAAAATATCAAGCTTTAAGTTAAGGACAATATTTAGCAAAGGCATTTATTTACATGTTTCCCTGACTAATACCACCATTCAATGTATTCGAAACGCGATAAGCCTAACTAAGAATTCACAAGTCCATTTCACAACATGACATGGTTATAAATTCCAAGGTTGACATATCGACCATGGAAACTATTCTGAAAGTGACAACAATTACAAACATGTCAGTATTGTGGTTCACAGATATGTCGGATGGCGCATGGTCGGGAGCGAGGTCAAGGCGCTGCGGCCGTTGGCACACCACATGATATCCGAACAATGTGATTGAAAGACGGCAAGGGACGCGTGCCGAAATACGATACAGCTCCAAATTTTAGCTAAACCCATCGCCATAAAAATTGATCTTATTGTGCATAGCCTGCGTTAATGTAAACCTAATCGACCTTCGCTGCTTTTAGAATCTTGATTATATCATCAATCTAGAACATTATCTAACAAATCCACAAACCACAATACACCAGTAAATAGTATGTACAAAATCAAGTTTAGTCACAGAAGCATCGAACGCAGGAGTTGCATACATAAACAGTATCTTCGGAAGTGAGTGCCGGAATGTTTGGAGTAGGAAGCGTGACATCAGCGGACACGTTTGCAGGCGGATATTTTGAGATGTGCATACCTTCGCCTTCGCTTCTCAGAAAACCGGAATATTGGCGAGCGACCGGCGCGTGCCCAACTCTTTGACTCATCGCTAGCGTTCTCATTGTTTGTTATCGAGATGGATAAACAAAATCTGGTCTCTAACATCTTCTTAGAGTTCCGGTCATTATTTATTCACATATTCATAAACGGAAACTTTGTTATTCCTATTGTTAGTAATAAATTACGAATTCCAAGAAGCTCTACCGAATATTAACAACAATGGTACATTATTTACAACGTAATGATCATAACACTATATAAATTATATGAAATTTATATTAAATATGTATATAGCGATCATGCGCACAAACGAAGGTGATCAGGCGTCAGTTGAAGGCGTGCCAAGTGCGGGCCGAAATAAAGTACATAATGCACTCGCTCGGTGAGAACGCCTCGGGGCAATATTGGCAATGCTATTTCATCAAGCACTCCACGATACTGCAATCCGAGGCGCTTCTTACATCGTATTGTCTATAAGTCAATAAATAAACGTATCCCGTATTATTTGCCAATGGAAATTATACATTTACTATCGCCCCCAACTACGTTCGCGTTAAACCTTAGTAAGTAGCCTGTGTTCTCCCAAACTATGTTCTACGTTTGTGCATTTCACCAAGATCCGTTAAGCCGTTTCATAGATACCTTCAAACAAACATCCATCAATCCAAACTTTTGTATTTAGTAAGATCCAATGATACACCAAAAGTGTAAATATAAATTAGTTAACCAACATCTTCAGCCGCTTTAAAATGAGTCTCAGATTTCTACGAACAAAGACAACAATTTTATTCATGTGTAAAGTTTCTTGTTGTGTGATTATACGACTCTCTCGTGTCGTGACCTTTTAACGGTCTGTTTGTTTGTTCATTAATATGTAATTACACTATCTGTAAGTAAATTATCTAGAACACGCGACGCCTTAACGCGATCGAATGTGTAAGTCAAAGGTCTACTCTGGCTATTAAATCCTTTAAGGACTTATACTACTGAGGAAATATCATACTGTAGATTATTAATAGAAGACAATTTAAATTTTTCTATTCTTACACAAGAAAGCTTTTTATGATTAGAGGGATTTTTATACATCTAAGCTAGATGGTTTGCACATGTTGATAGGATGAATGAATGCAGGTCAACGAAGAAGATTTAAAATGCGAAAGTAAGTGTTGGACGGGGTCGTCCGAGGCGGATTTATACCGGTCAAATTGAGGAATTACTCCAGAAGGTCGGTATTAGGAGCACGCGTAACGTGTATGTATGAGTGTAGAAGAAGCGAGAGAGGGTCATGCTAAATGGAGGTCCATTGTCTCTGCAGCCTCTGGGCGTGAGTTATGTTATTGTTGTTATCTAAGGTATTTAAAGTCGTTAGGAGAAAAAATTAATAACGTAAGTTTGTGTCCTACACGTAACTTTTATCGAAATTCCTCACTTTTCGTTTGCGGAAAACCGGAAGGGAAGTAATTAAATTAACGTAGGTTATAAGATAAAGACGCTTTCCTCCGCGGGATGACGCATTTAATTCGCCAGTCTAATGTGCGTCAGCCAAATTCTGGCATTTAGATTTATTGAACAAATACTTTCAGATTTTGATTTATTTCATAACCACAACATTGTTAAACATATGTATAGCTAAAATTTAAAACATAAACCCCCTTACTTAAAAAAATATATAAAGTACTGCGAAAAACCAGGACAAATAATTCGTCGATTATACGATACTGGAGGACACTCGGAATTAAATAAGATAGACCAGAGGTCTTATTGGATCAAATGATGTATCATAAGAATGACCAGGAACAGGGATGTTCTGTATTTTGGAATAAATTTTATAAATGTACCAGTACCAAACGTGAAAGTATAACAGTAATAACGCGGAAAAAGATCTTAATTTCTTTTATTTCTTAATTCGTCATTTTTCTCACATAAACTTTGTATTAAAATACAGCTATAACTTAGAAATTATAATTGCAAAACAGTTTCTTTAGTATATAACTTCATTGTTAGAGATTTGTAATTATGATGCAATAAAACAAGATGAGACATGTTAAATGCAATTAAAATTGATCATTATCATAGTTTTACGTGAATGGCTATAAAGGACTATGACTCATTATAATATTTTTAGATAAAATCTTTAAAGTCGGCAATAACCAATTTATTGAAAATAGAGATGATAATTTTCAACAGTGAAAGCCTACTGTACAGTGTAAACATACGCAACCCTGTAATAAACCTACGCAGTTTCGAAGTTAATAAATAAACTACCCTTGGAACTGTTAGGTTGTATTACGCAAAACAATATAGCCGCTTAACTTAAAAATATTACCTATCGCAAAGCGAGACTCCTTATGGCGCTAGGTGTAAATCTTAAAGGTTTCATTAGCGTGTAAGATATAGATAAATAAGTGTATTGTAACCTTTTATTGTGATAAATAAATTAAAAAAAGTTCTTGCGTTGTTATTAAATAAACTCTTAAATCTTGCAATCAATTCTCAATATATTCTGTAGGAGAACTACCATAATATTTGATCTATTAGAAGGTGGGAAACGAAATCGAATTCACGTAGCCGCTTGTTCGTTAGCCACCTTATAGTATAAAAAAAGATAAGTGTATGATCTACGCTCTTAGGTAAAGGAAAACATCGTGATGCAACCTGCACATTTCGGCGAAGAAATTCAAAGATGTGCATTCACGCAAAATACGTGCTAGTCGTGGAATTGCGGAAAATGGAGCCCATCATGGGTCGAAACCTTTTTTAAGTGTATGGTCTAATATTAATTAGATCCTTAAACTCAGAAGAACGGCAAATGCGATTCCGGCATTTAACGGCCTTAAAATTTTGCAACGATAAAGCGGTTTGTTAAATAAATAATAAAGTTGAAACAAAGCAATACAATTCACAGAAGCTCTACCACAAATAATACAATTTCCTGTAATCTGATTAATTTGAATTTAGTTAAATAACAATACGAGGAGTTTCAATAGAAACGTATACAATTACGTTTTTCCCGAGGCATGGTTGTATTTACCATTGTTTGGAACAAATTCGCCAACTTAATTTATTTCTAAATAATACAATACAATTGTTTTGAACACCGAACGAGGGCAACGATCCTAAATGTGGCCAAACTTAAAGTAACATTTTTGATTTAATTTAACTTCAATTAACGAGTATTATTATTTTATCTGAGATTTTTTTGTAAGATTACCTAATTGTAAACATATTTTTCAGTTTTAAAATACGCTAGAAATTACTATGATATTATTGGTGCCTCAAGTTGGACCATTGGCACGTGTAGCTTCAGTTTATGAGGCCTTGGTACATTTAGTCTAATAATGTTACTTTATTTTCCAACTATAGTAAAACCGAGAGTCAAAGAGACCGCGTAATTTGTCTTAAAGAGGTTTTTCTCTAATACGAGTTTCTCGCTTATGGAGGTAGCTCGTGGGGACCATAGAATGACTCTCGCTTATCCAGGTTTGACGGTATTATTATTAATCCCGCAAGTACACGCGTCCTTATTACCGACAAGAACATAATCGCGATGAGGCTCGGTCAAGACAATCGACCGAATCACTTGCCGTAATCGATACCAGCTGTGCAATATAGTAGGCCAAGATCCCGCGACGTTTTTATCTTCGTAATAGTATAAAACCTGCAAGTTTCCCTGTTTACGTGCCCTGTAAAGATAGAGATAACCGCCGGGTACGGAGTCTGGGTAGCGGTTGCTTTCGGAGATATCAGCCAGGAAAGTTGGAAAAATTACCTTAACCTTACTTACGTTAAAGTATAAAGGTCTATTTTTATATATGTTGTTACTGAGAATTTTAGAAGTCTCCTCCTCCATTGACGGACACTTTGGACGGTTGCTTCCCTGAGCCAGACACGCAAAACTCTAATTATGATAAGCG
Source organism: Papilio dardanus tibullus (assembly GCA_013186455.1). Lineage (NCBI taxonomy): Eukaryota > Metazoa > Arthropoda > Insecta > Lepidoptera > Papilionidae > Papilio > Papilio dardanus. The sequence continues at coordinate 421,818 of QDHC01003859.1, forward strand.
CCTACTAAAAATAAAGAGCACACGAATAATAAAACACGGAAGTCTGAATTTTAACTAATTTAACTATAAAAACAAAACCAGTAATTTCCAATGTATTTTTAGTTGTTTTATCAATCATAATAACTCTATTTTATACTAATTAAAATTATATTTTATTGAACTTTTACCGCCATCTGTAAGAAAGTTATAAAACCAAAAATATACGTAAGTTACGGTAAATGCGATAAATTCAGTCATTATTAATAATTACCAAAACTAATTTTGAGTAGTATTGAAAGTGATAAATTTATCATTGTGGCGGCCGTTGTGACTCTGTGGTACTTAACGTCTGCAGACGCGTCCGACTCCTATGCAATTGTTAGCGGTCTTTGAGGCACAGATGAAACAGATTTGGCGCGGACGTTAGAGGACCCTAAAAATCAATATCTAATTTTAAACACTTAATATGAAATAAGCAATTTCGACCGCTTTTTAACCGACTTCCAACAGAAGGAGGTTATCAAGTCAATGAGTTTTTTTTGTATGTACAAGAATTACGCAGCGAGTTCTGATCCGATTTACGTGATTCTTTTTTTTGTTTGATTCAAAATAGCTGACATTTGGTCCCATTTTTATATATAAAAAAAACGATAAAGCAGTTTTTTGATTATTTCTAATAAACAAAAAAAATAAGATTTAATTGCAGCGATACGAACGTAAATTTCTAGTATAGATCAAACCTATTTAGACATAGATAATGACAAATATAAAAAAAAAATGACAAGACGAAATTATTTTCATGTTTATAGAGATAGAAGTATTATTTGGTGTTATGATGGAAGATAATTGTTTTACATGTCGTAAAAGTTATGGACCAATTATATTATTCTCTGACGAAACTTTGAATAGATGTAAAACTTTTTTAAAAGTAAGAAAAAAACATAATCTTAAATATAAAGACATTATTTTGCCGAGTAACATAGGCTATGTTATTGAATTCCACGCGGACGAAGTCGCGCACAACAGCTAGTTACCGATAAACCTGAATTTTAAGTCTACTTCTAGTAACTATTAAAACGATTGAAAACTAAATTAAAATCACGATTACCGTAACATGTATGATAAGAATGACAAATTTGACAATTCATTCGACATTTTAGTAAGGATGCGTTGTGTATAATCGGTTAGAATACATTTCGATTTTCGATACTAGTTTATATAGAACTTGATATCGTTTATTAAGGGACTATTGTTTTTTACTTATAAAACAAAAAACGAAATAGTTTTTTCCTGTTTCTCTTTCATTCATCAAAACGTAATAAAGAATAAATTTTAAATAAAAAATCAAGGTGTATACAGAAAAATACAAAATTTTAAATTAATGTACTGTTTTTAATAACAGTTATTGTCACTATCTATGATAACAATTTTATTCAAAATAAATATTAACACCTAAATTATAATATTACGTTATTTTGTTGTTTTAATTTTATTACAATATCGATTTTCGAAACTTCTTGATTGATCGTTATTCCCATAAGTTTCTTCACTATGTGTCAATTTCAAACTTGTTAGAGATGGGCACAATATGTCACTTTAGAGAAAAGAGTGATTATATATATATTTTCGTCTTGGCGATATATATAAACCATTTTATCACTATGCCCACTAAACATTTTGAAATAAACTTAAAAAAATAAGACCATTTACAATTTAACAAAGGTTTTTAAATGGTTTGCTATACATCATTACGTTTTAGGTGACATTCATATATAAGGCTCGAATTATCTACATTGTTATTTAGTGCCTGTAGAACTGCCATAGCTGCAGTTAGTATGCGAATATGTTTGCCTACGGCCTTCCGTGCCGATATGATATATATTTTAAATATATATATATATATATATATATATATTAACTCACTTGCTCACTTCCCATCTCTAAAACTTATCATCTTTAAACGGAAAAGCGACGGTCCCTGCGTAGACTTAAGTAAGTACGGACTACTGAATACAGTAAGATATTTTTTTATTTAGACACGTGTATTTCGAGTTCTATTTATCAAGCTGAGATGAAATTTGGTAGTGTACATTTTTGTAATATGAAGAAACTAAAAAAGGTCACGTTGTGTGTATTTTTGTTACTTACTTACGTAAACAGCGAAGTATGTCCAGATAATATTACATAACTCGGACTAAACACTACTTTTTTGCGATTTTCATTGACAAATCAACCTTGAAAAAATTTTTAAGCGACCCGATTTAGGACTGAGTGCGACAATATGTGTGTAAACACGTAATTAGCACTTATTAGTATTTACTTAGGAGCCGTCGATTTCTGGTTTTATAACTTTCTAATAGATGGCGGTAAAAGTGCAATAAAATATGATTTTTAATTTACTTAAAATAGATTTATTATATTGATAAAACATATAGAAATAAATTGGAAATTAATGATTGATTTTTTACTTTATATTACAGTTACTTTTACGTAAAATGTTTGTAGTTATCTTATAAAATGGTTTTACGTATCTTTGCTAATTATTTCCTGTAGGAGATCAGGTTTGGCGTGTCAGTCTGAGGAAAGCAACCTTCCAAAGTCTTCGTCAATGGAGGAGGAGACTTCTAAAATTATCCCGAACAACATATATGAAAATAGAGCTTTATACTTTAACGTAAATGAGGTCCCATTTTTTCCAACTTTGCAAACTGATATCTCCCAAACCAACCGCAGCCAGAACTCCATAGTCCGTGGTTATCTTTATCTGTATGGTACACGTAAACAGAGAAACTTCCAAGTTTTATACTTTAACGAAGGTCTGGCGATCGCTACAGACGGGGCTATAGGCTATCTGCACATTGTTAGTTTATATTCAACTATATAGTTTCAGAACTATTAAAACTTTGAACAGTGATTATAATCCTTGTTTCATCCCTTATTACTAAGTAGAGATATAACTTTCGTTCCAACTTTTCATTCTCTATAAGGTTGAAATTACAATTTGATTTATCAAAGCTTTTACTTTCATGTCTCAAATATAACTACAAATAACCTCCTTCTGTTGAAAGACGGTTAAATAGCAGTATATGTGATGTTTCAATTATTTTCCTAACCCTAATCTTGATTAGACAGTAGTAGTTAGACCCGTGATGGAGTCCATTTTTCGCAACTTCACACATATCTCTGAATTTCTTCGCCAATATGTGCAGGTTGGATTAATCATGATTATTAGAAGTTAGTACACAATGTATTAAATAAATAAGTATGCAGCAAGCCTTAGAGGGGAATTAATTGTGATGCGGTACGCGATCGGGCGACGAAGCGCGTTGATGTCTCACACACCGCGCGCCCGACTTATGTAATTGTAGAAACTGCGCTCGCTATAAAATATCACGCATTTTGACACTACATTTTTTTATTATTTTCCATGCAATAAAAGCACTGTATATTAGGAAAAATACACAAATTGTTTTTACTTTTAAATTTTTTCAATGGTACAACATTGTAATTGCCTATTAGTTCCGCATCGGTCAAACTTCTAGAATGATATTGTAGCACTGATGTGATACAAAGTTATAGAAAGGGGAATCTTAATAAAGTAAAATCAAATATGTTGTTCAAAGTAAACAAAACAATCACGTGTAACCATGACAAATAACTGAAACAATGATAAACGAAAATAGTTTGTATGACAGCGGTACGCAAATGCGTCGGGATGTAATTTATTCATGGTTGAGAGTTGTGATGAGTCATCTGCGACGACACAGCCTGCTATCTAATCTACATCTTGTTTTCGCCGAGCGCCCGCGCCCGCGCCGCTCCACTGAATCAATATCGCCGACAAACAAAAGCGCTAGGAAACATTTTGGGCGACCACGTGACTCGCCGACTTGCACGCTGTAATTTCATCTCGAGCCGACCGTCACGTACGCGCTTACTAACTTGACAATGGTGACCGCACTTACGAATACGACAAACGATCTTCATCGCATCGCGTACCAACTCTAAAGGCGATATTAGCGTGGACGAAAGCTTTATCTTGCGAAATAGCTTTAGGCTACCTGAATGAATATTACGTCTTCGATTCGACGACCTTCGGACCGAATACATGTTATCAGGGGGCGCGGTATCTGAGCAGAATTCGGGCGGCGATGAACAAAGTAAATACACGCGACCTTGACGAACGTTTCGCGAGATAAGGTACATTTAACGATCACTTTAAAAGAAAAATAATTATTAAAGTTTGGAGCACTGACCTGCGTGACCATGTCCCAGTAGAAGCCGTCGAGCATGGACTTGCCATGTTGGTGCTGGCGGCAGAGCGCGGGCCAGAGGGCGGCCCGCACGGGGCTGTTGATGGGCCACGAGTTCTCGCGGATGACGAGCTTGAGGTCGCGCTTGCGGCTCTGCTGGATGAGCGGGTCCACCTCCTCGTATGTCTTGAGGGGCGCCTTCTTGCCTGCGAATAAGGGCGAGGGTAAGCACTGCGTCCAGACCGGCTCCGGCGTGAGGTCGCGCGCGAGCGAGTCGTCGCTCGGGGCGCGGAACGCGGCCGGCTCTATGTACATGACGGCTCGATCGCGTCGCACATGCTTCCTGTGCGCGCGCGCCGGCGGCACTGCCAGCCAGCGCCGCGCAGCCGCCAGCCTCCGGACGAGCGCGCGATAGCGCCCCGGCACAACCGTACCTTGTTTATCTGACCGCGCGCCGCCGCCGTGGCCTAAGAGGCCCCGAGCTTGATCTAATCTCTACGGATATATGACAAAAAGTGCACTTTACCTATTACTGTCATTTTAAATTATTATTAAACGTCGCATTTAATTAGCAATAAAATTGCTTACTTAACTCTTATTGATAAAAGACTTACGACAATTGTTGACCACTCCTATAATTAGACAGTGGTCATAATCAACGTATCAACATCCAGCATGATTATTAAAGTGCGGAAAGGGGGACAGAATCGCAGGAATAGAAGTTATCAAAATCATCTTTTTTTTAATGTTGTTTAGATTTATTTTACTTCATTAACAGATATGCTAGCAGAGAACCATTGAATATGAGGTCATGTAATATTTCTAATTGCGTCGCATTACCTAATTGCTTGGTGTACCGAGAAAAAAGTGGTGGGCTGCATTGACAATGCATGTAAACATAGTGACATATCAACATGCAGAAATACAAAAATAGTGGTGGAATGGTAGCGGGAACGCACGCGGCCCGCTGGACTATCGCCAACGGTACACAAGTGAGTAATTTCATGCAATCAAAGACTTACGATTTATTTATAAAATCACAAAACTACCAACCGCAATATTTCATACTGTATTCTTAGAAAGAATGTCAACGTCAATGCGTCTCCTCCTCCGTAGATTAAGGGTAGGCAACGCATCTGCAATTGCTGATGTCTATGGGCAAGGGTCGCTTCGGATTTTTCAGCCTGGTGGCCACTTGCTCTTTTGCCACTTTGTATTATAAAAAAAAACTACATGGATATGATTTCGGTAAAATCATATGACATCTATTATGATATTTCCGTGCCAATGATTCAAAGTTTTATTTTTTACCCGGAACCGTTTTGTTATTGAACCGTTTTGGCTTCACTTCATTTCCTTGAATTGAGTCATTTTACATCATTATAATTAAATATATGCATTTTTATAGTAAATAAAAAGATCAATAAGGAGATTTCAAGAACCTTAACACTAACACTTTACGTTTGCTCTAGCTCCGACAATAGCCACTAAATGCAACGACAATGTATCGTGTGACTTTAAATCCAAGACACATATTCTACCAAATTCGTTGTATCCATATAAAAAAATTAATAAATAAACAACGGGTCATTTAGGCCGTGTAGCGTTTGCAGTGTTAAAACGACAGATAAGACGAGGTTATCTAGCCGCAGTCTCGGGCGCGCCGATTATCACAACAAGTTAATTTTAACCAGTTTAATGACGGAGTCACAACACGCACACACATAACAATTGAAATCACAAATATTATCGTCAGGAACGCGAAAATTCTCAAGCAATAGATAATAAATGTTTAAATAAAATTTAAGATTCGTTGATATTAAATTAGAGGTTATGTTTGCGTCGATACATTATTATCACTACAAAATGTTATAATACATAATATTGATATGTATTTGTGTACATTTGCATGACTTAACTGCATAGTGGTATAAACAGAGATATAAATCGAAATTTTTAATCCAAGGTTAGATTAAAAAATATTAAAAAGTTTTGTGTTTACATTTAAATACGGATAATTAACAATTACAATAATCATAAAAAATAATAGAAATATATGAAACCAAAACAATGTATTTTTTAATTTACACGAAGTAAATTAAAAGTAATAAAAAACAAATCCTGAAACATGATGAACTCAAAAACTGCATGTCATATGATTTCTTACAATTATAGAAATAACTACATATAAATAAAATTACTTAAAAGGAAACGTAGAATATAAAAAAAAATATAACAAACAACAATACAAAAGAAATAATAAAGAAATAAACATAAACACAATAGCAGACAGTTGCAGTTAAAGTAAACAACTACAGAAAATAGAACGTGATCAAATTAAAAACTTACTTTATGAATAAAGAAAACAAATCACGAGTTTTCAGGCATATTAAAATCTATATAAATAAAAATATTTGTTCGTAGTTATGTTTGTCTATTCTTGTTCTCGACCAAAACATAGTAAGTAGCATGTTCTTCGAGACTAGACTGTGTGGTAAAGTGCCGTTCTGATAATAGGTACATAATATCAAGATTATTAAAATGCTCTACACCGCACTCAAAATGGGGCTTTGAACGTTGTCTTGTGATTCGAAATATATCCAAGTGTTAAAAAGAAACATGAATTTAAATCGATACATTACGTTGACGGCGTTATGTAGGTTATCTGCATGAAATTGTTCAGGTCGATAACACCTACGTTTGCATAATACCAACAAATAATATACAACTCCTTACGCATTTTCCTCCAAACTTTACAATTATCGCAAGCCTCTTATTAAAAGAATACTTCTGAAAATAAGCTAAGCTCATTTAATTTTTAGTTAATAAAACTTACGACCAATTTGGAGATCAAAATGGGAAAATATAAAACGACCACCAAAAAAAATAAACGTAACACCAAATTGATTTACCCAAAACAAATATAATAAGAACAAAAAAAATAAAACTGTACCAAATATATGATACTCTAAATTAAAAATCATCTACCTATTTAAATCACGCTTCCTTCAAAAAAAATATTTTCACATCAAAATTAATAAATTAGCACCTAATTTCAAACATCTAATTTTTGTGCTTTTATACCCAAATATATTGCAAATCAACCTAAAAATGTATGCATATAACCAAATAAACTATATTGACACCAAATTATATTATATTATATTTTATCCGTCCGTTACTGTAGGGCACGGACGCACTCGCTGCGCCGCTCTTTGTTATTCGCGAGCTGTGACGTTGCGCTCGATGGTTGACTGAAGTGCTTCTAAAGTAAAAAATATGCAGATCTCACTAATATACAAATTTTTCTATTTACTTTACTAATTATGAAGATTGTTTTACATCGTTTAATTTAAATTCATGTCAATTAAAAACGCGTACCAACTGCATAGGGAAGGTTATGTTTAGAACATGTTGAATAAAATAAAAAAAAACAAACAGGTAAGTTATTGTATATAAAAAACTATCAATCGAATTATAAACATTAAGAATTGTTCGTCTCAACGAACAAACATCAAGCACAAGGTGGACGCTCGCCTTGCCCGCCCCATCCAGCAGGACTGGCGTGTGCCAACAGTCATCCGAAAGCTGCCCACATAGTCGCCCGTCTGGAGACCCCCCAGAATGATACCTAACGTACAAGAATTATAAACTACAAACTAACCTTCATAAAAAATAATGATATAGGTCTTTTCAGGTCCTATATTCGTATACGCTTAATCCAAATATGTGTTACGCTAATGGTAATCAATTGAATATTATTCATAATTTTTAACCATTATTGATATATGAAATCATTGTTGTTTAGTAACTTTCAAATAAAATTTAAATAAATAAATAATCAGCAAAATAAGAGCTAAAGTCTAGGTTATGCGTGAAACGCCCCTTATGTCACTCCCACATACGTCAGCTAAAATAGATACTAAAAAAATTAAATAGGTGAACAATAATTTAAATTGGTTCTATTTTACTATTTTAGCACAAAATACATAACATATTTGAGTGAAATTTTGCATTAAATTGAGGTTATAAATTAGGTGCGACTTTATTATTTTTGATGGCAAAATGATTTTTTTGGTGATAGTTTTTCTATTTTGATTGAAAGACTACAAATATTTTGGTGGTAGTTTTTATATAAAATGTGGATCCAATTTAGGTGATGATTTACTTTTTTTTGCTGATAATAAATATTTATTTTGGAGATCAAATTTATTATTTTTGGTTATCGTTTAATTACAAGCCGATCAAAATTGTCTATATTGTTTTGGTAAAGTGACCAATCATTCTTGGTACTTAACTATTGTAAAAATAAAAAAATACATAACTATTGTACATGTCAGGATGGCAGTATACAATTATAAATTTTAATATTATACTGTAACATTTATTACCTCTATTGTAAATTGTTGTCTTAATTTAATAGATTCATTAAGAACACAAGAAAAAGCACTGCACTAAAGACAACTAAAATAATTATTTACAAAGAAAATAAAAGAATTGAAAGTTATTTCAAACTGTAGTTCCAAAATCCATAGGTTTTACAACAAAACATATAAATAAGTAGATTTACTTTAGCTTGAACAGTGGTAGAGCCCGCTTTAATATCTGCGCACGAACTGTCCTGCTCGTCCGGTGAACTATCACGACCACACAGAAGACAGGCGTCAAATGGAAGTTATTCCGTGTTTCGTCTGACGACTTCATAAGCCGGAGGCCTAGTTTTAGTCCTCTTTCTCCTCCTGTCATTTCCTTGTAAGAAAGAGGAAGTGGATTGGCGAGGGAGGCGTTTTTCAGCGAATCCTGGTGGCCACTCGCTCGTTTGTCACTTTGTATTATAAATCAAGCTATGTATAATATACAATAACAAATTTATTTGCAGCTCGCTAGCTGCTATCAATAACAAAACAATACTCAATTAGAGCTTAAAAAATTAACTAATATAAGACCGTGACTTTCCGATTAAAAAGTATTTATACCGTATTTCATTCATCATAAGCCATCTCACGCGATCTTTCTATAAAATAAATCATTTATAATGAGACAAGAGAATTAATAATTACCTTATAAATATTAAAGTAAAAGGTACCCACTATAAGCGAGTCGTATCGCGGTCCCTCGGACTCTCGATACGACTCTATCCAGGTACGACTGTATTATTATGTTGAATTGTCACCCTAAGGCCTAAGGCACCTTTTAATTTAAAGAAAACACGCGCAGAAATAGACGTTTCTATCATAGGTCCATCAATAAATCTATACTAATATTATAAAGACAGAAACTTTGTATTTTTGTTTGTATTGAAATAACTTAAGAACTGCTGGGCCGATTTCAAAAACTCTTTCACCATTACAAAGCTACATTATCCCCGAGTAACATAGGCTATATTTTTTAATACCACGCGGACGAAGCCGCGCACAACAGCTAGTAAATAATAAATATTTTCCAAAAGATAATCAGTTGTCGTTTCGTCATAACTCCTAAATTAAGTCCACGTCAAACCTAAACAAAGGAGCGACCTCTGAGCAAACTGTAATAAAACAGTATTGTTTACATTGCGGGTGTTCACAGCGGCTATAAAATCATTAGAGCGGATAAATAATACATTTAATGGTAGACAGGAACACTTAAATTATCTATAATATCTTACTCCACATTAATTATTGAACAATGTTTGGAATTGTTAATAGCCGTATCCTACAAGCTACAAATACATTATTAGAACGGTTTGATAAACTGAAGAAAATGGGAGAAGTAAATTTCCTAGGAGCATATTTATTAATACTGGCATTGTATACACCCGTGTGCAAAGAAAAAGTAAACTGCAAAATAATAAAACTGAACAAAAAACTGTATTAAATAATTTAATAATAATTACTCTATTTTCGTCAACGCATTTGCCGTTCCTCGAGTGTTGCAAATGTCTAAGATTTGGTGATCCAACTGCTCGTTTGCCCCGTTCTCTCATAAAAAAAATCTTAACTGGGCGTAATAATAAAAAAAAAACAAAAAACATTCTGAATCTAGTTTTAATCGTAATATCCGAACGTGTAGCAAAGCGCGCCAAACTCCACTTTCGCGCCAATCGAGGTGAGACTGACATCTACCGAGATTGGTTGCAACGTTAATTAAATCCGATGGCTCGATTCATTTCCCATCGCCATTGAGAGATGGCACCTCTGTACAACGCTTATCAACAGAACATATACTCACACGATATAATGCTAAACAGAAACGTAACATTTACAATTTGCTACTAAATATCGGTTTAAACATATTTATTATATTTAAGGTAATTGCTGTCTATTTTTAATCGAATTACACATAAATATGTTCAGTTATAAATCCGGCTTTCTAGCAGAAAAATATTACTAAATATACAAATGTTGGAATGTTGGAACATTTTGATAAACTTTTTTTATGTTGGACAACGTGTTCAACATTGTGACAGACGTCCTAAAAGCATTTGTACGTTCAATGTAAAATAATAAACATATAACTGCTTTTTAATTTGACCGTAATTTTATATTCTTAAACTTGCGACCCGCCCCGGTTTCGAATTGGTGCAAATCGGTATAATGCTGATACTAAATACTGCAGTGTTTGCATTGTAAGCGCTAAAAATGTTTTAATTTACGACATCATATTAAAAACCTCTAAATTATCAGTGTTCCTCTACTATACTGTGAATGTATTATACATGAAAACCTTCCTTATGAATCACTCTATCTATTAAAACCGCATCAAAATCCGTTGCGTAGTTTTAAAGATTCAAGCATATATAGGGACAAACATAAAAAAGCGTTATTGTTTTATACTATGTAAGGATAAGGATGATATACTCGGACTGATTACCTACCAACCTAGATTTCAGGCATGTTGTATGTTTCGTTGCTCTTAAAACATAACAATTAATATTCATTGAAATACGAATTAAACGAACATGTTTAGTAATAATTCTATACTGAGATTAATGATAAAACAATTTAGTTTTAAGAAGCAATCGCCATTAAATTGTGAATTTACAAAACAATTGACTCACAGTTGGAACTATAAAGGCGTTCTTCGAAGAAGCGAGAAAATTCTCTGAAATATGAAGGAAAATCTCGTGTAACGTTTGCAAGTGCCAAGTCAGGAGTCGTGTCCCCACTGCTACGATGTTTCATTGTCGAAAAATTACATAATTACAATATAAAAATAATTAATAATATCCTTTCATTTATTATAAAACTAGCTGTTGCTCGCGACTTCGTCCGCGTAGAATTAAAACATATAACTTATGTGACTCGGGGATAATGTAACTTTCTATGAGTGAAAGAATTTTTGAAATCGGCCCAGTAGTTCTTGAGTTTTTTCAATACAAATAAAAATACAAAAATTCAAATATACAAAGTTTCTCGCTTTATAATATTTGTACCCTGCACATATCGGCGAAGAAATTCAAAGGTATGTGTAAAAAAACACGCAAAATATGCGGTAGACGTGGAGTTGCGGAAAATGGAGCCTATCATGGTTCGAACCTTATCTTACATTTATTATTTTTAGACGTCTTCGGCGTTCGAAATACTTGATTTATTTCTTTATTGTGGCATCATTTTTGAACTTTAGTCCACGATATCAAATACAATAATTTTTTTTATTAAATTTGTTACTTTCATTTATAGAAGTCGACAATTAAATTACGTTCATTCTTCATCCATACGTTGCGTTGCGCAAAATGCGTTTATGAAAGAATACAATGAAGATATGCATTTTATTTACAATGCATATAATAATTACCTAACCTAGCTTAGGTATATAGTTATTGCTAGTAACCCAGATTCTTTGTTTACTCATCGTACGATTTGCTAATAGCCTCCATCCATCCCAGCTTCGCGAGTGTAAATAATTAATTGCAAATACTTGCCTCACCTAGTCTCACATTGTTTCTAAAATTATTATTAAGTTAAAGTAAGATTATACAGCAAGGTCTCAAAACCAGCGATCCTCTTCGGAGTCAAAAGGACATAAGTGCCTCTATTACACAGGTCAACAAAAAAAATATCGTGGCAGTCCACCCAATCCCAAGAAGATCAGGAAGAATATAGAAGAATAAAGAAAGAGACCAAGAAGATAATAGCAGTGCAACGTGCAACCTCTCAAAGACACCTCTACGAGCAGTTGGATACCAAAGAAGGTCAAAAGTCTATTTATAAAATCGCAAAACAACGCTGTCAAAGCACAAAGGATCCTTTACGGTGTAAAACGGTCTTAAGTCCTGATGGAGAGTTGTTGTACAAGGATAAAGATGTCATATCAGCCTGGCATCAATACTATCAGCAGTTATTGAATCCAGATCCTGCTACCACACAACTAGCCGAACTAGAAAAGCATACTGGACTTATACCCCCAATACACCCGAGCGAAGTCGAAACTGCTCTTAAAAAGATGTCGAATGGGAAGGCTGTAGGACCGGACGGGATCCCAGTTGAAGCTTGGAAATGCCTACGCGCTCAAGGAATTGTTCTGCTTACCAGCTTCTTTAACTGCATGTTGTTCTCTTCCAAAATGCCAGAGGCATGGAGATTGAGCACTATAGTTCCGATTTATAAGGGGAAAGGCAGCAGATACGAATGCAGTAATTACCGCGGCATCAAGCTCCTAAGCCATACTATGAAGGTGTATGAGAGAGTGATTGACAACCGCATAAGATCCGAGTGCGCACTGTCTCTGAATCACTATGGCTTTGTTCCCGGCCGGTCGAGAATCGATCCCATGTTTGCTTTGAACAGGGTTGCTGAGGAATATCGCGCAAAATGCCGGCCTCTGTATGTGGCTT